>JAPMLY010000493.1:87500-209713 GCA_026401115.1 Tetraselmis chui
CCTAAATTTTGTATCCCAAGACCTATATGGCATGTACAAAAAGGCCCTTAGACAACATTTAGAACTGCATGGTCATTGTTGTAAATCATTTTCATTTTCATTGTGTGTGGGGGTCTTGTGTATATCTGTATGAATATGCGCTATATTCATGCGCAAGATTTATGACACATTACTCACGGCCGAGTCCCACTGGAGAGGAACATAGTGCTAAATGTACCCTCATTTATAGCATAGCTTCTCTTTTATCATTGTGCGAATTAGCTTCAACAAAAAGGCCTTTACGATCCTAACTTCAGGCAAATTAGGAAACAAGAAGCACAACCCTCGCCAACTAACTCGGCGTTCAATGCAATTAGGTCGAATGGGAGTGTGCCCGACAGCTTGCGGAATAGTATGCATACGCCGGGTTGTTTGTTATAAACACTACATACGAGTAATATCAAATCGAAGCTATTGCCACGTAACCGTATTGCAAGCAAGACGGGCAACATGGCGGCGTGGGGTAAGGACGTGGGCGCAGGAAGTGACTATCGACTGAGTGTGACTAGATAGATCACGGTGCGATAATATGGCGGGGTGGACAGCATGCTCATCATCAATTGGTTCCAAATCCCGCCTCTAGTTGCAAATGCAGCTTATAACCTAATGCTCCGGTACATGTGCCCCGTTGAATGTGATGCCTTGCCATGGAGCGCCACTTCCCTGTCTGACCCGCCGTCGCCTAGTCTTGGGTCACAAGTTCGTCGCCCCGAAATCCATAAATCCGGTCGCCCCCACAAACTCATCGGTTGGCCGTCGCCCACACCACCACTTTCCACGCATGTCAATGGTTCCCGGAGAGAAATCTCTAATAATACTACAAGTGATGGGCAGCCTATAGAAACTTGAACGTAGATTGTGACGATCGTCGACAAGAACTGAAAATCGTCATGTAATAAGAATTGAAAAGGTAGATTGTGACGATCGTCATGTGTAGTTGTTGCTTCTTGCTGCTGGTAGTGAGCGCGATGGGATTTCTAGGGTTGCCATGCACTCAAGATTTGGGAGTGCAAGCCGCACTGTAGTTTCGCAAGGTGCAAGTGGGGAGTGAAGATTGTATAATTTACAATGCAGTCTGAAACCTGCAGTAAGGGGGTTGGAGGTGGGGCTGCAATATTAGACTGCAATACATGCAATCTTACGTTATGTTGAATTCATCTTTCGCGGATGGTGGCTAAGTTCATCTAAGAACCGGCCTTAAACTGTGTACAGGTAAGAGACAAGCAGGGAGGGAAACCCTAACTACCCGGCACTTACCTGTAGCCCTAACCCCTCACGCTACCCCCAAGTCACTAACCCCTCACTTATGTTGAATTCATGGTGCAATTGTGTTATTCTTACCACATTATGTTTTGCATGTAGCTTGCTTACTGGATATCCATCTTCCATCTTATCTCCCGTTATGATACTTAATAACCGTACGCGCAATGTGGATTATGCACAATGAACGTATTAATCTGCTTACAAGCAAATAATATACGACAAGCATTATATTTTCCAAAGTAAAATCTCGCGGGTGCTAAAACAACCGAACGTGACGAAGGTCCACTGAGGTTTTCAGCCTTTAGTTTTCCGAAGCCATGCATCAATGCGCGGCCCTATTATGTGCCCATATGGCCGGCAAATGTGTTCCCCAAGTATTACTAGTTCGATCACAAGAAGCACTACAGTATTACCAATCGTGCACATCACATGCAGTTTGAAATCTAAGAACATCATTTCCTTCGATGAAATTGCAGCCTTGGGCTTTTTTCAACCCTATTGAATGATGCTTTGCAGTTTTCAAACTGCAGCCTGCAGTCGCTGCAGCCCCTTGCAGTTTAGAGTGCGGCTCAACTCTGGTACTTTCGAAACCATGTTGCTTTTTGATGGGCGTGATTGGCTGCTGTACTTACGACAGTACTTGAGTCTGTTACTTTCATGCAATTATGCGTTACTTGGGCTAAAACATCTCATCTTTCGCGGATGATGGCTAAGTTCATCTAAGAACCGGCCTTAAACTGCGTTACTTGGGCCGAGCGATGTTCATTGTTTTCGATTACAAGAATAAGCACTAAAAGGAACGTGGACAAGGAAAAAGGGGGGGAACCAAGAAAGCGAGAGTGACCATAAGGTAATGTAAAATATGGATTACAAGAAGAACAACATGAGCATGGACAGGGAAAATGGGAGGGGGACAAAAGGGCAAGAGTGACGAGAGGATCGCTAAAAAGGAATCCAAAGCACGGCAAAAGGAAGCACTACATTGTGCGCACGGTAATGGAAAGTGCCAGGGAAAACAGTATCACAGAGTTGTTTCTGGCCCGAGTTTTGAATTAAGTGTTATTCAGTGCCGACGCTGTGGCATGCCTTCCTGTTCCTCTGGCTTAGGTTTTTTCCTTGTGTTTTTTTTTTGCTTGGCGGCCTCCACTGCTTTTTTTGTAAGAAATCTCTAAATTAATTGTCATTCCCCCCCGGGCGATGTTAATACCGAATCTCTCCTGGGAACGTTATTACCCGCGTGCCTCATCAACCAGGCTGCATTCATTAGAAATATATCACAAATTAACAAGCTTAGAGGGCCGCCGGCACGAGAGGTATCCGACAGACCGAACCGATAGGGATACCAGCTTAGCAGTCGTCGAGAGCAGGTCTGCGATAGAGGTGCGACTGCGATAGCACCACCATCAACGCCGCCTGCCCAAGTCTTCACTGTCAGCACCATGGGTACGCCTTACCTTCTACGCAACAGCATAGGCTGCTCGCTCACCTGCCCGTGTCGATCGCCCTCTGCCTGTCTCTATCTTGCTTCACGTTGTCGACATCGCTGGACCGGGGCCGGGGCCTAGCGGGCACACCTCTACATTTCTTTACGCATATTTATTGTGCTTAAACGAGCTCGCGACCCGCAAGTTAGGGGGGAGGGGGTGTCGTTTCTGGGTGCTGTTGCTGATGGCTGGCGAGGCGGTGTTGTTTACCAATAGGCGCGCGGCAGTGCGACGCGAGTTGGCCATCTCTGGTTGACTTGACTCACGGCAGTGCTGGGGCTGTTTACATCCCTGACGCAGGTGAAAAAAAAGGAGCTACGGAGTCGCTGTGGCTGGCTCCGACGCCCAGCAAACGCTGGTGCGAGTGTTTCTTCTTGCTTTACAGTCCCGTATGGATCACTTGGGCGCTCGGCATTGTGGTGCCCTTCGGCATATACGAGGTACGTGTACAGCGCCGCTCACCAAAGCTACGCGCTGCGATACGGACAGACTACACGACTGCCAGCGACCCCCGTGATCCGTTCATGCCCCGGGCAATCGCTTGTATCTCGTGTGAGGCTTGGCGGATTACTCATCGCAGCGTGCTGTGAATGGGTGTAGCATGCGGGCAAGGTGGGGTACATGGTGATCTGCCTGGCGGCGTCCGTCCCCTGCGCCGTCGTCCCGCTATTTATTGTCGGCGCTGTAAGAAGACCACCCCCGCCTATACAGCTGCCCTTCCCACCCGCCTCACCCAATTATCATTTATGCTCCTGCCAAAAATGAAAATGTATGTAGCACCTACCACGGTATCATCATCGTTATCAGATCAACCTCGTTAGTATCGTCTGATACCCCCTCCGCCCGTCCCGCTTCCCGACGCGCCACACGTCCTCCTTTTTCCGTGGACAGGCCGACAAGGGGACACCAGTGCTGCAGCGGTATTGGGTGCGGGTGAGTGCCGGTGCAGATGGTTTACACGATTCAGCAGCACAAACTCCAACTTGCCGAGCCACCTTGCCGCGCTTTGCCGTCACTCTCCCGCTCTCGGCTCTCTCCGTCGCAGGCGAACATTTGGATAGCCGTCTTCAGTTTCATCGGGAATTATTTTTGGACGCACTACTTTTACAAGCTCCTTGGCGCCTCCTACACCTTCCCCGCCTGGAAACTTAACGAGGCAAGGTCGCCCCTCTTCTCCCGTCGACTACTCCCCATTAACAGCACCACTGCAGGCCTGATGCATTTCTTCGGCTTGACTGCGCATGCCTTACGCCCTACTTTCGCAGGTGCCCATCTGCCTTTACTTAATGACCCATGCCTATTTCTGCTTCTACCACGCCCTCGCCAACGTCTTGCTGCGCAGGGTAACCCCTTGCCCCCCCTCCTGCTCAACCCCGAGTTCCTACTTGTGACGCGCATCCCACCCACCACAACAGCTCCTCGATAATACGCACGGATTGAGCGTCAGTCGGGGTCGTCCCGGCGTCATCGAGGGCATCTGACGTTACTGTTAAAAATTGCGCGCTAACACGCGAGCTGCGATGTCTGTGTGCTCCTCGGAACTTGGCAGGTGCGAAACGCGGTGAAGGGGCGCTCGCGGGCGGTGCAGCTGACGGCGAGCGCTGCGTTGGTGAGCAACAGTCCCACCAGGTTTCTGAGTAGTACTGTATGCCGTCCTCCGACTCGTCGAGTGCGACTCGGGACGAAGGGCGCCACCTGTGCTGACGCCGCGCTCTGTCGCGTGTGCTTTTCCAGATATTTGCGCTTTCTTACGCCACGGCTTACGGCGAGACGCTCACCATCTCCGCGGTGCGCCCGCCTCTTTCGGTTGCTCGACCACCTCTAATCGCTCCACAACCAACAATGTTTTTATAATCATTGTTATGGCCAAAGGCTTTGTGTTCCGCGCTGACACATAGTGCCGACCTTATATGTCTCTGCTAAATATATTTCACTGCTTTGTCCCGTTTCACAAATCACAATCATTCAGTCACACAATCTCGATGTGTTCAGTTTTTATGTACTATTTGTTCATTTTATATATTTACGTATTTTATCATTTGTGTGTAATATATGCGCAGTCTGATTTATAAACACATTAACGTGTATCAATTCGCCATCTTTATAGATTTTTGTATATATATTATTGTTTTATTTCAGCTTTGACCATAATTCATTCATTCATATATAGACGATTTTTTTTTAAATTATTCGTACATAATTTTTTTTTTAATTTTTTTTCACGATCCAAACTCCCCACCGAGGCCTCACCCTCCGCCGCCGCCCACTGCCTGCCACCTCACCCGCGCCGCAGTTTCCCTACTATTCCTTTGAAGATCGCGACAAAATGTACACCGTCGGCTCCCTCTTTTACGCCATCTACTTCTTCGTCAGCTTCCCAATGTTCTTCAGGTGCGACCCTCCCTTTTCCCCACCCCCCTTTCACACACACACGCACACACACACACACACACACACACACACACACACACACACACACACACACACACACACATACACACACACATACACACGCACACACACACACACACACACACATACACACACACACACATACACATACACACACACACATACACACACATCCACACACACACACACCCGCATACACACACATACACACAAACTTACAAAAATCAACAAACCCTAAAATAGATGACACCCTTTGTTCGCAGCAACCCCTCCTTTGAGGCAGGTGCCTGCTCACCCGCAGTTTAGTTTTTATCCTGATTCTGAACCCCCCATGCTACTCTGTCAGGATGGACGAGGACCCGAAGCGGCCGTGGACCAACTCGCAAGCGGCGCTGGACTCGCTGGTGCAGTCCCATCGCTGCCGCACTGAGTCAGATAACTTTGCCCCTTCTGCTCGCCGAGCTCACCAACTGACTGAGTGTGTGCATGGTGTGGCCTCTCCCTTGCTGCCTGCTGACGCTTGCCCGTCTGTTGCCCCACGTCGCTGGTAGGCGGCCGGTATGCTGGTCACCATTATTTTGGACCTGTAAGCGCCCGCCTGCCCGTCCTCCACTCTCCCCCCAACAGCAGTCGAAGTTTATGTGCGTGTGCGTCAATATACCACTGGTTTGTATATTTTAGTTTTTTTTCGCAGCTTATCAAGTGATTGTCACACACACACACACACACACACACACACACACACACACACACACACACACACACACACACTCATACACGCGCGCATACTCACTTAATCATAGTCATACATAATAAAAAACTCTCGCTATCTTTCACAAGCACTCACACAGACAAAAACGCATAATGAAACACACACACATACACACAAAATACACACACACACACACACACACACACACACACACACAATCTTGCACGTACGTAATGTGCGCACGCTCTTGGTAACGAGTTGAAGCGGCCTTGCCCGATGAAATCCCCACAGGTGGCGGATTTCCTTTGGCGCCATCACCGAGGCGGGGTCGTCCGCTGCGCCGAGTGAGTGCCCCCACAACATTCCCCCAATCCACAACCCCAATGCGCCGCTTCTGTCAATCTTTGATTTGCGAAATCGTCCATTCATCCAGCAATTGATGAAATTCTTAGTTGACCCACTAATATTTGATTGGTTCTGCCCATTCGTTCATTCTTGCCCATTTGTTCGTACATCCGTTTGTCACTTAATTCAGCTTATCACCTAATTCATTTCACGACATTGTGTCACTGCCGCCACATCATCTGAGCCCTCTCACCCCCCCCCCCCCCCCCCCCCCCAGCGGGCCCGCCCTCGTGGATGGCTTGATGGGCCCGCTTCAGAGTTGGGCGCTCCGCGAGAGAAAGAGGGTGCGGCTGGGCGCGGAGGCGGCGACTGTGGACAGTAGATCAGAGCGACGCTGACTCTGCGACATTCCATTCGCGTGCCGCTGCTGCTCGGTGCTCGGCGCCTCACTTCGTTGATGCGACATTACATGGGCATTATTTTCAAAAATGAACACCACACGGCGCCACAACCTCTGTCTCGTGCCACAGTCACCCATTACGTGGAGCAAATAAGAGACACACCTGAAAACAGAAAGGTTATGCAAGACTTTGTGTTTATTGGGCGTTGCATAAATTGTGAAAATACAAATGAAAAAAAAATGAACAGAAAACGAAAGAGATAATAATAATCACTGAATAGTCTTTTGAGCGGTAATTGTTACAGTTGCTATACTACACTGTCGACGGTGAAGGGGGAGGGGAGGGGGGGGGGGGGGGGGGAGGGGGGAGGGGCAGCGGCGGAGTGGTGAGTGACCCGTCCGCTGGTGTTGTGGCGTCAGAGGGGTTGTCGTGTAGCGCGTCAGTCGTACATCGAAAAGGCGGACAAAACGAGCGGAAGGAACACAAACACGAAAAAGCCCATCAGCCGCCTCTGCTCCGCGCTCGGCTCCCACTCGCTCCTGATTTCCTCGACCACAGCCCCCACTACCGCCTCCTGTCCACTCACCCCGCCGACCTCGTCACCCGCCGCCGCCTTCTCGTCGCCCTCCCGTTCTACCGTAACGGCCGGTACAATCGGCGGCGACACCTCATCCTCGCGCCCATTCACCTCCCCGATCTCGGCCGAAACCTGACCAACGGAAGCCGGCGACGACTCGACGGCGACGGTACTAGCACCCGAACTCGACGCCGATTCGCGATCGTCGACACCTGTAGTGGCAGCCACCTCCTTGCCTTCGTCGTCAGCTTTAATAGTTAACGAGCGCGCCGCGTCGTCAGAATCCCCACTCTCGACCGCCTTTTCCATTTCGTCGTCAGCGAGGCCTCCGGTCTCGACGGAGGGCGAAGACGGCTCTTCGGCGGGTGAAGGAGGGGGTGGTAGTGGGAGATCGCGCTCGGCGGCGGCCCATGCGACGTCAGTTGCTTTAACGGCGGCAGCGGCCTTCGAGGCGCGGTCGCGTTCGTCGAGCCACTGCTGTCCGTAGCCCGCGATCCCGCCCAGCACCGCGCCCGCCAGTATCAACGTCAGCTCGTCTTCCTCAAAAATGGGGTGCAGCACGCGCTCAAACTGCTCTGGGGTCATCAGCTTCAGCTTGGCCTCCATGAGCGACCGCAGCTGCAGCGTTCCGTCGATATAGTCGTGAAGCGGCTCGATGTGGTGCGGCAGCTCCCGGAACGCGCTGTCCGCCGCCTCGTTGATAAACTGTTCCGAGCCCGCCTCCGCCACCCCCGGCTGAAGCCGCTCCACAAACTCTCTCGTGTGCTCGCGCGTCTGCGTGCGTGCGACCGACAGGCCCACTCGAGTCAGAGAACCGACTGACGCCGTCATTTTCTTATTACCTTTTTCTTGTATGTTTTCATCATGGATTATTGTTTCGGTGTATCGACTCATCTCGCAGCAGTGTCTTGAGTTTATTTCGACACTTATCCTAATTAATTACTGCATAACGTGCGGCGAGAATTTATGCAACGTCTTTCTGCTGCTCTTCGTCATACTTTGGGTTCCGCTCTCCCCGACGCTTTGCAGGAGGGCAGTGCTGATGCTGTGGCATGCCTTCCTGTCCCTCAGTGCTTAGGCCTGTGGGGCTTTTTCCCTCCTACCTGCTCCGTTTTGCTTGGTGGTTTCCACTACTTTCCGCGTAATCAAATACTTTTAGATTAGTTAATGGGTAGTATATTTCGCGTTTAGCTAATATTTCGCGTTTCTGTGTTTATATACCGACTTTTCGCGTATTTGATCGCATTTCATTAATTTATCACCGGTGGTAGTGGTACATCGTACTGCTTCTCCATCCAATTTATCATTATTAGGGTGGAAATGCTGTACGGGTACTGACCCTTTTCCCCATTTTTGCTCTACGATATATTTGTATTTGAAAATGTTTGCTCGTCATTAGTTTTGTTCGCTCCATTACACAGCAGTCACCTTTTTCGTTGCACAGCATTCGTGTTTGACTTTGACTCTCAGTTTGCTTTGTTGAAATTGCGCCGACGACTGCGGCGTCGTTGCACTAAGTTTTCCGCGAGTTCCTTATTTGGGGCCATCTGATTTGGGGGGTTGTTAAAATATTAACAGATACGATTGTTCGGGTTTATGTCCATCGCCCGTCTCACATTCATAAGTGAGTATATCGGCCAATGCTGTCATTTATGAGGCGAGCCTCCAAATTGGTTGCGACGAGCAGAGACGCTCGTTTGGTTGTCAATAATACCCCTCCACAACGTTCTCGTCTCTTTCTATGTTCATAATTTTTGTGAAACAATTATTAGTGCGCATTACTTTGTTGTGAGGTTGCGATGGAATTGTTGAGAGAGTGCGACGATGTGTGTCAAGCAGAACAAGTGGGGTGGGGGTCCCCCCCATGCTGCGCTCACCAGCTCCTGAAACTCGCCAGCGCGGCCGCCAAACAACATGTTGCCCCAAATTTTGCTGCTCACCAGCACCTCGGACGCCAGAAAGCGCGCAAACTCGCAGCTCACCTCGTACTGCCGCTGCAGAAAGATGCCCTGAAAAACAAAGGGGCCCCACCTGCAGGGGACGTAATAGAGCTGTGAGTGGAGGCCGCATCTGCGCACGGATGGCACTCGTGCAATGTGTGTGTGGATAGGTGCCATTTGGGGGAGTTGTGTGCGTACGTGTGTGTGTATGTGTGTGTGTGTGTGCGTGTGTGTGCGTGTGTGTGTGTGTGCGTGCGTGTGTGTGTGTGTGTGTGTGTGTGTGTGTGTGTGTGTATCTGAGTCCTGTGTGTGTGTGTGTGTGTGTGTGTGTGCATGTGCATGCGCGTGTACGTGAATGCATGTGTGAGAGTGAGCGTGTTGTGTGAATATGAGTTTGTTTTGGTGTGACAGTCAGTATGTATGTGAATGTGTCCGCATTGGTTGCATATGTGGGTGTGCATGTGTCGGGGGACATATACGCGTGTGCGTGTCTGCGATTGCCTTGGTGTACGCATATTATTGGTCCTACGTTTGCATGTGTCTGTGTGCATGTGTGCGCATGGGTGTTATGATTTTTTCAAAGGGGTGGATCGGGCAGCGGGCTCCCACTGGACGGGGTGCAGCGGCTCGAAGATGCACTTGAGCGCGAGCCAGTTTGTGAGGTAGCCGACGACCATGCCGCCCATTGTGAGCAGCCATGGCGAGTCGCAGAACAGCCAAATCACCATCTGCGCCCCCACAGCAGAGGTGGGTGTGCGTGGGATGAGGGGGTTGAGAGGGAAGGGGAGGTCAGTGGATGGGGCAGCAACCCTAGCATCAAAACCCTAATATGGAAGCAGCCCCAGGAGAACAGCACGAGGTCGCCGCACCTGGATGAGGCCCAGGAGGAAGCCAAAGTAGATGCCGGACTCCACCAAGAAGCGCAGCTCCGCGCTCCCACAGCTGAAAGGTCGGGAGAATGGGGTGGAGGGGGGGGGGGGGCGGGCGAAAAACGTCGGAAACACATTTAATAAAATAAGATGCAAATTTTCTATATTTTTCGGATCACTGCTTTGATTTTGCCACTTGTGCTGGTTCACATGTATGTCAAGGGAGATGGCGAATAGTAACAAGGAATCGTTTGACCGTTTGTTCGTCGAATGCCATAGCGACCGCAACGTCGAATAACAGCTGGAAAAAGTATAATGCATCATTTGAATTCCATTCCCGAAATGTCAAGCTATCAGATTCTCAGAGCTTCACAATGGTAAATAGGATGCGGTGGAAAAAAGGTGAATGTGTCCAACAGCCTAAATGACACCATCGCCGCCATAATCTGATCATCAAATTCACCTAATTGTGTGACACTAACTCAATTGGCTATTAAAGGCGGGTTTGTTCCGTTTTGTCAGAGGGGTTGGGCGTACTTTTGGAAGAAAGTGACGATGATATTTTTGTCGCTCCACATCTCCCGCACCACCAACTCCTTCAAGTCCACCACCGCATTCACGTTGCGCTGTATCGCCTCCACCAGCCCGCGCACGTAGTCGTCTTGCACCGAAGTAGCGAAAGCTTTCAAGAAGCCCGGCATCGCCGCGGCTCGCTCCGTTGCGACACCCACGTAAGCCTCCGGCACCACCCCCCGCCCCGCCTCCGCCGCCAGCCGTGGGACCTCCTCCCGCAGCAGCCGCGCGATCTCGCTGGGGTCCAGTTTACCAAACACCTGACGAGCGCCCACATGAGATGTTAAAGATTTGACTTACAACATGCACCAGCCTTGGCGGTGATTGTTGTCTCAGGGCCCTCCCTCCCTCCCTTTCAGGCTATCTTCAACGCCCCTCAACACACATCAAAGGGTGTTGACCCACATCGGCCTGACCTTGTCCAAGGTGCTATGATCTGTGAAAGGGAAGGGTTGGAGGGGAGGGGTGGCTAGGGTTTGTGGGCAGTGCGGAGTCCTACCTCGGGAACGCTGATGAGCTTTGAGGTCACCATGTCCACCATGTTGTACGACATTTGGGCGGCTTTGGCAGGCACGATGCCCTACGGACAACATCCGCTCGTCAAGGTAAGTGACGCATTGGGTGTGTTGTGGTCGGTGAAATGTTTCTTGTGTGCTTGCCCCTAAGAGCAACGGAGAGTGACAGAGTGTGTGTGCATGCGCTTCTAATATAAACTGCACTTTCGTGATGTTGCTTTAATTTGTTTGATGGTAATAATGGGCATGGCGTATGCACTTCGATTCGTGTGTGTGTGTGTGTGTGTGTGTGTGTGTGTGTGTGTGTGTGTGTGTGTGTGTGTGTGTGTGTGTGTGTGTGTGTGAGTTTGTGAGTGTTAGTGTGCTTGAGTGGGTGAGAGAGAGAGTGTGTGACTATGTAATTGCGTTTGTGTATGTGTGTGGGAGAAAACGGATGAGTTTGTATGTGTGTGTGTGTGTGTTGTGCGTGTGTGTGTGAGTGCATGGGTGTGTGTATGCGTGTGTGTGTGTGTGTGTGTGTTTGTGCGTCCGTGTGTGTATTTCTGTGTGTTTGCGCGTGTGCTTTGGTGTGAGTATGTGCGTGTTGGCGTTTGGGTGGGTAGTTGGGGGAGGGGGGGGGGGGGGGTTCATGAATGACATGACATGTAACGTCCAGCGCACCTGCCAACCGATAAGGCCCAGGGGCTGTAGGATGGAGCAGTCATATAGCGACCCAATCACCCACCGCTGCAGAGGGATGCCCCAAAACTCGATTGGGTAAAAAATCATCTGCGCATCACACAACACCGCAGCGACATATGGTTATCCATAGGGAGACATGTCACACGACAGCCCTTCCAGCTCTTAGTCGCAAACAGGTCAGCTCACCTGGACAGCCACCCAATTGGTGAGCCAGCCCACAAACGCTGATACGAATGGGATAATCAGCGCCGCCCGTCTTTGCGTGCGGAGGCAGAGGGGGGTGGAAAAGGAGCCGCGGTGTCAGCAACCTGCAGTCACGACTAAACAGGCGGTGGGTTGACGGTGAGGGGTTGTCGTCATACCGTTGAGTGTTCCACTTTCGGAGCGCTCGTTCGCAGGCGGCGGAGGCAGCTTCCCTCAGCGGTCGCGTCGCTCGCCATATTTGCACGCGAAACAACAATCCGACGAGCAACTCGGGCAGCGCCTTGGCCCAGGGCGGCAACGGCAGCAGGATGCCGGCCGCTACCGCGGCGCCCATCGCGGCCGCGAAGATCACCACCTGCCGTAGCACCCCCGCGCCACCGCCCCCCTCGCTACCTTCTCGGTCCTCCTCGCCTACGATGAAAGCGATCCGGGCTCCGTTAGAGCGCTAACGAGCGATGGGCCGGCGAGAGGACGAACCCATCAAGAACTGCCTAGGCCATTTTCGCCACGTTGTCGAGCCGCACACGCCGGGCCTTCAGCACCTGGTGTATCCAGTTAGGGGTGTCGAAGGCTCACCTGCAGCCTCGCTGCCGGAAGCGGCATGCGGTGTGAGGTTTGGGAGCTCGCGTGACCTTCGGAGCGACGAGGTGAGGGCGGTGCGACGGTTTGTTGTCGGTGGTAACGGCGTCGCTTGGCGGGCAAGGGCAGTAGTTGGTGTCGGAGGTCGGCGGAGGCGCCCGCTCTCGCCAGCCGTTCGAGACAGTGACATGATGCGAGGTTGGTGTAGACGGGGGTGAGTGCGCCCTGGCACTGCGGCTGTGGGTTGGGCATTACAGGCGCGCTATTGTGAGTAAGTGCTGAAGATATGATACGATAATTGGGTGGGCGAGTGAGGTGAGCCTTAGTGACGGAGCTCTGAATAATTAAATATTACGGCCATCGACTTGCCGTGAACGACACCAGCGGCCGCGCCCGTAAAGATCGCCATCATGCGAACACGATGTTCAGTGGATTCAGAGGTTTTCGCAAAGGTAACCGTGAAAAAGTGGTGCCCGGGTTAGGACAAGCTGATACTGGCCAGCTGGGGCGGGAGGGAATCGCGAGCGGGTGAGTCGTCGCATCATCACGGCAGTTGCTCGCCAGGTTGCACCGGTACCAATAATGCACTGGTAAAAAAATAACAATGCACCGGCAATGCCCCATCATCAGCAAATACCTCAGATATTAAATAAACCTTAATTAATATTATGATGCCAAATATTAAAACATATCAAATTTACTACCCTAAATAGTAAATACCTCATCAGCATCCGTCAGCGCGTAAAAATATCCATTGCATGTAGTAGTTCTACTCGTCTTGGTGCAGGCGGTACCCTAAACATTTGCAGTTAATAGTACCTGTACCCCTCTGACATAGCCGCTATCGATGTACCGACAGCAAATGCGCAATTATTGCTTTTTAAACATAAATTTCCCCGCCTGTTTATTATTAGAACGCTTCTATCTAGAAATTTCAAGTACGGGTACTTTCGTAAATTTCACTTATTTGTATGAATTCTTAGAATAAATGCAAATTGCGGGTACAGTCATAGATCGTGGGCCGATCGCCACGACTGCGGCGCCCGCGAGTGCTGCCTCGTCTCCCGTCCACGTTAAATCAAACAGAAATCGTAAAATCACAACAACTACAATACTAATTCATTCTTGTCGGAGATAAGGCGCACTAACGACACCACTACCCCGCACCATCTGCTGCAGGGCTCTTCATGCCCAGCGATTGCAGGGCCTCCCTAAAGCATACCAGTACGCGAAATTCGCAAGTTTTAGTAGACTTAGCTTGCTTCCACCGCGATGGTCGTTCTGCGCCCGCCACCCGGGGGCCTGGCCTGCGCCAGCTCCGCCACCACCGCCGCATCCCGCCGCTCCTTTACTTCTAACACCGCCCAGCAAATTCCCCTCGTTCTCGCCAGCGGGAACGGACCAAACGATCGCCTGCCTGGGAAATCCGAACTGCTGTTCCGTCCACCCTCATGGCTTCGCCGCGCTTTGCCCTTTCCGCACACCAACCTTCCTGTCACAGGTACAGCCCCTAGAATTGATCCCGTAGGCCGGCAAAACCAGTTTCCCGCGCATTCCTTCCCCTCGGCCCCCGTATCGGCCCTTCCGACGTGGTTTTTGCACCTCAGCACCTCTTCACTTTTCCTGCAAACATTCTGTCACGAATACACCCCTTGCATTAGTATCGACTGACTTGACCTCTTCCAAGCATGTTTAAGCTTTATCGCCCTGTAAGAGTCATTGACTCGGCTCTCGCGAAGCTCGTAAATCCGGTGCTATCGCAATTGCAAGTCGTACTGATCCACTCCAGCACCCGTACAGGCTTCGGCGGAAGTCGCCAAACGGGCTTTGGTGGCGTTGGCACAGGTCGCGGCTATGCGGTGCTTGCAGCCGCTGCCCCCGGCGACGCGTTTGTCAAAAGTGCGCCCCGTCAACTCGACCCACATGCCGGTTTCCAGTTAGTCTTGTGAACGTTGCACTCGCCTGACTTGGTGACGGGGACTGTGTGCTTGCCTGCTTGGTGCAGCCACGCGCCCACGCGAGCCGCCGAGAATATGTATTCTTGGCGGTGGCTTCGGCGGACTATACACCGCTGTACGGCTTAACTCGCTGATGTGGCCAAACGGCACCAAACCTCAGGTTGGCCTCCCAACGTTGAGCACCTCAAGTAGCATGGCATACCCCTCCCCACATAACACACACACACACACACACACACACACACACACACACACACACACACACACACACACACACACACACACACACACACACACACACACACACACACACACACACACACACACACACACAGTGATATAACAAGTGCACCCGCAGCTGTGCATATCGAAACACACTGTCCTGAAAGGCAATTGCAGTGGCACATTCTCACCAGTAAACGCACATCGTTCGCACGCAGTAATATTGTTTTCTCTCAAATCGCATTGCATTTCAATATATGACGTGTATCACTGATAAAGCATCGTTTCATTCCACCACGTCTATCGCGTTACACAACGTGTCCTTCTGCTATTCCAATGTATCGCATACCAGCGTCTGGTTGTTGCTCTTGACTCGGCGGAGAGGGAAATAGTCGATGTGGGATAGGGGTTAGGTGCGGAGGGGTTTTGCTGAGGGTTGACGGAGGGCTGGCGTGGGCGCAGGTGACGGTGATCGACCAGAACGACCGCTTCGTATTCAAACCGATGCTGTACGAGCTGCTGAGTGACACGGTGCAGCCGTGGGAGGTGGCGCCGCGGTTCGATAAGCTACTGGCACCCTACAAGGCGCGCTTCATCCAGGGCCAGGTCTCGGCGGTGGAGCCCAATAACACAGTTTCTCCCTCAAGTGCGGGGCGTGTCCTGCTGAAAGACGGCGAGCCCATCGAGTATGACTGGCTTGTGCTCGCCATTGGCTCGGATGCCACCCCGCGAAAGGTTCCCGGCGCGAAAGAGCTTGCCATTCCCTTTGTCACCTTCGACGACGCTATGAAGGTTCCTACTACCAACCCAATCCGCTCTCACTTACCTTGTTCTCAATATTTGCACCATTAGTTCGTAATGTGCTAGCACCAAAGCGTTACGTGAGCATTGACTTATGTGCGCGTGACCTTGCGGGTCAGGTCCGGAGTCACCTGGAGGTGCTGCAGCGCGGCACCAATGCGTGTGTCACGGTGGTGGGCGCAGGCTATGCGGGTGTGGAACTGGCCATAGCGGTGGCGGAGCGATTGGGTGTGGCGGGAAATGTGCGCCTCGTCACGCCCGGCCCCGACATCATGCCTGGTTCCGATGCAGGCCAACGGGCATCCGCGCACCGAGCCCTTTCACAGCTCGGTGTCACTGTCATGAGTGGTAGGAATACCTTCTCCCTGTCACGCCCATCCAATATTCTGCAGCCATATCACCACCCAGCTATCTTTTTTTAATCTAACTGAGTCATTTTTTAACACCCTCCCCCCTCCCCACTCCCCCCCCCCCCCCCCCTTACCTCATCAAACACACACACACACACACACACACACACATTTTCCTGCAGACACTGTGGTTGTTAGCCTGCAGCAGGGGGAGCAGGAGGCAGGAAGGCCGCTTACGAAGCGTAGAGTAAAACTACGCAAGGTGCGATAGCAACACAATTCCATTCCCAGTCAGTACATGTTTCATTGCCTGGATCAGGTCAGTGGAGCACGGGTGATTTGTGGTATGCTCGTGTGCCAATACTAGGAGGGGAGGGGGTATCGACGATGGGAGAGGGATGGATCTGACTGGTATATTCGTGCACTGCATCGACAGGGTGGGTCGAGCAAAGAGATCGTTATGGAGGCAGACCTGGTGCTATGGACCGCTGGTGCAGTCCCGCTAACGGCGGATGACAATGCAAACTCGGAGACATTTCGACCCAAGCCAAAACTCGGGTACCCCCCCCCCCCCCCCCCCCCCCCCCCCCCCTCCCATCCGCCCAGCACCAGGACACACACACACACACACACACACACACACACACACACACACACACACACACACACCCACCAATTTTTAGTCCCCTATTCCTCTGTTTGTCTGGAAGGTCGCATTTGTTAGCTGACTGCTACCATGTCGAGCCCGTCGTCTCACGGCATCTCTCCCTCCCCCCCCCCCCCCCCCTTGTACCGCTTTCCCCCCCTTCTCCGTCACATAAAGTATATATGAAGGTACTAACTCGCAAAATACACACATCTACGGTTTTCCTGTAGTGCGGGTACTCTGTACAATAGTAGCATCCCCACCTCTCCCTTGAACGTCCTTCTCCCCCAGCCCATCGCGTCTTTATATACAGCCATGGAGACCTGTATGTCAGCGGCATCCCCCCCCCCCCCCCCCCCCCCTTTCAGACAGGCTGATGGAAGGCCCGCCCGCATGGCTGTGCACAGGATGCCGTTCCCAAGGAATGCGCGCGGTGCGACCGAGACGGATCTCACTCTCCGAGTAGTCAACAATAGCCACGTGTTTGCTCTCGGCGACACCAGCGACATGAAGATGCCAGAGATGGCGGCGGGGATGGAGGAGCATCTACCTCAAACGGCGCAGGTTGCGTTTCAGCAGGCAGACTACGTGGCATGGAACCTTTGGGCCTCTATCAACAACCGCCCGCTGCTGCCCTTCCGCTACCAACACCTCGGGAGCATGATGAGTCTGGGGAAGGCGGCGGGTGCGGTGGCGCTGCCCGTGGGACTCCCCCCTCCCCTGAGCAACTCCATGGCCAACAGCCAGCTGGGCGAGCTGTTGGGGCGGTTGGGCGTACAGGTGGGCGCCTCGGGTGTGACGTTGGACGGGCCGCTGGGTGGCCTGGTCAGGCGGGCGGCGTACTGGTACAGGCAGCCCACGGACGACCACCGCGCCAGAGTGGGCATCAGTTGGGCCGCGCAGGCGGCGAAGGACGCGGCCGACATGGTGGGCACCGCGAGCATCACATCCCTCCTCTCCGCCCTCCAGAACGGCGGCGGGCGAAAGTAGGACCGACTCGTTATCCAGACTACCACCTCTCCCTCCTCGCTGTCAGCGCAGACGTCTTTGTTAAATAACCTCGCCGAATGTTGATGTGTTGAAACTTGTGCGCAGTGCGGTTTGTAAAAAAACTTGTGGGAGAAATGCGCTGAGTCGAGTCTCACATTGTATAATGCATCTTCGGAAGCTTTGTAACGCGCTGGTGTATTGCTGGCGATGTAGGTAATCATGGGGCGGTGAAGATCATTGCGTTCATTACATCCTCGGTTCCCATCGCAGCATAAAGCACCGGACATTTTTCAGTCCAGCACGGGAAATTCATGCGATCCATATCAAGTGCTGCGCAAATCAGCACCGATGCCTTCTCTGCCATGGAATGGGGAGCCCGCAAATTCTAGTCATATCATCAATGTTTGATGTGTTGACGGAAGAACATAAAACATTTACGATATAAATAATATTAATAATAATCATCACACTGACCGCACGTATTCAGCGACGACCATATCACCAGGTGCATCGTCATTGCTGCCGTGGCATGTCAAGTCGAGGTGGTATGTGGCCGGCACATGACTCAGTCGTCAAGGTCGATCATTGGGGCGGAAGAGGGGGTGGTGCGGCGGCTGTTGCTGCCGGGTAGACTGCCGCTGCCTATCATACTGCCGCCGCTGGGTGGGCGACGGGAGGCGGCGTTGAGACCGGAGCTGGCGTTGGAGGAGCGACTGCGCAGCGACTGCACCGGCCGCAGCCGTCCCACAACAGGCAGAGTCAGCAGCGCATCACGCGCCGTCTTGGCCGCCCTCCCCACGTGAGCTGACCCAAAGAGGGTGGTGCTGTCGCGGCCGGTGTGCGTCAGCAGGATATCCTTCCCACCCGGATGCTTAGCCGCCCATCCGCTCACGTCGTACACCAAACCGTCCACCGCCATCCACGACCCGCGCTGCGCCTCCAGCTCCTCCTGCTGCACCTCGCGCAACGGCTTGGGCGCGTGCGCCTCCTCTGCGGGCGGGGCGCTGCCCAGCGAGAGGGTCGTCGCGGTGGTGGTGTCAACCGCGGCCGCAGCCTTGAGTGCACGCAGCTCCTCCATCTCGCGCGCCATATCCGCCATTCGCGTCTGCAGCAGCGCCATGTCCGCGGCCATCTGCTGCGCGGCGGTGAGTGCACGGCGAGCGGTGGAGGGCCGCTCCGGGTCGTCTGTGCCCCCATGGCTGTCCAACCTTCCGCCACGCGACACGCCCAGCAGCGCGTCCACCGCGGAGACCCCCCCTCCGCCACCGCCGCCGTCAAAGTCGTCGAGGTCCGCGAGCGCCGAGGCGCTGCTGTTTTCGCTGGTGGCCACGGACGCGGCGTCATCGTCGGTGAGCTTGAGCGCGCGCTTGAGGACAAAGAGCTCCTGGTGCATCCGCTGCACCTCCATCATTACGCGCCGCAGGAGCTTGAGGTCCACGGGGCCGCCCTCCTCCGGCTCCGCGGTGCTGGGCTTGAGGCCCGCGTCCGTTGAGGCAAACTTATCGGTGGTGGGGCCGGAGTGGAGGTGAAGCAGGTCCCAGGGCGCCTCCACCGCGGTGGATCCACTATAGCGCTCCACCCGGTCCAGCACCTCGAACGCAGGGTGGGTCAGCTGCTGAATAGGCACCACCTCCTGCAGCCCGCCCGCCAGCCCGTCGTCGCCGGGGTCAAAGTCGCACTTGTTGTGAAACATGCAGCGGTCGTAGTGCAGCAGCCGCGCGTTGCGGCTCATGATCTCCTCCGCCCGCACCACCAGCTCCGCGCGCGCCCGCACCGCAAGCTCCGCGAAGCTGCGGTATAGGTTGAGGTAATTGTACACCATATTGGAGACCAGCAGGTTGAGCAGCACCATGACAGAGCTCCACACCGCGAGGCCAAACACCAGCCGGACATCCCACCCGCTGTCCAGCACCACCCGCATCACCGTCAGCTTCACGTAGCTCATGAGCTCAAAGTACAGGATGGCGGTGGGGTCGGTGTGACCGTCGCCGATGTCCACCGCCATCGCGGTGCGCAGGTCCTGCCCCGCCTGCAGCGCCTGACCCACAAACAGCCAGTACAGTACAAACGCGATCCGGTGGACCAGAGGAGGAGGATGAACAGGAAGCGGACGACGTCGCCAAAAACGGCGATAATAGCAAACAGCATCGCGCTCATCGTCTTGGTCAGCTTGAACCCCTCCACCAGCTGCACCCACAGGAGGCCGCTCGCAAACGCGGCGAGGTCGGCCCAGCGCTCGAGGAGCGGTAGGTCGTGGCCGGAGGCGGGGTAACGGGAGGGCATCAGCGCGGGTTTCCATTCGAAGGGGTCCGCGCGCCAGGTGAGCGCAAAGAGGGCGACGCAGAGGACGGAAGACACGAAGTTGAGGATCATGAAGGGGTCCGCGAGCGCGTAGGGCACAAAGCCCTTCCGCCCCCCCGGCCACCGCACCACCACGCCGGTCCGGTACCGCATCTGTACGCTTACTGCTTTCCCGTATGACAGGATGCGGCCCAGTACGATTATCAGCTGGACCAGCGCGAGCGCGAAGGAGACCTTGGGCGCGGTGTCGCCGAGGAAGAGGTAGCCGGTGCCGAGCGCGAGGTTGAGCAGGTTGAGCACCTGCAGCGACAGAAACTTGCGCAGCCCAAACTGCTTCCACTTGAGGTCGACCAAGTAGATGACGACGGGGTGGCCGAAGACGGAGAGCTCGGAGAGCGGGAGCTTGCTCACGAAAACGCCGAGTGCGGTGTTGTACGCGTTCCAGTTCTCCGGCTTCTCGGGGTCGCCGTACAGCTCGGCCACGTAGTAGTTCACGCGGCGGTGGCCGTCCTCCGTGAAGCGGCTGCACCAAAGGTGGCCGTCCAGCAGCACCGTCAACAGCTGCGGCGCCTTGTCGACCAGCAGCCTCACCAACCACGGGTGCTTAACCCACAGCCGCTCCCGACCGCAGTAGTAGTTCTCGCGATCCCCGCGAATCGTCAGCGCGTCGCGCAGCAGCTCCTGCGAGAACGCCGTCAAGCGAAACGAGTCGGAAAGGGGGCGTCAGCGGCCACTCGACTCGCAGGCAGTGACACTGCCCACCCACAGATTTACAGCTGAAACAAGGCACTCGCCGCCGGTTCATATCACGCGATACCAATCGGCGCTAACGTTTTCTCGGGCTAAGCGACACACAAAGTGCTTGCAGCACTGTAAATCAGGGTTAAACTTCAGAATTAGGTTATTTGATGTAGGGTATGGTGTATAATCCCTGGGGTAGTAGCAAGCGCTGAAATATCGAAGATAAGGCCGGAGAGTGGCGAGCGCTGACCTCCGCCATGCTCATCTGCCCCTCCTGCAGCGTCCACACGATGGGGCTGATGACGGAGTCGTCGGTTTCGATCTCCAGCGCCGCGCGCACCCGCTTCCCGCGCGGCGCGGTGTCCAGCGCCTTGCGCAGCTCTTCCGGGTTTCCGGTCGCCAGCGCGCGCGAGACGAGGTTCTTCCCGGTGCTGATGATGTGGTGGAAGATCTCCGCGATGTGGGAGTACACGTCCAGCCACGCCTCCTCCACCTCTTCGTCCCAATGGTCCTCGCCCACCGTCTCCCGAAACACCCGCAGCAGCACCTCCCCAAAGATCTTCAGGTGGCGGCTGGTGATGTCGTACTTTATGTGCCGCATCGCCATCCCCTTCAGCTCCACATTCAACACCTGCACCGCCCCGGGAAGCAACGTCTCCATCAACAGTTTCAAAGCCACAAGGTACACTGCCAGCCCAGTTTTGTTTTCCCTCAACCCTAAAACATGCTCTTATTTACACGCATTCTCTCATTCATTTGCCATTCGCGCCTGCAATTTGGAACCAAGGGGGAGGAGAAAAGAAAGCAAAGCAGGGAGTCTAATCAGGGGCTTGATTTCCAATTTCCGATTAAGATACCACAAAGGCCAATAATGGCACACATGAAAGACGACTTCAAAGGAGACTTAGCAAAGAGATGCGTGTGTGTTTGTATGTGTACGTGTGTGTTTGTGTGTGTTAGGGGGGGGGGGGGGGGGGGGGGGGGGGGGGGGGGGGCGCGTTTATGTGTGTATGCATGCGTGTGTGTTATGGGAGGGGAAGGGGCAGTTATGGAAGGGGGAGGGGAAGGGGCGGACCTGCGTGTCGCGGACGCTTGCAACGATGAGCTCGACGGCCTTTGTAAACATCACGCGCTGCATTTTGGTGGGCTTGACAAAGTAGGCCTGCAGCGAGGGGGCCTGATGGAAAAAGTGCATGAAAAAGACGTCCGAGATGTCCTCCACGTCGTAGTTGTCCTCGATGTACTTCCAGCTCCGCTCCACCTTGCTCACCACCCCCTCCGCGCTGTCCATGTGCGCCGTGAACGCCTTGAGCACAATCCCCCACATCCACCGCCACGACTGCTCCGTCGGCTTGTTCCACTGCCCGTACTCGCCCAACGTCTGCACGCCCAGACACGCCCGTATCACCCTCAGCACCAACACAACCATCTCACAACTTGCAGACCAAGCAAAAAAAAAACTACATCCCGCGAAAACTGTGATCACGGGACTCAACGTTTCACAGCTCGCACAATGAAGAAGGTGGATATGTGGGGGTCAAATCTTCATGCGTAATGAGCTCTGGTTTACCATGATGCACTACGAATTTTGGAGAGGAGGGAAGAAAGCGGTGAACGGCGTTGGAGGTTGAGGAGTGAGGTCGGTTTTATCAGACAAAGTCTTATTCTTAGTTGGGGACTACTGAGAATCGCGACAAAAATAAAGCCAGTTTAATTTGCAGGTGGTATGTGACGAGTGTTGTGAGGGCCAGAGGTAACCTTTGGAGGGGAATACATGAACTTAAGGTATCAAGAAAAAAAAGGGAAAATGTGGGGGAGAAGGGCGCACGTCTTTGAGGAATTCGAAGAGCGCCTCTTCAAAAGACGCAAACATTGAGGTTTTAACGCCCATCTGCACGTGCTGCACCGACAGCACACGCAGCTTGTGCTGCAGCACCTGCGGCTTGGTGGAGCTGTTGACGATGAGCTCCAGCGCCTCGCCCATCTTGGGCGCGTGGTCCGGCTTGAGGCCAAAGTCAAACTGCGTCACGGCCCACGGGTTGGACTGCGCAAAGACTTTGATGAAGCGCTCCCCCACCAGGTCGCGCCCCTTTTGGTACTCCTTTGTCGCGCCCATCATGAGGTCCTTCTTGCTCCACATCCGAAACTCCCCCTCCCCCCCCTCCTCCCGCTTACTGCTCACCAGGCTGGTCAGCCCCACGCGCAGCGCGCCCACCGTCCGCGCCGCGAGAAGCTTCAGCGACATCCCCTCCTTCTTCCCCGCCTTATCTGCCTCCCGAGCACGCGCCTCCGCCTTGCGCCGCTTCCGCTCCGCCTACCGCCCCACGTCACACCACACCACACCTCAACCGCCCATTCCTTCACAGTTATCACTATAAGAGCAGGACAAAAACCACCACACACGCCCACTTTCATTCGGTAAAAGGTCAAAATCAATGCGTTGAACGAAAACTCGCTTACAAAGCTTGGCAACCTCGCCCCTCCTTGCGCACCAAAATACAGCTCGACACACAGCCGCTCTTCTTTCCGATACACATTATGGCATCAATTGAAGAAATGAAAGTGTCACGCCGCGTCACAATCAACAGAGCAAAGCGGTGTGTCGATGAAACGGAATGCACGCATGAGAAAATGGATTGACCCTTTCACCATGACCATGCCAACAAAGCAGTGCGCTCAGCCGTGGGCACCACACCCGCTGCAATGAAGTGAAGCCTCAACACAGCCTCAACACAGAGCCATGAATAGGATGAGGATTAGAAAACCGCATCTAATTAGATACAATGAGCATGAAGCGGCACATTCGTGCATTATCTGTTCTAGTAATGAATGTAATCAAGTTGCATCATCGTGCGCTCCGTCAGACAAAACCCTAAACGCCAGCCCTAAGCTATCAGTACGGGTGAACTAGCAAAGTCGTAGACCCAATTATCAGTCTGCCCTCTCAAATAAATTGAGCAAAAACAAGTAAGTATATCAGAAGGCTAAACCAAAACACATAGATAAATCAGGCAACCGCGAGCCTGTGACGTAACCGCAAAACAATTTAGCACCGCAAAATTAAAAAAACAATAAAATTTATGGAAGGTAGTAAATCCAAATATCAAAAGCGCTAGCACTGAATTCCACCGTTCAAACGGGCGCATGCAAACAGTTCACGTACAGCGATTCGCAAATTTACGGCGATACAAAAAGAAAACCGCCGGTGCTCGTACCGACATCGGCCCGTCAAATAAAGATTCGTCACGGCAGGAAAAGTAAAGCAGAAATCGAAATATCGCCGCTGTCATAGTGAATTAAATAATAATAATAATGATGAAGCACCGTTATTGCCCGCCGCACCTGCTTCTCGCGCTCGAGCTGCGCTTGAGTTTTGTTAGCCTTCTTCTTCGCGCTCACGCTCTTCAAGCTCTTCTTCTCCGGCATAGTCACCTCCTCGTTCCCGATCTTAATGGTTTTGGGCCCCTCGTTCACTTTTCCGCCCACCGCCAGGTCGTCGCCAAGCATACTTTTGTAGTTCGGGCCAAACTGGGATGCCCCCAGCTGGGAGCCGCCAAACATGGAGGTCCCACCCGCGAAACTGCTGCGCGCCATCCGGCTCTCCTGATAGTCTTCCATGTACAAACGCTCGCACATGTAGATCCACGACCTGTGTTTATGCGCACATAGAAAACACCGTCTTTAAGGCACTCGGAGAAAATAAACCGCGCCACTCGACGAACTCTGAAAAAAATATTTGCATATTTATAAATCAAATTGCTATAGGGATACGTGGATTATAGGAGTACTACCACTGAGGGGCCGGGTAAATCACCGTTGCAAAGTGTTCACGCGTGGGCGGCCGGTGGTGACGCCGTCGATCAGGAGGTCCGTTATTTCGGTGAGAGACCATTCCCATGCGCGCCGCGTTCGCTGACTCCACTTGAACCCCTTTCCAGAGACGCAGCGCTTGATGCACGCGATGAGCGCCGCCTTGAACGGCTCCGTGTGGTGCTCCTCCAGTCCGTACTCGATGTGTCGGAGGCACATTTCAGTCATCGCCTCCTTCAGCTCCACTGGCGTCTGTAGCTCTAGCAGCCGAACGGCTTCGCCCAGGATCTCCCCCAGCTTGGTGGCCAGTAGCTCGGGCGGCTTGCTACTGAAAAGCTCGTCGCGAATCTGAGGGCTGCGCTCAAACAGCTCCTACAAAATGAACACCCGAAATAATTAATTTTCGCTGTATCCCCAATAATTCACAATTACTCGCGTGGCTACCGAATACACTCCGTAACATCCCCCCCCCCCCCCCCCCCCCCCCCCCCCCTACTACAGCACCATCACAGCCCATTCACACCCTCCTCTTCCATCGCGCTCCCAACACTCAACACCATATCGTGCGCATACTCGTCACAGCACTGCCGAGCGCGTGCGGCTTGCTTTGAGTCGTGGCAAGTTATGGGTGAGTTTACGGGTACGGGTACCTGATAAAAGATCATTCCAAAGTCGTACAAGTTTTCCTCCACCGTCTTCGCGCTGCGGTAGTGTGAGAAGGCGGGCTTCACGGTGCCGTCGATCTGGCCCAGCGTGGCTCGCAGCACCGGCACGAATTTGAACCTGTCCTGCATCTCCTGTACTCACACGCCCCGCAGCCCCATTGCCGCCGTCAGCGCCGCCACGAGACAGCTCACGGCCTTCCGCCACTCCATTAAAAAAAGAATCCTAGTACACACCAAAATACAACAACGAAACCCTCCGAGCACAGATAGTGATACGGTATGCTCGGAGTCCACGTAAATACCTAAGAGACCAATTAAACTACACACGTCACAGCAGAGACAGTCTCGAGTAGTTCAATTTTCTCCAAAAGAATGGCCTAGCGACACGTGGGGTGAGCGCACACGAGTGACCAAGTCTGCGCACCATGGCACCCCATACCCGTACCTGAGGAGTGAAGTGAGGCCGGTTGAGCTTTGCCATGCCGTGCAGGTTACCCCCGCCCACCACGGCCTGCCGCCCCGCTTGGACTTCCAGTGGGTCAAGCTCGCTCCCGCCACCCCCAGAGAGCAGGCTCGGGCGCCGGGGGGCATCGCCTACCGGCTCGGACGTCTGGCTTATACCGCTGACGGACGGGAGGCGGCCCGCCATCGTGGTCACCTGCCCTTTGTTCCTCCGTTGCTTCTGCCCCGCCTATTCCCCTTCTCTCCGTATCGGAGCACTCGCCTGCTGTGGCCAAACTGTTTCAGCGCGGACGTTCCCCTTCGCGCATATGTAGCCAACCTACCCTTACATGCACCTATCTCAACGCACTGCTCGTGTTGAGCGCACTCGTGCTGGGGCGAACAACTGTGCCTTCGACGCGCGGCCATGCCGTTGCTCTCGGTCGCGGTGGCGGATTTATGACAAGCGCGGCCGGCGATTAACACGGCTACAGATGACGACGAGCACCGAAACGCGCGCAGTACCTGTACATAGTAAGTATATCATAGTAAGTAAGTACGTGCGTAGTACATAGTTAGTAAGGGCAGCAGTATCATGCATAGCTGGAGTTGTGTCGTGTCAGTACTATGTACCAGCATCTGGCGATACGAGTACTGCTGTCGGGAGGGGACCAGGGATGGATGCTTAAAATAGTCGATACGATAAAAGTCGGATTACAAGAGTAAGCACTTTGGAACGTAGACAAGGGAAAGAAGGGGCGGGGGGGGGGGGGGGGGGGGGGGGGAGGGGGGGGGGGGGGGGGGGGGTATCAAGAGAGCAAGAGTGGCACGAGGGTAATGGAATCCAAGGCACGGCAAAGAGAAGCGCTACATTGTGCACAAATACAACAAGCAAAACATAAGAAACTCCCACGCAGCGTTGAAAACACAACACGTGGAGGCGACAATCAAGCGGCGCCTCACGCGCCGCGCAAGGAAGCACTGGGACGCTTGCGGCCCATGGCGCGGGTGAAGACCACCGTGGCATGCGAAGCCATCCCAGCCGAGAAAGAACCGGCCTCCACATCGTCCACGGCGGCGGACAACGAACCCGCGCAAGACGTTGTCCGCGTGAGCGACACGGGCGGCGAGAGAAACCTTTCGGCGCTAAGACGCCAACAACTTGCCCACGTGCATCCCTTTAGAGGCGGCTGCTTGCTCGGCCAACTCGATCAAAAGGCCGTAGCGTGGCCGCCGAGAGCACCGAATTCCGTGACCGCAAAGGGGGTGAAACGGGTTTCGGGGCGACTCCTCACCCCCTCCGAGTACATGTCGAAATTGATCTTCTCACCACTGCATAGTGCGACATCGGGAGACGGGGGACTAGAAACGCCATACACACCAGAAGCCGCGGCATCAATAGCAAGTTTTGAGCCTCGGATGCCGTGGTAGTGCAAAACACCCACATCCGTAGGGAGGACGTCGTTGCCGTTGAGGATTTGAACTAACATCGTGGGGTCCGAAAGAACCTCGACGCCAACCCCGAGTGCGCCATGAACACCGGAGATGATCTCGGCAAGGGCCGACACTAACCAAGAGTGAGCGGCATGGACCGAAGCATTTCCGCCGCATCGGTCCAAGTGGTTAGCCAATGTTGTAACTCACATGTCATCCGATATGTCGACACCCCCCAACTCGAATGCACCCCGCATAGCTTGAACCGAGAGGTGGCAAGAAGCACAAGCAGTGGGGGAGCGTAAGTGGAGAGCATGCGGGGTGATGGCAGTCCGAAGCCACGACAGTCCGCGACGCGGAGGACGGCGTCGTAGTGTTTATGGAACTTGTCACTGAGCTCGCTTACGAATCCCGTTGTAGGTGGGTCCGAAGCCAAAAAGCAAGGACGCCGTGGCCGAGACGGAATGTTAAACGCCTAGACTCGGCCGAGCGCGGTTAGACGACGTGGGAGCGAGGTAAACAAAGCGAAGCAAGTTGACACGCTCACTGATATCGGCTTGTAGCTTTGGAAAGATATTCGTGGCAAATGCGGAAAGGGGCACGAACGAGGTTAGACCATCAAGGAACCGGGTCACGTGTTCGTTGTTTGATATGGTTTCAGCTACGCAGCCTGCGCGGGCCACCGTCGGACGTTTCGGGGGAAGCATCGCTAAGGCCGTGGTTAAGAGGGGTTCGGACTCAGCGATAGCATGAGAACCGCATGCGGCATCCAAACGCGCCCACGACGAAGCGAGCTCTAAAGACTATATGGGTTTGTTGTCGCCGTCGTCTCCGTCTGGTGCACTAGGGCGGAGGGGCACCGTTGTGTCATTGCAATCGCTAGCCGTCCGTACCTGGTCGGCTCTATCGGAATATCTTCGTGACTGAGTATCCCGCGCACACGAACGTATTTTACTCGAAGAAGACGGATAGCGGAGCTCACTGTCAAACCGGCCGCTCCGACGTGGGCCGCGTTCGCCGAGGCAGCCAACCCCCCACACCCATGCCTCCAAGACGTAGGGGAAGAGACATCTCCGACGGAGTGTTGCGGGGCTGGCTAGCTGCGAGAACGCTCAATAACTCAGCCGCCATATCAAGGGTGGCACTGTCACCGCACTCGAGGAAGATCACGACGGTTTCACGGTAGCCCTCGCCCCTGCCAAAACCGCGGGGGACCGTACGGGCAAAGAGTACGAAGTGGCGATTGCAATGTTGATGGATACGAAGCGCAGTATGATAGTGCCGGTGAGCTGCCAAACCATTTAGGCGCTCGCCATAGGCCTCGTACTTTCAAAAGGCCGCTTTGAACATGTAAAGAGCAAAATCGGATGTACCCATTGGCCCCCAATTATTTTTGTCCTTTCCATGCATGAATAAATGCATTCCCCGCATGATGTGGCCGTTTGGTGAGTTATCGAAAACATCACCGACAACCAAAGGGGGATACTTCCCGTTTTTGCGGATTGTCACCGACTGGCCGGCGCTAGCGTACGCCGCAGACAAAGCGTCGCCAATAGCCACGAGAGACGCAGGGGGTCCCAAGAAATGACCATAGCTAGAATAAACGCAAAAAATATATTCGTTTGGGGCAATAGCAGCCAATTCTTTGTACATCTAAGAGGCGACTATAGGGAAGAGCATGGCTCCGAGAACGCGACCTTGGTGGACGCCACGGGTACTCGGGTTCCGCATAGCCGGGCCATAAGCATTAGAGGAGTAGTAAACATACAAGATAAATGGACGGCCATGCAACATCGTAGCGACACGGAGCAACGGCCAAAGCGCGGGATTCAATGACAATTCCTCGAACAAGGGACGTCGCAGGAATTCGTTAAACGCGTCGGGTGCGCCGCCTTGCATGTCCGCCCAATCCGGCGAGGCGTCAAGCGCGACTCGAACCATGACCTGCACGATCTCGACCCCGCCGCGAACATCGACACCAAATTGGTGCCGAGCAACCAACCATTGAGACACTTCGTCACCGATTGCGGCGAAAAGTGCACGACTCATGAACTAAAACGAAGCCAATTTTAATCGGGCGCAACGTCCCCTTTTGGTCGCGGAACTCTTGCTTTTGTGCGCGTCAGTGCTCGGGGTCAAGCTTGTCTAGCGAGATAAATGTGGCCGATGCAAGGAATTATGCATCACTTGGTGGAACCTCTCCACTCACGATGGCTTCGGCTAAACCGGTGATGAGTGTGCAAGTGGGACCCAACGCGCGAAGGAAAAAAATAAACCTCTAGCCATCGACGTGGTGACTCAGCTTTTGAGGGCAACTAGCAACGACCTTTACTATATCAACTTCCGAAGCACGGAATCTAATACGAGGGAGGGAGAAGGTATCCGGCAACACGTCTGCGAGGTCGTCATCATCTTGAGGGTGTAATCGTTATATTTCCTCTTGCACCCCACTACCACTTGCAACGGGGTTGGAGTTTAGGGCCTCCGTAGCACGACGGTACTTCCCAACCGCAGCTAGACTAGCCGCTCGATCGACTACCTTAGCCGAGACGCCATGATAAACGGACTGCAAAGTGGACATGGAGTCGGTGCCATCCCTTAGAAGTGAGAAAGGTGGCGGTGCCCGCCCATTACCAAGGGATGCGTGAGCGCGCGTGGCGGAAAACAATGTATCGAGGTCTCTTGACGCCCTATTATTGGCTTAACAGTTGCCACGGTAATCAGCGACCGGGTTAGGTGGTAAGTGCCCCGCAGAAAGACATCGGCCGTGGGACGCAGTACTAAGAGCGGGAATAACAAAAGCGACGCCCAAGCCGCTTTCGCGGAAGCCATTTGGATGGCCCGACCACGGAAAGACAAAACGCAAATGACAAGCTCATCTTCGAAGACCGGCTTGACGTGGCGCACCACCGAAGGGGAGACGCCGTTTCAAAACGCACTAGATCGGAAGGAAAGGTGGCATGACTCGAAGAAGGCTTTGGAGCTCTCCCCACGAGTGGCCCCATGAACAAGGCACCATTGAACTGCGGGGGGCAAGGACTGCGGGGCACCGGGGGCGGCCGACCGCGCAGAAGCGAAGCACCGCATGCCGGCGGTTGGGAGGGTGTAGTGTTGCGGTGACAAGAAGAACGATGGTGTATACTAAGGCCGCCACTCCGACAGGATCATCCACAAAAGTGAACGGCGTGAGAAGGTGGCAATCGGCATTTACTACTCGACAATCGTCACGGGTGAAAGTGCACGTAGTCGCGGAGGAATTCAAATAGGCGCACAACGCTTGAAGGGTCAGGAACGACGTAGAGCAACCGACGCACCTCAACGGAGCAAGGGAGCGCACTGGGGGATTGGGGGTAAAGATTGAGACGGAATAGTGCCGGGACGCAAGGCAAGGGAAGAAGCATGCGCAATATTGGGAAATGATGTAGGAAGGTAACCCGGGGCGGGGGCCATAGGGCACGACCCGGTGACACCACCGGGTGACCGGTCTAAAGGTCGCGGTGGAGGAGTAGGCCGATGACTATGATGTCCCAGCCGGGCCGCTGTGGCGCCCGATTAGGGCGGTATGTCGCGCCAAACAGTAAATAGAGCAAGCGAGGTCGGCGTGCGGTATGTGGCTTAAACTATGCTTGAAGTCGCCCGAGGTGGTGATGTGGCGTGCCTTGGAGTTCAGATTCGTTGCCATCGTAATAGACGCCTCGATGCCGGTCCTTTCTGCCTCGAGCGTCGCGCTATTTGCAGGGGGGAGCCTTGAAGCCCGCCAAAGAGATGCTCACGAAAGCAAGAAGTTGGTTGGTACCCATGTACCATTCTCCGCTAGAGTAGAGCAGCAACTTCGTGATATGGCGTCGTAGTGGTGCACTAGAAGACGACCTTGCGAAGGGCGGGCTCCGAGTAGTGATAGGAATAAGTCGGAAACATGCGGAGAAGGACTGGGGAAAGGAGGAAGATCTGGCGCGGAGGCAAGCGCGCCAACCGAACACCGCTTGCAAATATGGATTTGCTTACTTTCCTCGCCCCGAAGGGGAAAGGAAGCCTCCGCTCGTGGCGAGCCGCGTCGGGGGGCGGGGGGATCGCTTATCTCGGGACGGGGGTGCGCGTGGACCGAGTCGGGGCCGTCGACGACCCGAGCGAGGGGGTTTTTCGCTTGCCTTTCTCTCCCCCCGCTCCGGCAAGATTCGAGTCGCACATGAGCAAAGGTCAAGGAAGCATGACTAGACCAACTCAGGTTGACCAGCTCCGTTTCTTCCTCGGTTGGGATGCATTCTAGTGTCACAACGTTCTTCACCCGCGCCATGAGCCGCAAGCGTTTCCTCGCGGGGCGCGTGAGGCACCGCTTGTCGCCCCCACGTGTTGCGTTTTCAGCGTCTCGTGAGAGTTCCTCGTGTTCTCAAGTGTTTTCTCTGCAAGGTATGTGCACAATGTAGCGCTTCACTTTGCCGTGTCTTGGATTTCGCGAGCCTCTTGCCCTCCTAGTTCCCCTTATTTCCATGTCCTCGTGTCTATAGTGTTTTTCGTAGTTCAACAAGAGCACATACGAATAAATTGAGAGGCAATTTTCCTTGTCTAGTGGAGTATGTCAATCTTGAGGCCCCAACAAATAGTGAACATAATTACTCACAAATCACGAAACGAGTCATATTCGTGAATACGTTATAATAACGAATAAAAAGCTGCGGTGCGCTAAATAACAAATGCAAGGGTCACTGTAAGGAAGGTTACACTCTTGGGATTCTTTGTAAACCATTTTGAATTGCATCAAATCACAATGAGAAGCGGCCAATTGCATGTAGCAAATCGGGCACTTGTTACACAACGTCACAAATTTGCGTCCAAAAAGCGGCGGGCAGGATGGAGGGTGGCATCTGGAACCATTTAGAATACAGCAAGAGGGAACGGCAGCATAACCGGAAGCGGCGCTCCATGCTGACCCCCTTCCGGACCTCCCCTCTATCCGCAAAAACACGCACACCGCACAAAATTAGACCACAGCCAGCGCACAGCCAATTTCCTACTCTACCAATTGGTTAAAATGTGCGCGCGCGCGAGCGTGTGTGTGTGTGTGTGCGCGCGCGCGCGCGTGTGTGTGTCTATTTTCCGTATCATAAGCTCAGTCGGACTTGATATCACACATACAACAGCATGGTCTGGAGAGTTGATGAGGATGAGGCATGAATTATCATTAACTTGTTTGGCTTAGGGTTTGCGAACGACCGATTTCATCTCAAACAAGTACTGCGCAACGGCATCCGCACAGATGGATGAGCATATTATCACGCGTCGCTGCAATAGTTTCTAGTTTGGAGGTACAACAACATTTGTAAAGGTTTGCATTACGAAATAATTAATAACAACATACAAAATGAAAAAAACTATTTGTAATATACTCGACAGAAAGGCCGTCAGGTACAGCAACATGCTGTTTGTAGACACAAACAGTGTTTCAAAGCACAGCTCCCTTGTGCCCCCCACCTCTCATACCTTGACAGGTACACATCCTCGCAGGCCTCCTTACCCCGCTCCACAACGTTCGCCGCCTCCTGTGACTCATACTTCGGCAGCGGTGCTTTGAAGGTGAAGGCGACGCTCTGCCGCGGCTGGTGCCCCTCACCGCAGGCCGCCCCCCAATGGACGGTGTTCCCTGCCCAAGCGAGGACGGACCCCGCCGGCACAGGCAACGGGCGCACTGCATGGATGGGGAAGCGGAGCTCAATGACTGGCGGCCCCGCACCACCACCCCCGCTCCCCTCCTCATCTGACAAATTGGCTGCGCATCGTTGGTGGGCGGGGTGACTGGCATCCGCCCACAGCGAGTCGCACTGTTTGGGGAGGACGTAGAGGCAGCCGTTGTCCAGTGTGGCCTCATTCACGGGCACCCACATCGACAGCAGCCTGCTCCGCACGCGCAAGAGAGGTTAATGCGTGGTGGATTGTTGAAGTGCAAGTTAAGAGTGTGCGCGTGGTCAATGGGGAGGGGGGTGAGAGGCTTGGGGTCACACACACACACACACAAACACACACACACACATACGCACGCACATCCACACGCACGCTCTCTCTCTCTCTCTCTCTCTCTCTCTCTCTCTCTCTCTCTCTCTCACACACACACACACACACACACACACACACATGCAGTCACACACCTTACGCTGCCGTCGCTGTGAATGGCGTCCGCATGGCTATAGTCACGGTGCGGGAGTCCAAAGTTATTCCCGATCCTGACAAAAACACAGTAAGTGTCAGGAGCGGCTGAATACTACCCAACGCAAGCCCTCACTGGCCAACAGTTGTAGTCCATTAACCCCTTCATTCATGCGTCAATTCTCAGGTCGACTCACAAGATTGGCCATTCACCCATTCACTCATCTATAGATCGTTCAATCCAGTCGTCAGGCTATGTGGTCCTTCATTTGTGTCAGCAATTTGCATTTCTACAAATCCTAAAACCATTTACTTCCTCATCATGCAATTCTCATTCCATACTATCGTTCGTATCATGTTCGATTCATTCAATTCTGTATCATTATATCATCACTTTACGATACACTGCCATTCGATTTTCTAATTTTATCTCCGCCATTGCGGCCCCCACCTATCCTCCCCCGCGTCGCCCATGGGCTGCAGCGCCCACGCAAAGAAGGAGGCCTCCAAAAGCAGGTCACCCACCCCCAGCCCCATCACCTCCGCCGCAACCTCTGCAACCACAGCAAAAACCGCCACAACAATCGTGGAGTAGCCTACCACCAATAAATTTCTCTCAATTCCCACGAATAATGGCATTGCAGCGAGAGCGACGGGAGGTTGGCAGGAACACGGAACCATGAGATAATCGATGGTGAGCGGTGGCAAGAGGGGATTGAGAGGGGGGCGGGGCGGGCACCGCACCAAACAGTTGGTCCAGAAGCTGCCACAGCTCATCAAACATGTAGATGAAGACCGGTGGCCATCCCGAGGCCATCAGGCGGCGCATAGTAGCTGCAACGGCGGGGAAAAGCTCCCCACTACTGCCGGCCCCATTCCCTCCCTCCACCGCCGGCTGCTCGCGCACGCACACACACACACACACACACATACACACATACACACACACACACAATCATTTACAGAGAGAGAGAGAGAGAGAGAGAGAGAGAGAGAGAGAGAGAGAGCGACAGATAGATAAATAGACGAACAGGCGCACACACATAAACACACCCGAACACACACTCACAAACATTCAGAGAGAGGCGAATACCCCCCCCCCCCCCCCACACACACACACACACAGCCCCCTCCACAGACACACACGCACAAAGACAGAGAGAGCAACCTGCACCCACACACAAACACAAACACGCATAAAGACAGAGAGAGAGCGCGACCTACACGCAAACACACACACACACACACACACACACACACGAACACATACAAACAAAGACACACACACACACACACACACACACACACACACACACACACACACACACACACACACACACACAGCCTTGAACCTCATCAGCTTTAAAAGCCCGATCTCGTCGCAGCTCATTCAGTTATCCGTTGTTTAGTAGAGATAGCAAAGGGGGGGGCCCTTCCCACCAGAACGCAGTAGCCCGACGCGTGCAGCCTCTCCGCCGCGCCACAACGGTCCGCCAGCTCAATGTCCACTGACTGACAGCATGCATCACCCCTCGCGTGCAGACCGCCAGTAGCCACCTCCTCCCACACAGCACCGTCCAGGAGCGTGGCAGGAACCTGAGAGGGTCAAGGGTGCGTGGAAATGAGGCATCGAGACAGACTTGAAAGCGGATAGCAGAGGCAAAAGGGGGCTGAGCGTGCAGACATACCTGTCTGTCTGAGCTGGCAATTTCTCGGAGGATCTGAGCAGTGGAGGGAGGCTTATGGCATGTGGACTGAGCTTGCTCTTGTGGGGTAGCTGCTGGTGATGGGGCGTCTTGGGCGGCCTGCGTGTCTGTTTCCCTTCTGACGTCATGGCCGCCCTCCCTCGGCGATGACTCCTCACTGCTGCTGTCACTATCCAGCGCAGTCACCACGCTCAGCCTGTCCTGCACCTGCCATCGTCCCATAGTGCGAACCATAGGACCGTCACCCTTTGCGCTGTGACGGTTGAAAGCGCAAATGAGGACAATGACTGCGTTGACTTTTACGGAATAATGGAAGGTGGTGATGTTCAGCTCATGGCCCCGCACCAGCCTGGCCACATCCTGCTGGCTGGTCTTCCTTAGCACCTGCAAGTCACATATTTCAGCACAGCCCCATCCTATCCGCGACCAGTAGCAGTTTGACCTAAACTCAACTTCACCTCTCGCAGCACCGACACCTCCGCGGCGCGGCTAGCAGTCGGCGAGTTGTTGCTGCTGCCCCCACCGAACACGCGAGCCAGTTTCTTCAGCGCCAGCGCCCGCCGCTCCTCCTTACTGAGCGCGCGAGCGGTAGGCGTCGTCAGAAGGGCGGCTGCAGCGCTACGCCTCGACCAGACTATGGTCGATCGATGAGGAATAAATAACCGATCAACGGTGGTACGTGCGTCACAATCGGAGCGGCGCGTCGCCAGCGTACCTCAGCTCGCTCGCCATCTCCAGGGCAGCTACGTAGATGAGACGGTGAAGCTGTGAACGGGGCGGGTGTGTTCGTGCTGGTGACGATGGCACCCTTGCAGTGGCGGAGGTAGTCCTCACACTTGGCGCTCACAGCAAAGACGCTTAATTGTGTCGATCGAGTAGTTCAATTGCTTTCGTCGTTTACACAAAATCAAAATATCTTGTATTATCGATATTCCGCGGCTTCATTCATTATATTTTTTCGCTAAAGTCGTTGCTGTCCGTTGTCAGCGGAGCCTCGCACTTGTGCACCTGAACAGGCCGAGCCCGCTGAATGATTACAGTTTTCCGACCATTTCCTGATTCCTGTACTATACGCCTCTACAAACGTCCGGACATGCGATATGGTTATTTAATCTAGTTTAATCTGCTGGGTTTGTGCACAATGTAGGGCTTCCTTTTGCCGTGCTTTGGATTCCATGATCCTCGTGTCACTCTTGCCCTCTTGTTTCCCCTCCCATTTTCCCTGTCCGTGCTCACGTTGTTCTTCTTGTAATCCATTTTTACATGCAATACCGTGTGCATAAGGTAGTCGAGAACACGTGCGCCTTTCACCACGTCAAGCACGACGGCACCCAAGTACCATCCAATCACGGCAGAGCCGGAAAGCAAGTAGTTAGCCGGCATTCGGTAAGGTTAGCTGTGAGCTTCAAGCGAGTGTTGTCGGACGAGTTTGTCGAATTAAGCCCAAAGAACCCAAGGAAATTGTTGAAATTGCACACATCATTTTAAGCACCGCACGCGGGCACTGCTCAAGCGCTCACACAAGGCTGCGTATTGCTCGGTGAGGCACGAAACCCTATTTTTGGGACATGTGGGAAGGGGGTTGGAGGCGTGGATGCCGCGTTGAATGCTCGAGGCTTGGTTTGCGGGTGTGTGAATGGAGCATGGAAGTTCACGCCACAAACACGGGGTGATTTATATGGAAAACAATCGAGTAATCCCTGCATGATGCAGCGTTTGCTAAACGACAATGCACTGTTTTAATGAGTGAGGGCGATTGGCATTGGCGAGGGGCGAGGTCCGGCTTGGCCGTTTGGGTCGCATCACGTTGACGGTGGTGTTTTGAAAATGTGGGGTATATGCTTGTGCCACCACACTCGCCCCACGCGTGGCACACGGTGGAAATTGGCCCTGTGAAACAATGGGAATTGTGAATTGATGAGCATTTATTGACGCGCCCCGCACAAATCGCCTTATGAGGTGAGCCGGACGCGACGGGTGTTGCTTGGCACTGCGGCGCATCTTAACCGAAATATACCAGAAAACAAAATCCTATCCACTAAAATCCGATTTTTGTATTTCTAAACCCATGCATAGATGGATTTGATGATTCTTGCAAAGACGCGTCCATTGGTACCTTATACAATAAGTTCCGACATTTCATGCGTAAGTTATGGCAATTTTAATCATGTTGCCGAACACACATGGCCCTTGGGTTGTGTTGATACCTGTCTATACACCCGATTTGATGCGTTTCCTCCACAGCGGCATATCCCACAGCTCCCTCCTCCGCCGCCTATGCATAACATACGCACAACCTCGGCACAATCATTCATATTGCGGCGCTTTCAGCCACTTGTTTTTTTCGTATAACTGGCAAGGCGACTGCTTGAAAGAGCGTTTCGTACGGGTGCGGGCGCGAAAACCCCACGCACTCAAGCCCGGCAGTGCTTGCATTCAGCCCCCTAATGTGTCGGCGCAGTCTTGATGTCTTGAGCGCAAAAATATTGCCGAGGAGTTCAATAGAAATGTCAATAAAGTCGATGCAAGATCGCAGTTTTTTATGCGAAGGTATGAAATATTGTCCGGATTTACCGGGAGTGTATCACAAAGAAAGTAGTGGAATCCACCAGCAAAGAAGGAGAAAAAACAAGCACATAAGCCTAAGGCCTCGGAGACAGGCAACAACAACTGCAACACCCTCATGCAAGGCATCACGAAGATACACTCCACAAAAGTCCACGCATGCATTATGTTACGCAGAAGCTAGTCAAGAACACGCTCCCCTCTCACCACGTCAAGCACGACGACACCCAAGAGAGGGGAGCGTCGTTTGCCCATAAGCATCCCTATGGATGCTTTAGTTAAAGGCGGCAATGTGGAGGCTAGCACCAAGAAGAGTAAACGCGCGTAGCGTAATGATAAGTTTCAAACTTGTACAAGGAACAACCTCGCCATCAAAAGTTCAAGAACAACAACACCAGTCGAAGTAAGACCCTTCCATCTATTTGGAGCTCAAGCACAGAAAATGAAATAAAATTATTGCGTGTCTCCCGAGCGCGCCAAATTGCGTGACCACCAACGAGCTGACATGCATGTTAAAACGGCTTCTCAACCCCTCGAGAAGGTGGGTTTTAGGGTTTCGTTTTTTGAAATGCCAATGTACATGGCTTTCTCGACAATTGTACTATGCTGTGACATATACTTCATCGGCGCCCGCCGGCGCAGAGGCGGCGGCCCCATAGGGGGGCGCACTCATACCATGTACACATGCTTGCTGCGCCCGTCGGCGGCGCAGCGGCGGCGGCCCTCGAGGGGTTGCGCTCGCAGGCCCGTCGGCACCTACCTCTACCTCCACGCGGTGGGCGCTGGTAACCCCGTAGCCGTGCCATGCTTGGCACGGTAGGGGGCTGAACGAGGTACCGGCACGTGCGGTCCGCGGGATCAACATGTGTCGGAAAGCCATGTACGGAGGGTTTTGGAAAAAAACACAATATCCGTACACCAGCACAGGGATCTCCCGCTCGTCTTGTCCGATATGTTTTTTCGCGACTAAATACTCATAGATACTCTCCCGGCTAGGCGGGACCGACGTCTGCGAAATATTTTTTGGCGAGGAAGGGTACGGATGGATCAGCGGTGGGACGAGGGTGTTGGAGCTGGCGGCGGACTGCCGGGAAGCATCACTAGGGTGTGGCGCTCGCTATCAGCCGACAACCCTATGAGTTTTAAGTCTCCCTTGGGGCGAGACTGAAGGCTAAGCATGATATAGGAGGGTCGCAGCCGGAGGAGCGGCACGATCCGACGGCGGAGGTCCTCATGATCTTCCGCCGCCGGAAAAACCCGGTACGGGGGTTTTTTGGAAAATATTCCCGTACCCACCATCTTTTGAGGCCGGCGACTCGATCATGTGCCCAACCAACCACTCCCCTAGTCGGTACCCGGTTATTGACATGCTGCCTCAAGCAGTGTGCCTAGGGTTATCGTAACGGCACACTGCTCATAAAGGCGGACCCCAAACAACGTAAACCACTGGGGGAGGGTACGGACGGCCACAACGCGATCAGACATGTTTTGGAAACAGACGGAGCAAGGACATGGAACAAGGGAATATTTGGCATTGGGGCAAGAGAGCCAGCCGGACACCGTCTGCGGCCTAGTTGTTTTCTCTTCCCAGCCCCCGAAAGAGGAGAGAAGACTCGGCTAGGTGGCGAGGTGTGACGGGAGGAGCAACTATTAACTCGGTCGGGGATGTGCACGGATCGAGAAGGGACCGTCGACGATCTGTGCGAGGGTTTTTTTCGCCTACCTCCCCCCCCTAGCTCCGGCAAGACTGGAGTCGCACAAGAGTAGAGGTCAGGCAGGTCCGCCTCGACCAACACAAGCCGACCTGCCTAGCACAAGCCGACGAGCCTAGCCGACAAGCCCACGACCAGCCTAGCTTATTAGCGTCCCCGCCGCGGCTGGAGCAAGCCGCGCATCGTGGTGACTAGCTACACTTTTTATTTCATACTTAACGCAAAAAATACATGTAGATTCAGAAAATAATGAATACATGTGTACGTGTGTGTTTTATACAGTATCGCTAATGCCAATGAAGAGGTCGGAATTAGTGGATCACGGTCTAGCCCCTCTTACATGAGTCCCCCCAATGGCAGAGCAGGGAGGGCCAGAGACAGCAGCCGCTTAATTCTGGTATTGTTGTAAACAATTTCAATTTCAATTACATGCCTGCGTCATACCATATGTCGATATGGCCGCTGGGCGCGCTGGCTTTTCATTTGCCCTCTGCCTTCCCATTATTCGTCGTATTACTCATCACATCTCATCTTTCGCGGATGGTGGCTAAATTCATCTAAGAACCGACCTTATTACTCATCACATCATCAAGATTATTCGTCCCCCCTTTCACGCGGATAGCTATGTTTTTGCTTGTAAGTAAAAAATATAATTTTCTCATTTGCATTGATAAATACGTTATTTACTTACATAGAAGTTTTCATCAAAATGTTCGTCGATTTCTTTCCCCAACGCTACCGATGGCGATGTGCCGCCCACTCAGCACTCACCCGGAACTCCCACTGATAGTCAAGAAGCAGCTACGCGCAGCCAGCGGGCAGGGTCAATACACCGCTAGCGCAAGTTTACAGCGGAAAGTTTAATTTTGCCGGAGGGACGCGAATTCATTCATTAGGCTTCGGGGGGTGAGATGGCGGGGCAGCGGGATGACACCCAGTTGGACAGCCTCTTGGACGGTGCGTCGCTGCCTCCCCGCGACGGAACCACGGAACGCTCCTGAAGACCTCTCCCGTCCCTCCGCGCTTATTTAAAACTCAGAAACTCCCCACTAGACTTGCGTTGTAAATTTCGACCGGTCAAGCCTGGTTGCATGTAACACGGGAGACCGTCGTCGGTTTTCGAATGACGGAGTGTGTTTTGACGACAGAGGCGTTGGAGGGCTTTGGGCCGGCGGGGGTGGCTGCTGCGGGCGCGGCGGCGGTAGACCCCTCCCTACCGCCGGGGGAACCTTTCAGCAACGACGGTGTCTCTGTTCGCAGTGAGGGCACCAGGTATGCCTCAGGTTGCGTCGCTATAACGCCAAGGCGCAGGGTGTATTGTCCGCCGAACAGCTCGTTCCACGTCGTGCGTCAAAACACTGAGTCCAATTAACTTCCGCAAAGTTTACACTGAGGTCGCCTTACCCTGGTGCTGTTTGTCGCTGTGCTGCTCAGCTCGAGTGGGGCGGCGCCAGCGGGGCTGGGTGGGTCCGGGCTGAAACGCCCAGCCAAGAAAAGGTACGCACAACAGAGCGCAGGCTACGCTACCCCTGTTGCTGCCAGTTCTGCCGCTCACCCACCCACAGCACTGGGGAATGTGTCCGCACACTCTCTCCTATGCAGATGCACACACACACACACACACACACACACACACACACACACACACACACACACACACACACACACACACATGTATAAGCACACACATAAAAGTCCACAATATTGGCTGACACATACATAAACACACAAATCCATGCACTCTTACTGGCTCATACACATTCACTAACAAACAAACACACGCGCACAGAAGCATGCACAAAAATCCACACTCTCTCTCGCACACACGTACACACACACACACACACGCAAGCGTACGCGCTCGCGCACATCTTAACAAACACACTCCCACACACGCACATAGACATAAACACATCCGCTAAAAATGAATAAACACATGCACAGCATTTCATAATTTGTCACACACACACACAAACACAAACATATACACACACACACACGCTCACAGGCTCTAAGTGTCGCAAACACATTCAAAGATAAACAAACAAACGCGCTCAGAAGCATACACACAAATTCACACTCTCGCTCCATCTGCCGCACACCCTTACACAAATAAATGCATGTACGCGTGAACAGATGCACACACACATGCGATAACTGCATACACATACACCAACATCCATACTTAGTCACACACACACATTCACTCGCTCAAACACTATCCAAACGCTCTCACTATTGAATACACCACACACACACACACACACACACACACACAATCTCTCTGTCGAATACACGTCCACAAACAAGCACATACACACGCGCGCATAGATGCACAAAAACACACACGCACACATAGACGCGCACATACAGACGCGCGCGCACACACACACACACACACACACACACACCCGTATGCATGCTCAGACTCGCACTCTCTCTCTGTGCGTGTGTGTGTGTGTGCGTAAGTGTGCGTGTGTGCGTCACGCGTCACGTACACACACACACACACACACACACACACACACACACACATCCATACAGTCTTTCTGTCGGACACACGTACACATACACACACACACACACACACACACATACACACTCTTAGACGCACACACTCACAGACACACACACACACAAACACACACACCCGTATGCATGCTCAGACTCGCTCTCTCTCTCTGTGCGTGTGCGTGTGTGTGTGTGTGTGTGTGTGTGCGTGCGTGAGTGTGCGTGTGTGCGTCACGCGTCACGCACACACACACACACACACACACACACACACACACACACACACACACATACACACTCTTTCTGTCGGACACACGTACACAAACACACACACACATACACACTCTTAGACGCACACACTCACAGACACACACACACACACACACATACATGCTCAGACTCTCTCTCTCTCTGTCACATACACACACACACACACACACACACACAAACACACACACATATGCTCACATGAATTGAAATTATTTCTGCACCACATGCATACCCTCACACACAGATACTCGCACTCTCGTACGGATGTATTTTCAGTTATTATTATTCAATTATTCAAATTGACGTTTCTGCGCGACAGCACATGCACAACACACGACTATCAAGCTGTGATGCTGCTCATCTAATACACGCTTGTTTTCACACACCCAGACGCATACCCGGTCAGATACACATGCGCCTAAAATTAAAGAAACATGGGCATATATCCGCACAAAATGCATGCACAAGACAAGTGCAATTACAGGATTCACACATACATACTTGGAAAGGCGTCCACTTTTTTGTCTGACAAGTAGTAATGCAATCGAACAGGCAGTGCACATTCACCCGCAATAATCTCACATGTACGTTCATTGGAAAGCTCTCAAACGCTGCATTCTATTCACATGCTACGTGCTATGTGCACCCTATTTCCTGACACGCACTTGCAGCTGGCAAACGCTCACAAAGATAAGTTAAGAACCAGAAAAAGACAACCACCCGTTGCTGACCACACATATCCACAAAATCAAACTTACGCACATAACTGACCGCATCTGCCGTTCACACTCAGAGGAATGTAAATGGTTGTGGTGCAGTTAGCGCTATGTGAGGGCTCCTCACTGAATATGCTAATTTTCCCCTTACACACCCACACTGTCGCAACATCACATGTCTATAGCACAGGGAAAGCTGCGGCCGCGGAGGCGACAGAGGCGCTGCAGGCGGACAAGCTGTCGCGGCAGATGGCGGCGTTGATGAGGGATCTCGCGGACTCAACGACGGGGGAGGTGCAGCAAGACGCGGGGGGGCAGGAGAAGATACTGGACCTCGCTGCCACGTTGTCCTCACTCGCGGAGAAGACGCGGTGAGTGGATGTGTGTGGTGGGGCAGAGGGGCCGGGGGGGGGGGCAGAGCCAGAGCCGTGCATCTTTACAAGCTTATGCTGTCTGATGACTTACATGAGGCTGCTTGGGTTCGTGTGCGCTTGTGTGTGTGTGTGTGTGTGTGTGTGTGTGTGTGTGTGTGTGTGTGTGTGTGTGTGTGTGTGTGTGTGTGTGTGTGTGTGTGTGTGTGTGTGTGTGTGTGTCTCAGGACCACCGCGGGGCCTGAAGTGGTGCCGGATGAGGTCAACGACGCAATTTTTGGGAAGCTCACGGAACAGATTGGTTCCATGCAGGTATGTGCAACTGGAGCCTGCCCCGTTTTTGCCACTCTTTATTAGCGGCCGATGAGGGCTGATGATGGGACGGTGGCTGAGGCTGTGTTGAGATTTCATAGAGAAAATAGGCATTGTGTTTCTATCGGAGGGTTAGTATTGCCTTTTCTGTTGTCATTTTAGCGTATGTTGGGGGTACAAGGTGAACGATGCAGTCGTGCGGGTTCTATTCAGTTTCCATATCAATGTTTTTTTATGAAAGAGTGTTCGAGACACACATGGAGCTCCACCTTGGGGTCGATATGGTCAGCAGCGCAGGGGAGTGTTGCGAAAAGTTTGGTTCGGATTTTGGGGATGTCAAGAGGGCATGAAATAGCAGAATGCATGGAGATTACAGGAAGCACCATAGACAGGGGGATAGGAATGAGCGCATGAAAGGCGGTTCTGGTATTTCAGTTTTCGAGTCTTACGAAATGCGAAGCGGGTGTGCAAAAATGTTTGAGGGCCGGCAATTGTTGCACGCTCTTCATGGTGCAACGGGCAGGCGTGGTGGTGAACAAACCAGGAAAGGAGTCTTAACAGCTTTTAGAATTTCAAACAGGAGAGGGGGGGGGGGAGGGGGAGGGGCAGGACTTATTGAGTGATCGCCTATTGTGATGCGGTTGTGTAGCGTCCATATTTACTACATTGGATTGCTTTCAATTTGCTACATTCAAAAAATATATGAAAACATTAATTATTAAACTGAACTGTTTGCATCATTCGTAATCTCCCAATTCGATATTTACGATGGTGGGGTGCGTGCGCCTGTCCAGCCTCAGTCCCGCGTGCCTGCGGCAGGGTGAGTGAATGGTGGCGAACATACATTTGAATGCGAGAGCGGAGTTTTGCTGAGTGCGGGATTTCTTGGGTGGGTGTGGCCGCAGGAGACGCCGGAGGTGCAGTCGTTGATTGACGGGCTGATGCAGCAGCTGCTGTCCAAGGAGGTGCTGTACCAGCCGATGCAGGACATCGCGGCCAAGTACCCCGAGTGGTTGGCGAAGCAGCGGGGGGTGCTGCCGGAGGAGGAGCTGACAAAGTATGAGGAGCAGTATAGGTACATCCAAGAAGTTTGCGCGTTGTACGAGGCGGAGCCCACCGACTTTGAGAAAGTGGTCGAGGCGATGCAAAAGGTGCGCTACCGTCTCCGCAACCTAATCAGCCTCTCGTCGGATTTTCGCGCTCTCCTGCTGAACTGAATTGGAGCGATTTGTGCTCGCGTCGTAGCCAAGGAAGCGGCGGTTGGCTGGTCTGAGTGCTGTCGATAGGACACGGAAGTGAATTGTCGACTCTCGCTATATATTCGGCTGACTTTCGTCGAATATTCTGTGCAGGTGCAATCCAAGGGTCAGCCGCCCGCCGAGATTGTGACCGAGCTGGCACCCGGGTTGCAGTTTGATGCGGATGGGCTGCCGGCGTTTCCGTCCATCCCGGGCATGGGAGGTGGGGCGGGTGGGGCGGAGGAACAGTGCGCTATCCAGTGATTCCCGCGGAGATGAATTCAAATTCTTTCAAGTCGGTCGGTGGTGATGCCACGCGAGGCGGATGGTTATTCGCGGGAGTGCTCATTTTGTGTATGCAATGATTTGCGCGAGTTGTTATCATTACTGTGCACAAACTCGGCCTTTGCTACTCAGCGCCATGAGTCACCTTTCGATGACGGTATTTTCTGGAAGCCATTGCCTTGGCGATTGGTGACCTGCTATTGATTGTTATTCTGCCTGGGTGACATACAAACACCCTGAACACTTTCGATCATCGTCGCAGCATCAAGGTTGGTGAGGTATCACGAAGGTGCTCGATGGATATGGTGCCATATAACTGTAGTCCGCTCCGTTTTGGTCACGCTGACCCATTATGCGAAACAAGGGCTATGTTACAAATAATAAGGAACACTAAATTGCAGAGACGTTTGAACGAGACCATCCTTTTGTTTCAGGCCACAATATAGGCACTGGTCGACGCTATTCTTTGCGAGGGTGCAACAACGATATGCAGAAAATTAACGGAAAGAACAGACAACTCACGCTCCCACATGTACGTTGACAGAGTTGTCGTCCCCGTAGTCAACTGCGTCTTCGCTGTCTTTTCCCGTCGCCGGAATTGTTTTTGCGCTAGCCTCCACGTCGACGGGAGCTGATACTGCGCCGTATAACGAGCCGTCGGGCGTAAGAGTAGCGGGTGCTTGTTGTCGATTCTTACGGCAACGACGGCAGTGCCCCAGAAAGCAGTTGCCAATCCCGAGGAAGACCACTAACAGCGCCAAAGCCACACCCACGATTCCGAGTATCGTCGCAGCACTCGACACCTGATGGTGAGTATCGCGCGACGAAGACTCAAGCGGGGTCGTGTCGCTCCAGTGGCACGATTCTAGTGTCTTGCACACTCCCTCGGCGAGCGATGAACAAGACACAACTCCAACGCATTTTGATACAGGCGCGCAAGAGTTTGGAGCACCGGCCGCGGTACCGTTGGAACAGTGGGGGACGACCGTAGTATTGCAGCCTGATGGCGCGCTGTCGTCTGCACAGTTTCCATCTGGGAGCGACGGCGGGCACCTGACCTGGCCGCCAGTGCACATGGCGCTGGTGACTCGTGGAAGAAGCCACGCATGTGCCGCTATTGTCACATATGCCAGCCGACGAAAGGAGGGCCCGCGTTGCCCAGCAGCCCCACACGTCGTATTATAGAACCCCATTATTCGCCTAATTATTCGCGTCCCGCTCGTTTTCCACTTTCCAGCTTCGTTCGTCTTCACAGCGGGTCACCGTGTATTGGCAAAGTTTCAAGGGAACGGACCGATCCTTCACCAACCAAAAACCAGTATAGCTGCTTAGACAGTAACAGTGTGCGGGTGCTGTAGTGAAAAGCGCCGCGAGACGTCGGGTTGGTTCGCGGCGGGCTGAAACCGGAACACGTCACAGCACCGCGAAACGATACACGAGTTTCGTCCGACTACTGTCCCTTTCGCTCTGTCGGGAGCCGCTATTTGTGAGTCTTCAGCCTAGCGCGTGTTACCTGCGGACATTCACGATTCATTCCGCCGTACGTCTTGTTGGCCTAGACGTCTACCGCATGCTGCGGTGGTTGTACCGAGGGCTTGACCGTGGTTGGTGCTCGTCGCGCCTTGAATTGTCGATGTGGTTGCCGCGGGCAGAGCTTTTGGTGGCTGGAGGTGCCAAGTGGAAACAGCCAGCGCGGAAGCACACACTGCAGCAATGTACTGTTGGGCAAATCCTCGTAGAGTCGATACGACATACCTGCTGACGTACTCACACCCAGAAAGGACCTGTAGGTGTATCTTTGCCTGTAGTACGCTACATACATGTACCTAAATACATACATTCTTGAACGCCAGCACCAGTACGGACCGTACCCTACTACATGTAACAGCGGTACGGCGGTACCTCATCTGTCAACCTGCTGTACCAGCCAGCCGCACGAGTTTAGGGTTTATGGTTTAGGGTTTAAAAATTAACCCTAAACCCTAAACCCTAAGCGCAAGGATTACAATTTAGCGACTGCGAGTCAGAGTGTGCCAAAGATGACAACTTGCTTACATGTTTGGATTAACAGGGGCTGAAACACCTGCTATTCGGAGGTGTTATTTCTATTCAGCGCTTGATCAGGGAAGGGTGGGTGGGTTGCGCGAGCCGATTGGCGAGAGCAAAGACGGAAGGTGGCTGCTACTAGCTAGAGGAGATGCTTTATAGGTAAAGCATGTAAGCGTCCGCCGCGGACATTTTATTGCGCTTGTGAAGCTTTATCTCCGCGCGTTGCCTTTGGCGGACTCATCATGGTACGTTAACTAACTCTTAAACCCCGATATTTTACCATTATAAGAATTTAGCGACTGCTGGGAGTCAGACTTTACCATCTAAAAAGTGGCCGAAGGTCGGCGTAGGCTACTAAACCGGGGGTGTGGCGACTAGCCATCCGAAAAAGAGCCATGCCGCCGGTGTTGCGCTCATGGTAAGGTCGATCTATTTGCTAGTGACGACACTGATGGTTTTCGACCAACCGCCCATATAGCGAATTTTGGTGAGGAGTGCGCCGATGCATGCGGCGGCGCAGTCCGCGCCCTTCAATAGGCTATGCGACTTCCACTTGAACTCAAGGGGGGGGGGGGGGGGGGGGGGGGGGGGGTGCGCCGATAGACGGCGTTGCACGCCTCTCGAATCCACTATGTCATGGTGCCGGTTGTCCACGCGTGTGGTGTCTCGTCGCGTCATATGGCTCACAAGGTCGTAGGTTTGGGTCCATAGCAAAAGTGGGAGCTGTAATTTGTGCCTCCTACGGAGAACGTCTACATGAGGTCCTCGAGTAACGGTATTGTTGAGATTGGGATTTGCATTAGAAGCTTGTCGGTCGCAGTCCTACGTTGACCCCCCCTTGCTTTTTGTACGAATAACAATAAGTTACCGCCCGTCATGTCGACCGCGATGTCGTCCAAGTTGTAGCGAATTCCGGTTTCCTCAAATGCATAGTAGTAGTTGGTGTAGACACCGCGTATCACGCGAAAGGTTTTGATGTGCACGAGGGTATCCGTATGCCAGATTAACGCGTTGTATTGTCGGTGGGCTTACTGTAGCATTTGTTGTACGATGAGTGCTGGGATTGGGACTCGAACATCCTGGTCGGCGATGGGTTGTTGCTGCATGGCAAGGCCCCGGTGCGCGTCCGTTAGAAGTGGTCCCAACGCCACTTGTTCGTTCATGTGATCTCGAAAAAACTATTATTGTTTAGAAGTAGGGTTGTAGGCTGTACTATACCTAATCGGGCGAGGCATGCAGTGAAGCGTATCATGTCGCCCGTTGTTGCATGTAGCGGAGTAATACCCTCTTAGTCGCAAAAGACTTTGAAGCGAAGCATTTTGGTGCCGTAGTTGTTGTAGGCGGTGGGGGCGAGGGAGCCGGTAAGGGGGTCGAGCACGAGGTCACTCATGTCGCTCGTTCCGATGAGTTCTCCGACGTGGGTTCGCATCGAGGTGTGCCAAGGTGCGTGGGCCAAAGGCTCGATGAGTCGGTATTTTACTGGAGCAGCGGGGGTGTTGTTGTCCGTTCTTGTCCGGGCGAGGTTGGCTGGGTCGCGGACGTACGGGTAGTTGGGGCCGGGTTTAGCGTTCATCGCGTTCGGTAGATCCATGACGGTGTGGTACCTGAAAATCCGTGACGCTCAAGCCGGGCGGTCGTACGCCCTTGCACGCTCCGCGCTTGCCCGGAAATAATAAATCTCGGAAGGGGTACATGATGTGCGCGTCGGATAGATCGCTCAGTAGTTGCTACCATTATTTCGCTCGCTAGTACGGAGCGATAAGTATTGCCCCGGCGCCAGATTATAGTAACTTTCGGACGAGGTTGGGAAGGAGCGTCTAGGGTGGGTTGCATCAGTTGGTTTCCGAGGTCTATGGCGTGTCGGGTTGATGGAGGCAGTCCACGGCCTCGCCAGTTCAGTCTCACGAGCGGGAATTGTAGCGTGTTAGCTTAGCGTTTCCTTGCGTGGCGAGTTTGTTGATGGAGTGTGGCCCCCAAAGTGAATCTAGATAAGTAATGATGCGGAAGTTAAGTTGCTTGTCGTCCCTTCATGTTTCTCAGCTGAGCTTGTCAGCCCGGACGTTCGCCACGGATCGAATGTAGCGCGCGCGAATGCTGATGATGTAGTTTTCGATGATTTCCCATAGTTTTCAAAGTTCGTGCATCATATCCGGTGATTGGGACGTGAGGTAATTGAGTACGGCCACCACTGCTTGGTTGTCCTCGTGCATGAGTACTTTTCGGTAGCGCGGCAGCGGGAAGAACGACACACGACGATTCGCACGGCCTTCAACTCCTTACATGTGATGTGTTGTTGTTGATCGGCTTGCGGTTAGAAGCCTCGGGCCTCTAACTACTCGTTTAAGATTGCTCCTATGAGTTGTCGCATTGCAGGTAGGCAGTTTCGATGGGGGAGAAGATGGAGCGGCTGATGTTGGCCGAGGGAACTTGCGTCAACCACTAGAGGTATCGTCGCAGCTAATACGTGAGTTTCACCCGCCCTACTCATCATGTTCGGCGCCCGCCGGCGGCGCAGCGGCGGCGGCCCCGGAGGGGGGTGCGCTCGCATGCCCGCCGGCATCCCCTCACCTCCCCGTGGTGGGCGCTGGAAACCCCGTAGCCGTGCCAGGCCTGGCACGGTAGGGGGCTAAGAGGGCCGACAGCTCGATCCGCGGGATCAGCAGCTGTCGGGAAAGCCATGTACAGAGGGCTTTTGAAAAAATAATTTCTGTGCAATACCGGCACCGAGATCTCCCGCTCGGCCCGTCCGATATGTTTTTTCGCGTACAGATACTACTGAGAACAGCCCTACCTCGAGGGGGTGGGACCTGTACTTCAGGAGCGTCTGATTGCGAGGAGGGTACGGCCGGATCTGCGGCGGGGGGTGGGTGTTGGAGCCGGTGGTGGCCAGCCGGGAAGCAGCGCTAGGAAAGGGCGCTCGCTAGCCGCCTACCAGCCATGTGCCGGTCGACACTTCTCAGGGGGGGGAAGCAAGACATGGCATAGGCCGGTGGCAGGTTGCAGGCGGAGGAGCGGCTATGTGAGGCGGCGGCGATCCTCAGGATCAGCCTCCGCCGGAAAGCCCTGTACGGAGGGCTTTTTGGATAATTAAACTAATGTCCGTACCCGGCGTCGAGCTAGTTGGGGAGCAGCACCAGGGTAGGGCGCTCACTAGCGAGCCGCCACGCCGACGAGATACATCTCCCGAGGGAGGGGGGTAGGCTTGGGCGGCAAGGAGGCCTGTCGCGACGGAAGGAGCGACAAGATCTGGCGACGACGACCCTCCGGGTCGGCGCCGCCGGAAAACCCCGTACGGAGGGTTTTGACTAATTTCCGTGCACCCGCGGCCCGACGGATTCGGCTACGGCGACCTGACCCCCCCCCCCCTCCTCGATACCCACTACCGGATAAACGAGACCCTTGCGGGGGGGGCCGGGTAAGCGCGGAGGCCCCAACCTCAACAAAGTCTACTAGGTGGACGCGCGATCAAAGGGGGGAGGGTACGGACGCAGGCCGGACTACCTGACAGGTACCCGGGTACCAGACAGAGAAAAAACCGGGGAAATGAGCGGGGAAAATTCAGGTGCGGAGGCAGGAGCGCCAATTTTTTCTATGTCTATGTGTCTCGGTCCCCCCCACCTGCCATGGAGGTGACGGGGGACCTCGACAAGGAGGACCGTCGCGTCGGCGGATGCGGCGGCGACCTTGGCGGGGCTTACGGGATGGGGCGGCGGGATCGACGAGCGACCACGCGAGGAGGGGTTTTTTGCCAACCTTTCCCCTCCTATCTTCGGCAAGACCGAAGTCACGCGGGAGCTAGGTTAGGCTGGCCCGTCGTCCCTCCCGAACGCCGACCGGCCTCGGCCGGTCGGCACCCCGGTTCGGTGGGAGCGGGCCGAGCATCGTGAAGGTCGAGCAGCAGTTTAGTTTTGCATTTCTCGACAAGTGGATTTATTTTTAGATCTGTTTTTCTTGATTACAAAATTATTACGCTGTTACTGCTTAGGCGGGGAGACTGTGGCAATTACTGCGGTTGCTTACAGTTTTTTAACTCCCGAGGAACATCGACACACATTGCAGATAGGTGTGTCGATAGGTGTACCTGGTCGAAGAGACCCGGGCTAAACTCGCTTATAAGTCCTGTATGGCTTGGTAGAGAGGTCCGAGAGACAGTTGTCGGTCCAGTTTGCCGGCACATGTTGTGTTTAATTTCAAATTTCAAATTTCAAATTTCATCATGTTCGCATAGCTAGTACGTTGTGCAGCTCGCGTAGGTAGAAGTCTGCTGCATGAAAGGCGAGGTAGAGTACTCAGCCTTTCCGGCGAGTACCGCTAGCTGTTGGGCTGGTAGCCAGCGGGCGTCTCGTGTAGAGTATTGCACTAGTGCCTTGGGAGAATTGGTGGTACGGTACGTGTACCACAAAAACGTGTGGTACGGACCGAAATTTAAATTTAGTACTTTTCAATTAAATGTCGCTTAGGAGCGCGGCGCCGCTCCGTAAGTTGTGTCGCTTGTGGGTAAAGCTCATCCACTCACTACGAAGGCAATCTCCACAACAACTATCGACCAAAGTCGGTTCAAACTCTACTCCAAGTATAGCGACGCCTGAATTACGTAGCCAAGGGGTATTAGCGGCTATGTGTGGCTGGCGGGGGAGAGCAACAGAGCAAAGACGGGGGTGGGATGGAAGTGTTTAGACGCGCAACGGCGGTGACATCGCTGCACTTTTTTAGTTTCTTTGCTTCGCTGCGACCGCCTCGGTCTGTGCAATTGGAGGCCACGAACAAGGGGGGCCAGCACACCCGGCAGGAAAACACAGTGAAGACCGCCTAACGATGAAACATGCTTAACTAGCATGGACTTTGCTATGTTATTTCTGGTTGTTCACTCTCAATCACCGGTAACGGGCGCGGCCATCGCGAGTCGGCGTTTCCCGTGTCGGCAAGCGCATCATTGGAAGAGGGGCTAGCCTACGGCACAAACTTTCTTCGTCGGTCGTGCGTGGTTGCCGGGTATCCAGAATGAGAAAAGCTAAGCTAATACCGAACATTTAGAATTGAAATGGCAATGCCCGCCTCTTAGCCGGGTTGTGACTTTGTGGGAGGGGGAGAGCCATCGCGCGGGGAATAAGCTTTCGCGTACATCGTCACTTTGGCGAGTATGCTTCTTCCGCGTTCTAGCGTCCCAACTGTATGTTGTTAGACATGTAACTATTCGGACGTCGTTCGCTAATTACAAAAGCTGTCGGGGGGCATGAGTGCATGCGCTGCCTCGATTGGAAAAGGTTGGAGGGGGGGGGCAATTGTTTCGAAGATGTTGAGCCACCAAACCCCCGCCGCCACCTTCCCACGTGTGACTTCCCATGCTGTGTCACTTCGAATGTCACACAAGGCTACTATGTTGTGCTTGTATTGCTCAGTGTTGCTCTTGCATTGCCCATTGTTGCTCTTGTATTGCCAAGTATATGTCGAAGCAGCATTCTAGGCTTATCGTTGCATAGAATATGACTGTGGACAAGCCGTAGGACGGAGAGAGTGCGATGTTCTAGCTTGCTGGAATAATCAAAAATAATAAAAAAATTCAAAAAAACTCTAAGTAGCATGTCATTGACGCCCGAGACGAAGGAGCGCCCGACAGCTGACCAACACGCCACCGAGCCAAACCAATCAGCAGGTCACGGAGAGGCAATATTCGACGCAAGTGGTCGTTTCCCCCCGTTAGGAGCTAAAATATGACCGGTTAGAGTCTATCGTACTGAGTTCGACAGAGAGCCGACTTGGCCGGTCTGACATCATGCCGGCATAATCTCCCCAAAACTGTCCACAACTCGTGCATGGTCGACGCACATACCAATCTATAGTTCCTAGCGTGATAAAGGTGCGCTGCGCCGGAGCATAGCCCCTCCACACGGCCTTTGCTTGAGAACATACTCTCGTCGACGACCATTTGCAGAAAGACGATGTCCCTGATGTTGGTCGTTTGGACGGAAATCGACCTCCAGACCCGCAGCTACACCCGACGACCGGGATTTCTTCGAAAAAGTGCTGACCTGGACATAAGGCACATTTTTAAACCGGCCACGCGATGCAGATCTTGGGTTGGAGGTTGTATGGAGGCTCGAAAGATGAGCCGTTTCTGTGGTACACGTACCACAAACGTGGTACGTGTACCACCAATTCTCCCGAGGCACTAGGGTTCGGGATAGGGTAGAGATGGCGTGTAGTTTCAAAGTTGGGGTGGTGGTGTCAATCTCGAGACCAAGGTGCTCGCAGATGGGTGTCAGCTCCCATAGGCCTTTCTTGGGGTTGCGCCCTAGTCCGAAGCGGTCGAGTAGGGAAGCGACTCGGTCGCGGAGCTATAGGGCCCCGTCTCTCTTGTCGGCGAAAAACATAAGTCGTCCATGTACGGGAGTAGTCGGGCGCCTCTCCATCTTGAGTTGCGTAAGTAGCGACGGGAAGGTCTTGGTCACGTGGGCTCCTGATTCGTAAACATGGGGTGGTGAGTTTGATGGGGTTGGGCAGTAATTCTCGCAAGTGTCGGATAAAACATATGTTACCCGGCAAAACTAATAGATGCTGCACTTCCATCCCATCGGTAAACCGGCTAGTCGGTACAACGTTCCGCGGTAATTCACCGTAAAGAAGTCTCTATCCTCCTCCCGGATGCCTAGCAAGTAATAGCCATCGGTGAGGTCGAAGGAGACCATCCACTCGCCGGCGCGCGTCAAGTTATTGAGGTGCTTTATTAATGTCTCGTATGCCAGTTTGTGCCCCTTGCAATACTTTTCAGTGGTCGCAAGTCGATTATGAGCCCCCATATGTTTTTGCCTGGTTTGGGAATTAAAAACGTCCTTGAAATCCACATGTTGCGCTTGCCATGCTTCCTTGCACATGATAGGAGGAATCTTGGAAGCTCGGAGTCCATGAAGTCGAGTCGTTGTTGTGTCAAGATGGTAGAGGTGTCGGATGCGTGGGTTCGAGTAGAGAGTTGTGACCGCATTGCCATTAGGGGTGCAAAGGATGTGGGTAAGTGATGTGAGTGGCTTGTTCGCGATGTGTTGCGAGGAGGGTGTCATCTTGACGGGCGAAGTGGTCTCGGAGTGTGGAGGCGATGGGGTTGGTGAGTGCGAGGGCGGGGACTTGGTGGATTAATGAACACTCTTTCTCCACTCAGGTCTCTCTCCAAGATAGGGTGACTCGGCGAATAGTAAAACCGACCCTCGTCGCATGCACAGTTTTCAGATTTTAAGTCAAGCCGTGCGTGCAAAGGCTCGAAAACATAGTCAACTAGCTTCCAAACAATCGAACGTTTTGCCATTACATGTCTACGATTGTTTCTTTGTTTGCTTCCCTGACGACGACATGCTACTCGGCTTGCATGTGTCGAAACTTGGGTCGATGGAGGTGTCGAGGCTGCACCATGCGCATGTGACTGTCGTTAACATTGTTCCATAATGACAAGAGTATGTGGCCCGTTGCTCCATCTCCCATCCGAAGAGCAGCCATGCCACCATCATTTGTGCTTGGCGGGCGTGTAGACCGATTCCTAACCCTTAAGCTTTGGGCACTAGAAGACACGATGTGCCTTCTTTTGACACTTGAAGCAAATGCCCTCTTCTTCGTGGCATATGCGCTCATGTGCATTAAAAGCTCTAACAATGGTGCTGAAATCCATTCGGCCGGTGTTTGCAGAAAGTCGACATTTGCCTCTTCAATTGCCACGGCCACGTCCTCGACCATAGCCTTCACCACGCTGATGTTGCTTGGAACCTTTAGCATCGGGGTTGTCAAGCGGGCGGCTCTTAGTGAGTCGATTACCTCATGGGTTGCCAGCTCGGGTCAGTGCATTCCTTGCACAGCCCGTAAGAGGCGAATCAGATACGAGGTCGTTCAGAAACTTTTGTACCTCTACGAGCGGCATGTTGTACACATTCTCTTGGAAAAGATGAGACTTCACCAGAGTCTAAAGCTGGAAATTCGCTTTACCATTGATGAAGCGAACGTATTGGAAATCATCCGTAAGATATGTCGAGACCTCCGAAGAAAATGGTTGCAATGCTGCGTGTAATCGGCGTAACTCAGCGAGCCTTGCGTAAGTCTAATCAAGGAACTAGTTGCATTATCCCGGATGTTAGGCAACGCGGAACGTCTTGCGAATCTATGTAACCAAAGAGGCAAAGATGTCTAGTATGGAACCCTACAACTTACGATTAACCCACAAGCTGCTCAAAGGTCATGCGAAATGGGTGATAACCCAAACGCCTACGTTGTACACGTCACGATTGATTCTTAGAATGACAAAATGCTGTGCCTACAAATCCAACCAATGTTCAATGTTACGCGCGTCTTGTCCGGACTGGTAAACGGCGCTAATCATTGCCTTACAATGGTCTCAGTGAGAGTCACGCTCACCCAACAAAGTTGGTTACATGGGCCGGAATTGTTAAACCGTGCACACACGATCAGTAAGGAAGGTAACTAACGCATACGTAGTTATAGTCACAGTCACGCAAAGGGACAGTCACAGAGACAACCAGCCCGAGGCGTGGTGTCGGGACAACAGAAGTGTTAGAGCTGAAGCCTAGCGATAGCTCTGTACTAGTACAAACAGGTTATCGGTATGTCCGATCTAGACATGTACTGATCATATCTAGAATAGCTTACAGTAGCTATTTGCAACTAATAACTATAAGGTATTACTTACAACACTCCCCCTTAAGGTAGCTACGGGATGAAGCGTTGCATTGGGTCTTGTCCTCCAAGGATTGCACTTCGGTGTCTTGTGAGTGCTGGTCCTGGGAGGGGCTTGGTGAACATGTCAGCCACCATCTGGTCAGTGGGGAGGTATCTCAACTTGATGGTTCCCTGCTCCACATGGTCCTTGAGGAAGTGCCATTTCAGACCGATGTGTTTGGTCTTCTCGCTGACCAAGGCGTTTTGGGAGTACGCGATGGCGCTTTGGTTGTCCTCCTAGATGGTGGTGGTCTCGGTGATGGGGGAGTTGAAGATCTCCCCCATAAGTTATCGGAGATGGAGTCCCTCCTTGGTGGCATCCGCCGCAGAGTAGTACTCGGCTTCACACGTGGATTGGGCCACACAGGTTTGTTGTTTGGACTTGTAACTGATGGGCCCGCGTCCAAGTGTGAATAGGTAGCCCGAACGGGACTTGCGGGTGCCGCTGTCGTTTGCCCATTCAGCGTCGGCAAAGCCTGTGAGTTGGAGACTGTGGTCCGTGCCCCCCCCCCCCCCCCCCCCCCCCCCCCCCCCCCCCCCCCAACGTCAGGCGCATGTCGATGGTGCCATGGAGGTATCGAAGGACCTTCTTCAGGGCCTGCAGGTGGGCTTCCGTGGGGGAAGCTTGGGCTGAGCCGAGGATGCTCAACGCCGTGGAGACATCGGGGCGCGTGCAGACGGCGGCGTACTGGAGACTGCCCAAGAGGCTTGGGTAAACATCCTTGGCCACGCCGGTGAGATGGGGCGAGGACATGTGCGCGAGGCCGGCGAGGAAGCCAGGGTCCATGGGAAGGGACGACGGTCTAGCGTCGGTCATGTTGTACTTGGCGAGGATGTCGCGCAAGTACTTGGATTGGTCCAAGGAGACGGTGCGTGCCGAGCGGTCACGGGTGATGTGCATGCCAAGTAATTGGGAGAGGTCGCCGAGGTCCTTGATCTTGAACCGTTCTCCGAGCTTGGCCTTGAACGATGCAAGCCATGCGGTATCATTGCAGGCTGCATGAATGTCATCGACGTACAACGTGATCATAGCGAAGACGTGGCCGGTGCGAAAGATGTAGATGCAAGGGTCAGAAACGCAATGTTGCCACCCATTTTCGACGAGCCAGGCACGGAGGAGCATGTTGAACTCGTGGGGGGACTGCTTCAGGCCGTAAAGGCAGCGCCTGAGGTGACACACTTTTGACGTGCCATCGCTGAAGCCGAGGGGCTGGCGGATGTACACGTCTTCCTTAATGGGTGCGTAGAGAAACGCAGTGTCGATGTCAAGTTGGCAAAGCTCAAGGTCACGGGCGGCTGCGATGGTCAGGAAGAGACGCAGGCTTGCCATGCGGATGACAGGAGAGAACGTCTCAGTGTAATCTAGTCCAGCGCGTTGGCTGCACCCTTTGGCGACGAACCGCGCTTTGAAGCGGGAGACGTCACCGGCGGTGTCAGACTTGACTTTGTAGATCCACATGCTGTTAACTACCATGCGACCCGGGGGAAGGTCAACGAGTTCCCAAGTGCCGTTGTCCATGAGGGAGGAGTACTCCTGCTGCATAGCGGCTTGCCATTGGGGGGCCTGGGCGCTGCCCAAGGCAGCTCGGTACGATTTCGGCTCCACACACTCCCGGGCGGACAGGAGGGCGACGGCAGTAGGCGATGTGCCGGCAGGTGTGTGAGGGGGACCAGTGATAAGGTTGGGAACGTGAGGGTGTTCGAAGATGTCCTCTTTGGCTTTGCCCTGTTCAGGGTCACAACACGCCGTCACGAGGGTCGGGGGGAAGTCGGACACGTGGGCAACCATTTCGCCGTAGCGTAGGGGATGAGAACGGAGCCGAGCTTGGCGAGGGGCGGCATGAGGGGGCATGGGGTCTGGCAATGGTATGTCGATGGGGTGGGATTGGAGTGAGGTGGCCGGTGCGTCATCCGAAGGGTTGGTGATGGTGGAGTCGACGGAGAGTTGTGCGCCGAAGCCCGGGGTGTCTTCCTGAAAGACAACATGGACGGAAGTGGTGATTCGGCGGGTTTCCGGGTTGTAAACGCGGTACCCGGGTGCGTCATTGGGGTAGCCGACCATGACGCCACGAAACGCCTTTTCACTGAGTTTTCGACGCAGTTTGTCAGGCACCTTGGCGAAGACGGTGCACCCGAAGACGCGAAACTTGGAGGCGTCAGGCATGTGGGGAGGGGACGTTGACCGGTCCCCATAGGTCAGAGGAGAGGTTGAGGAGGGGACGAGAAGGTTTCGCGCATGCAGCGGTGTTGCGCGGTGCAGCTGTGGCCTTGTGTAACAAGCATGAGTCGCAAGAGACATTGGTTACAGAGCTGGTTAACGCAGGGCTAGTCGGGACACCGTGCGTGTGCTGGGCCCGCAGGCTTTGCATGTTTAGGTGTCCAAACCGACGGTGCCACAGTATAGGGTCGCACTGGGCAGCAAGGGCAACACTAGGGGAGGGAGAATTCACTGTCATCGTGGAGGTACTGGGGGGGGGCTCTGGCTGGTGGGGGAGGAGGTAGAGGCCGTTTCCGGAGGGCTCTAGCACACCCATTCCTGTGGGCACCACAAGCAAACCAGTGTCAGAGTTAGAGGGGAAGATGAATTCACAACCGCTGTGGGTCTGCATCCAGCTGACACTAAGTAACCGGCCGATGCGCTGAGCAGAGCGAGAGGACAAGTCAGGGGTGTACAACGCATGGACAGTGCGGTGAATAAGTACGCCTGTGTCAAGGCGGACTGAAATTCGGACGGAGCCACTGCCCTTGACGTCAACACCAACCCCGCCAACGCGCGAGGGAGCGGAGGGGGGTGTGAATCGTACGAAGTCGCCTTTAAACGCGGTGAGGTTGATCGAGCAGGCGGAATCGACTACCCAGTACTGTGAGAGGTTACGACCGGGGGTGAGGGAAGAGGAGAAGGCTACGGAGCTGAAAGGCACACTCACCTCGGTGTCATCGTAATCATCCGTGCACTCCTCGAGGGTAGGCAAACTGTCAAAGTCATCGGCGGGGACGTCGCTCAGCACAGCGGCGTGCGCAGAGTGAGAGCCACCAGCAGGGGTGCCGTACTTCTGAATGATCATTTTGCGCTTCGCGAGTGTCCACCGCAAGAGGGCGTCATCCGGGGCATTGCAAGAGGACAAGATGTGGTCCGGGCTGCCGCAAGCGGAACACTTGGTGGGCAGGACGCGACCACCGCGAGGGACACGTGGAGGGTGGCCTCGACCGCTGTGTGATCCGCGGCCAGCAGCGACAAACGCGGAGATGGGAGGCGGTGAGGTGTGGGGAGCTGTTGCGGCCGGGGCGTCGTCCTCGTCCATATTGTGCGCCAGGTGGAGGATGCTGGCCATCACGTCATCAGCGGACAGCAGGTAGTCTGTGTCGAACGCGTTGATGACGCACTGTTTGGCCTGACCGTGTGGGCCGTTGCTGGAAATACCGCGCAGCATGAGGAGACCGAGGTTGTGGGGGTGAATGGCAGCGGAACCATCAACCATCTGACATGTCTCGTTGTAGTCGTCGAACGTCTGTCGCATGTAGTGGACATAGTCACTGAGTGACTGTCCGGGGCGTTGTCTGACCATCAAGTTGTCCAGCAGCGACAATGAGCGAGCAAAGGACCGACTGTCGAGACGTTCACACAGAAGGTCCCACGCTGCCGCTGCGCAGTCAGGACGTGCTGGGGAGACGCACTTCATCGCTTGGTCGGCGCGTGGGTTCGCGCTAGCTGCATGAAGGAGCAGGGTGTAGGCGTAGTGTTGCGCCGGTTCGTCTAACATGACGCCCGAGTCGCGGAGGGCAAGCTGTGGGATGAGGTAAGTGGCCTTGATGGAGAGGAAATTAAGGAAGTTCCTCTTCCACTGCTTGAAGTCCGTGGTGGGCCCCATGGTAGGGACCGACATCTTCATGGACCGGTTGAGGGCGTCCTTGTCGAAACCGGTGGCCTCGTGGGCCGCGCGGCCGATGACCACCGGGTCAATGGTGGGGCGACGCCCGCCACAGGTGGTGTGCCCACCTCGCTGTGTAGGATGCGAATGCCAGCCTACGCAAACGTAGTTACAGTCACCGTCCCGCAAACGGAACAGTTACGGCGACAACCAGCCTACATGCGTGGTGTCGGGACAACAGAAGTGAGAGAGCTGTAGCCTAGCGACAGCTCTGTACCGAGTCAAACAGTTTATCGGTATGTCCGATCTAGACATGTACTGATCATATCTAGAATAGCTTACAATAGCTATCTGCAACTAATACGTATACGGTATTACTTACAACACTCCCCCTTAAGGTAGCTACGGGATGAAGCGTTGCATTGGGTCTTGTCCTCCAAGGATCGCACTTCGGTGTCTTGCTAGTGCAGGTCCCGGGAGGGGTTTGGTGAGCATGTCAGCCACCATCTAGTCAGTGGGGAGGTATCTCAACTTGATGGTTCCATGTTCCACGTGGTCTTTGAGGAAGTGCCACTTCAGACCGATGTGCTTAGTCTTCTCGCTGACCAAGGCGTTCTGGGAATATGCAATGGCGCTTTGGTTGTCCTCCCAGATAGTGGTGGTTTCGGTGATGGAGGAGTTGAAGATTTCCCCCAGGAGTTGTCGGAGGTGGAGTCCCTCCTTGGTGGCGTCGGCCGCAGAGTAGTACTCGGCTTCACACGTGGATTGGGCCACACAAGTATGTTGTTTGGACTTGTAACTGACTGGCCCGCGTCCGAGGGTGAAGAGATAGCCGGAGCGAGACTTGCGGGTGCTGCTGTCGTTGGCCCAATCAGCGTCGGCAAAGCCTGTGAGTTGGAGGCTGTGGTCCAGGCCCCCCCCCCAACGTCAGGCGCATGTCGATGGTGCCATGGAGGTAGCGGAGGACCTTCTTCAGAGCCTGCAAGTGTGCCTCGGTGGGCGAGGCTTGGCCAGAGCCGAGGATGCTCAACGCCGTGGAGACATCTGGGCGTGTACAAACGGCGGCGTACTGGAGGCTGCCCAGGAGGCTAGGGTAGACGTCCTTGGCCACTCCTGTGAGAGAGGGCGAGTTCAGGTGTGCAAGGCCGGCGAGGAAGCCCGGGTCCATCGGAAGGGACGACGGCTTAGAGTCGGACATGCCGTACTTGGCAAATGTCGCGCAGGTACTTGGACTGGTCCAGCGAGATTGTGCGCGTGGAGCGATCGCGGGTAATGTGCATGCCGAGGAGTTGGGAGAGATCGCCTAGGCCCTTGATTTTGAACCGTGCTCCGAGTTGGGCTTTGAACGATGCGAGCCAGGTGGCATCATTGCAGGCCGCGGGAATGTCATCGACGTACATGGCGATCATGGCGAAGACGTGGCCGGTGCGAAAGATGTAGATGCACGGGTTGGAGACGCATTGTTGCCATCCATGGTCGACGAGCCACGCACGAAGTAGCATGTTGAACTCGCGGGGGGACTGCTTAAGGCCGTAGAGGCAACGCTTGAGGTGGCAAACCTTGGACGTTCCATCGGTGAAGCCGAGGGGCTGGCGGATGTACACATCCTCCCGGATGGGGGCGTAGAGAAACGCTGTGTCGATGTCAAGCTGGCAGACATGTTGTTAACGACCATGCGGCCGGGGGGGAGGTCCACAAGGTCCCACGTGCCGTTGCTGATGAGGGAGGAATACTCCTGTTGCATAGCGGCTTGCCATTGGGGGGCTTGGGCGCTGTCCAGTGCAGCCCGGTAGGATTTTGGTTCCACACACTCTCGGGCGGAGAGGAGGGCGATGGCAGTAGGGGACGTGCCGGCAGGTGTGTGTGGGGGACCAGTGACAAGGTCGGGGACGTGAGGGTGCTCAAAGATGTCCTCTTGAGCTTGGCCTTGTTCAGGATCACAACACGCCGTTACGAGGGTTGGTGGGTAGTCGGACAAGTGGGCAACCATATCGCCGTAGCGAATGGGGTGGGAGCGGAGCCGAGCATGGCGAGAGGCTGCCGGGGGGGGTAGGGGTGTGGGTAATGTGAGGTCAATGGGGTGGGACATGGGTGAGTCTGCGGGTACGTCGTCCGAAGAGTCGGTGATGGTCGAGTCGACGGAGGGTTGAGTGTCGAAGCCTGGGGTGTCTTCCTGAAAGACAACATGTACGGAGGTGGTGATACGACGCGTTTCCGGATTGTAGACACGATACCCGGGTGCGTCAGGGGGATAGCCCACCATGACGCCGCGAAATGCTTTTTCACTGAGTTTCCGACGTTGTTTGTCGGGGACCTTGGCGAAAACGGCGCAGCCGAAGACGCGGAACTTGGAGGCGTTGGGCACCGACGACGTAAGGAGTGTGAGGGGGACGCCCCCATTAGGTCCGACCGAGCGACTGTACGTGCGGTTGCGAAGGTACACAACAGTGCTGACAGCACACGACCACATGGAGTTGGGAACGGCCATGTTGTGGAGCATCGCCGATGCATTGTCCCGGATAGTGCGCCAGGGACGTTCGGCCTTGCCGAGCATGTGGTGGGCGTATGGGGCAGAGAACTGCACCCCGACGCCGAGGTGTGCGCACATTCGGCGAGTGACAGCAGCTTCAAACACAGAGTCTGAGTCAAACTTGAGGACCGGTGCGAACGCGCCCGTCTGGGAGTGATGGCGGGCATGCAGGTGTTTGATGTCCAAGAGGATGGTTTCCAATTCCGAACATGCGTCGTCTTTAGACTTAAGGAACCGCACCCACATGTAGTTGGTGTGGTGGTCGATGACGAGCAAGCAGTAACGGAGGCCATGTGGGGAGGGGACATTGACCGGGCCCCAGAGGTCTGCGGACAGGTTGAGGAGGGGGTGGGATGGCTTCGCGCAAGCGGCTGTGTTGCGTGGTGCAGCTGTGGCTTTGTGAAGTAAGCAAGAGTCGCAAGAAACTTTGGTTACAGCGCTAGTCAACACAGGGCTAGTCGGGACACCGTGAGTATGCTGGGCCTGAAGGCTTTGCATGTTGAGGTGGCCATATCGACGGTGCCATAGGACGGGATCACACTGGGCAGTAAGGGCAACCTGAGGGGAGGGGTCAAGTGCCGCCGGTGCGGATGGGCTTGAAGGGAGGTTTGGCTGGTGGGGAAGGAGGTAGAGACCGTTTCCGGACGGTTCTAGCACACCCATGCCTGTGGGTACCAAAAGCAAACCAGTGTCAGAGTTGGAGGGGAATATGAATTCACAGCCGCTGTGAGTTTGCATCCAGCTGACACTAAGTAGTCTGCCGATACGCTGTGCGGAGCGAGATGATAGGTCAGGGGTGTAGAGTGCATAGACAGTGCGGTGAATGAGCTGGCCAGAGGCAAGTCTGACAGAAATCCGCACTGAGCCACTGCCCTTAACGTCAACGCCGACACCGCCCACGCGAGAGGGAGCGGAGGGGGGCGTGAATTTCACGAAGTCATCTCGGAACGCAGTGAGGTTAATCGAGCAGGCGGAATCAACGACCCAAAACTTTGACAGGTTACGACCCGGGGCGAGGGAAGAGGAGAATGCCACAGAGCTGAATGGGACACTCACCTCGTCGTCAGCGTAGTCATCAGCGCAGTCCTCGAGGGTGGGTAGGCAGTCGGTGTCATCGGCGGGGGCGTCGTCGGCAGGGACGTCGCTTAGCAGCGCAGCGTGAGCAGAGGGGGTGCCGTCGGCGGCGCCGTACTTCTGGACTGTCAGCCTACGCTTGGCGAGATTCCACTTAAGGATAGCGTCATCCGTGGCAGTGCAGGCTGACATGAGATGGTTGAGGCTGCCACAAACGCCACACTTGTTGGGTCGATGGCCGCGAGGGTTACGGTGTGGTGGGCCTCGACCGCTGTGCGAGCCGCGGCCCGCAGCGACGAACGCGGAGATGGGAGGGGGTGATATGGCTGGAGCGGGTGTGTCCGGAGCAGGGTCGTCGTCCATGTTGTTCGCAAGGTGGAGAATGCTGGCCATCACTTCATCAGCCGACATGATGTAGTCCGTGTCAAAGGCGTTGATGACGCATTGCTTCGCCTGACCGTGTGGGCCGCTGCTGGAGATACCGCGCAGCATGAGGAGACCGAGGTGGTGGGGGTGGATGGCAACGGAGCCATCAACCAATTGGCATGTGTCGTTGTAGTCGTCAAAGGTCTGGCGCATGTAGTGGACATAGTCACTGAGTGACTGACCAGGGCGCTGTCTGACCGTCAGGTTGTCCAGGAGGGACAAGGAGCGAGCAAAAGACCGACAATCGAGGCGTTCACAAAGGATGTCCCACGCGGCAGCGGCGCAGTCAGGGCGTGCTGGAGAAACGCATTTCATCGCTTGGTCAGCGCGCTTATTCGCGCTGGCTGCATGGAGAAGCAGCGTGTAGGCGTAGTGTTGCGCTTGTTCGTCGAGCCAGACGCCGGAGTCGCGGATGGCCAGCTGTGGAATGAGGTATGCGGCCTTGATGGAGAGGAAATTAAGGAAGGTCCTCTTCCATTGCTTAAAGTCCGTGGTCGGGCACATGACGGGGACCGACATCTTCATGGACCGGTTGAGGGCGTCCTTGTCGAAGCCGGGGGCTTCGTGTGCCGCCCGGTTGATGACCACCGGGTCAATAGTGGGGCGACGACGACCACGGGTGGCGGGGTCGCCATGTTGGACTGGGGGAGAGTGCCGGCCATGAAAGGGAGGAGGTGGGCCACCGGGAAAGGGAGAGCGGCCGGCCATGGGACGCGGCGGGCCGTACGAGTGCGGGTGGTCACGGTAGGGGGGGACGAGGTGAGAGGGCGCCTCCGGGATATGAGGGCCGGGGTGTTGAATGGAATATCCGGCGGGGGGGAAGGGGGGAGGTGGTGGGAGGTGATCAACCCGGATGGCGTGACGCGAGGGGTCGTGGTGCGCGTCGGCACGCGAGGGCTCGCGGGGCGCATCGTGACGGCGCTGTGCGACTGTGGGGTCGCCAACAGGAGCTGCAGGAGTAGCAGCAGCAAAGACTGTTTCTGCGTCCGGGGGTACGAAACCAGGCTGGGGATGTTCAAGCAGGTGGAGGGTGTGGCCGTCGTGGCTGTCCCGGACGGGTTCGAGGTGAGCATCGTGGCGGCGCTGAGCTACAGGGGGGTGCGGATTAGCACCCGCAGCAGCAACAGCACCCTCGGCCGACTGCGAGTCGAAACGAGCTGTTAAGCGCGCCACTTGCGCAACGAGCAGCGCGAGAGTATCCGGGGGGTGATCGAGGGTGCTCTGGTGAGAGCCTGACTCAGGGGAGTCAGGGGGTGAAACAGGCGGAGTTTTCTGCGCCATTTCGACAGAGGGCGAAAAAGAAAGAGCGGAATAAAAAACAGGCAGCGGTAAAAACCGCTAGCCGGACTCGTGCCTAACAGCGGTATGCAAAGAGACGGCCTGATGCCCGCCGACCCCTCGGCCTGTAGCCCCGGGGTGTCTCAGAGCACCTTCTCTGTATCCTCCACCCAGTGTGGGGCACAAGTCGAGGCCAAGGCCAGGACAGGTGGAGCGCTGCGCTGGTGGCTGATTCGCTAAGATAATATAAAAATAAAAAGGTAAGCTACGGCTGGCGTGCAACCTGTGGATGCGTATTCACCCGACAGTGCACCCCCCCGTTCTCCAGCTTGGACCTGTGTGCACCCTGTCCACACACGACGAGTGCGTCGGTGTGGGTGGCTGGCTATCTCCGTCGGGTGGCTGACTTAAGAGGGGTGGTGGCGGGTTTTAAAATCGCAGTTTATACTGGCGATACCGCCGACTACAGGTTGAAAGTACTAGGAGTCTAAAGAAACTTGCCTTCTGCGGGAGAGCTGTCGATCGCAGCTCGCCGAACCAGGTTGTCGCGCGTGAGTGACGTGAGGCGGGGGCCCATAACCTATTGAACCATGCAAACACAGTTAGTGTGGAAGATAACGTACGCAAACGTAGTTACAGTCACAGTCCCGCAAACGGAACAGTTACGGCGACAACCAGCCTACATGCGTAGTGTCGGGACAACAGAAGTGAGAGAGCTGTAGCCTAGCGACAGCTCTGTACCGAGTCAAACAGTTTATCGGTATGTCCGATCTAGACATGTACTAATCATATCTAGAGTAGCTTACAGTAGCTATCTGCAATTAATACGTATACGGTATTACTTACAACAGATCCGGGAGGGCAGTTGTAAGATCCCTGCAGGTCCTGTAAGATCCCTGCAGGAGGGTACGGAGAGGGTGGTGGTAGGTGTTCCGCGGGCAGTCCGTGAGGCTGTGCGGCGGTGTGCGCAACGTGGCGGCGGAGTGCGACATGGGGGTCGCCAACCGACGCTGCAGCGAAAGCAGCATCGTGGGCCGGGTGCGCGTCCAACCGAGTGCCGGGAAAGGGAGATGCGTGTGTTGGGGGGTCGGAGGAAAGGAGGTTCAGAGAGTGGTTGTCGCGATGGGGGTCGAGTTGCGCGTCGCGACGACGCACAGCGAAAGAGGGGTCCGCATGGGCAGCAACATGACCACCTGCAGCAGCAGCAGCATCAGACTGAGCGTCCAGGCGGGCGTTATGAGCGCCATTTGCTGCAGGACGAGTGCGAGGGTAGCAGGGGTGGGACTGACAGAGCTTTGCGGAGAGCCGAGGTCAGGGGAGGCAGGAGGCGAATCAGGTGGATTGTCGACATAGCGAGTTTTTGGCGCCATTTCGACACAGGGCGAAAAAAAAAAAGAGCTGAAAAAACAGGCAGCGGTAAAAACCGCTAGCCGGACGTGTGCCTAACAGCGGTATGCAGAGAGACGGCCTGATGCCCGCCGACCCCTCGGCCTGATGCCCCGGGGTGTCTCAAAGCACCTTTTCTGTGTCCTCCACCCAGTGTGGGGCACAAGTCGGGGCCACGGCCAGTGCAGGTGGGACGATGCGGCGGCGGCTGAGTCGCTACGATAATATATTAATTAATACAGTAATCTAAGGCTGTCGTGCACTATGTATATGTATATTCACCGGATAGTGCGCCCCCCCCCCCCGGTCTCCAGCTTGGACATGTATGCACCCTGTCCACACACGACGAGTGCGTCGGTGTGGGTGGCTGTCTGGCGTCCTCGAGCGGCTGACTTAGGTGGGATGGGGGGTGGGTTTGTCTTTTTTTTAAACGCTGATTATACTGGCGATACCGCCGACTACAGGATGAAAGTACTAGGTATCTATGTAAACTTGCCTTCTTCGGGAGAGGTGGCGATCGCAGCTCGCCGAACCAGGTTGTCGCGCGTGAGTGACGTGAGGCGGGGGCCCATAACCTGTTAAACCGTGCACACACGATCAGTAAGGAAGGTAACTAACGCACACGTAGTTACAGTCACAGTCACGCAAAGGGACATTCACGGAGACAACCAGCCCGAGGCGTGGTGTCGGGACAACATAAGTGTTAGAGCTGAAGCCTAGCGACAGCTATGTACCAGTACAAACAGGTTATCGATATGTCCGATCTAGCTAGTGCCTCGGGAGAATTGGTGGTACGGTACGTGTACCACAAAAACGTGTGGTACGAAGCAATATTTTTCATTAGTACTTATCTCTTAAATATTCTAAGAAAACTGTATCATCGCTATATTTGCAGTTGCTCGCACCCTAAGCGCACCACCTCTCTGTCGGGCCATCCGCCCGACTCAGAAGGACCAAAGTCAGATCAAACTCTACCTCAAGCCCGACGCTTCTCGAAACAAGTTGCCAAGAGGATTTTGAAACTTTTGGGAGTCGGAGGCGAAGGTTGGTGTGGTGAGTTGGGCGTGCAAGCAACGTGAAAGGTCGGGAGTGAGCGATGCGCGATGAGGTCGGCGACAAGCTGACCGTCCTAAAGATGAGCTAGAGCTGTGCGGTAAGACCCTCTCGTGTATCGAAAATCAGCTCGATAACGCCCATGATTATCATGAAATAGATGGACCAGTTGTTTGGGTCGCAGGTGGCTATGTTGCGGCGGGCTTGAAAGTCGAGGGGAGTGTACGAGGTAAGAAGATGCGTGTAGCCGCTCCCCGGCACGACCGCGTCCCGCATTTACGCTCGTGTGCCTCGCTTTCTGATGTACCTAGCGACCAAAATCTTACTGAATCCCGTTCGAATAGGAAAACAAGGAATAATTAGACACTAAGAAGGAGTTGAGGCGTGCTGGTTGTGACGTGGTGGTGGATGCGGGAGTGAGCGTGGCGCATGTGCTGATGTGCGAGCGCGGCTATGTGCGCGGCCTCGGCTCGAAGCCCCGCGCTCCGAATGTCGAGGAGGCGACCCTTCCCGACAAAGAGAATGCCAATCAGCGCTCATACAGGAAGGAGGATATCGAGGGAGCGAGTGGGTGTGGAATTTCAGATATGGGAAGTAAGTGTAGACATAGGCGATAGGCACAGGTCGTGCATTACATCGGGGGGGGGGGGGGGGGAGGGGTTTAGTGGCTCCGCCAAAATTCACATTACACAGTTCTTTGTAAAACAAAAAGTTAAAAACACCTCTAATTCCCTTCCAATTTGCATGATAGAGTGCATTGCTACTGCTTTAGCTTCTTTAAGGGGGGTAAAGCTAGGCTTTGTGCGTTTTTGTGTGGCGATCCATGGGCATGTATGCATGTCACTCGACTGCATTATGGCGTCACGTTGATGCATCATGCTAATGCTATTGGGGACATTTCGTTGCGATAGCGTAGCCTTATTATGCTGCAATTCAGGCAATTTCATGAGCATGGAGTTCTATAGTTGCTGCCTATGGATAGGTGGTGCAAACAATCATGATTAAGGGCTGCATGTTCAGCCCCGCCCAAACCCGGTGGTTTCGCCCGCCACGTTACCAACAAGGAGCTCGGAAACCAACTTGATATGCCATTAATGCGAGCAGGGGTGAGCGGGGAGGTAGCATGAGGTCCGTAGCATATGGGTCGTTGCGGTAAAAGTACCCGTTACAAGTCGAGCCGCGTTTTGGAGAAGGAGATGCGTCGGTGGGTAGTGGTGGCTGATTTTCGAAATTTACATTTTCAGCTATTTTTCTACCAGTACCCTCCGTCGGCGCGGCGCGCATCGCGGAGTCGGTAGGCACCAGCTCCACAGGAAATTTGGTCACGGTGTTGGGAGGGTGAAGAGGAAATAATCTTCGATTGATGTGGTCGTCGCCAGGCGTGGGAGGCGGTGAGCTAGCATGTTCTTGCCCGGCAGTGGGCAGCTCTGCCCGGAGTTAAGTGGACCGCTCGGTAGTTTCCGCACCATCATCCCACCGCACGGTCCACAACTTGGGCCCTACCGACGCAGTAACCAAGCCATACTTCCGGGCACGCTGATGGCGCCTCGAGCCGGGCTTTGGGTCCTCTATGGGGCCTCTACGAGCCGAGACCCTTTGGCCTATCCGGACGTGCCGAGCGGAGGTACCGCGGGGGGTAGATGGGGGCAAAATCGTCGCCATGGCGAATAGCCGCGGCCGGTAACCGGTATTTCTTGAAAAATAAGTTGACTGGGACCTTCTGCACGTTTTGGACCTATTTCTGTAAAGATTGCTTAAATCAGCGGTCTGTTTGGAGGTTCCAAAAATGACCATTTTCTGTGGTACATGTACCACAAACGTGGTACGTGTACCACCAATTCTCCCGAGGCACTAGACATGTACTAATCATATCTAGAATAGCTTACAGTAGCTATCTGCAACTAATAACTATAAGGTATTACTTACAACAGGAACACCCATGCGTAAATCAAAAGGCGTCTCACCACACATTTGATTGACGCAACCATTTCTTAATATCCACACATGGCCATAGTCGGCAGCCGCAAAACGGGGCTGAAAGAATAATTGCATTGGCAGAGACGTAAATCTGTCGAGAAAACACAACTGCTCGAGCAAGTAGCCACTAAGTCAAAAAACCAAAGTATAACCACTCGTATTTACGTCGAGTATCCTTTGCAAGGCCCGTAGCAGTCGGCGTCATGGGTAACCCGCCAATGTCGACCGTAGTTGGAACAACGTAAGGACGGTCATGAAGAACGGCCGAGTATCACCGCCGACTAGTAACAAACCCATCAAAACATTCGCCTCTCCCAATCTCATCTACATCCCCCTTTGACTGCCACCCTCTCACCTTGCTTACATGCCTATCCGTTTAGTCGCTGCCGACGAAGGCAACTCTACCGACTCTCTGTCATTTTTTCCTATCGTCCTCTTTGAATACCTACTACCCTCCTCGCTCAGACCCCATGCTCACACACCCGATTTTATCAGCCTCCTCGAACCCAAGTTCGTCGGACACTCGAATTGTCATATCCTAGCCATTTAGCTAAGTGCTAGTATCTGACATTATTTTTCCTCTAAATGGTACCTGTATCTTAGCGATATTCAGTGACTCTTTATTTGTCATCACGGCAGTACAACTGTATCGCCGTATTTTCCCTCGACAGTACAGAGTTACTAGCAGTATCTCTTCTAGATAGTTCTTTTCTAGATAGTTCTAAGAGCTTGTGTGATAAGGTTAGGTAGACGGTACAGGTAACCTGAGTTAACCTGTATCACTAGTAATAGTTTGGTTTAGTTAGCAGACAGCACAAGCTACAGGTTCTAAGGCTGTTTCTAGAACAACTGCGGTGTGGGTATTTAAGATAGGGACTTACTGGTAGAGGTGAGAGAGACCGGTACAGATAGAATTACGCCACACCCAGACTGTAAGAAACCCTGTTCCTAAGACAATCTTATTAATTCTCTCTACGCTGTATAATTAGATCCAGAGATTAGGTTCTACTATTAGTCTAAGGTTGCCAACTTAGCCTAACCAAAGTAGCACCTCACACGTGGTTTCGGAGCCTCAGAACAGCTAGACGAGACGAAGATGTCTAACCGAGCAGGAGAGAGACTACCAGAGGAAGTTGATGGTCGACCAGAGGGGGCGCCTTCTGGGCCGACACCGCCGACGTCGACGGATGGTAGAAGACAGACAGTGCGAGAAGGATCGAGTCCCACGATGGAGCCTATGTCGGTACACGTCACCGAGATGCTTGAACGACTAAGTAACCGAGTTGACACTTTTTCGACTGAGCTATCTCAACTGCGTGACCACGTCGACAACGGTTTCAGACATTTTGAAGGACGAGTGAACAGAAGCCGAGAGACGGAGAATTTTCTTCGAGGAGAACAATTGAGATCGGAGAGGACGCGAGAGATGCCAAGCATGATGCCGAACGATGTCAAACCAGCCAAGATCAAGAGCATCGCTACGACTAACATCGACGAGCTGAGAAACTGGTTCCGACATGCGCGAGGGTATCTACGGTATCACAGCGTTAACCCTGAAGAGCAAAGAGGAGTGTACTGGGTATCTGGCTTTCTGGAAGGACCACTATCGAAGTGGTGGTACTCCCAAGTTGCGCAGACTGGAGATGAAGTCGGTGGAGGATTTTCCGGAGTTTCTGAGATGGAGAAATCCTTAATTCAGGAATTCTGCGGAAGAACACCGGCGGAACAAGCGAGATTGAATTTGGACAAAGCAAGACAGAAAACCACGGTCCTGAAGTACGCGAACTATTTTCGAGAACAATTATTGGAGCTTCCTCACCGTCACGAAGAAGATAACGTACATGATTTCCAGCGCGGTTTGAGACCCTCGATTCATAAGGAGGTTGCCCTGAAAAACCCTAAGACCCTACACGAGGCGATTCAAGCAGCTCTGCGAGCGGAGGCAGCGGAGACCAAGATTGAGACGACCCAACGCTCGACAGGCCGACTGAACGCCATCGAAGAAGACAGCGACTTTTCAGAGGCAGGGGAGGAGATCGACAGTGAGTCGGAGGAAGATTCGCATGGCGCGACCGAAGAAAAGCCGCGGGAGCTGTACGAGATTAGACGCCTCACTCAAGAGGAGGTCGACAGATTTAAGAAGGAGGGCAAGTGCTTCATTTGCCACAAGAAGGGACACATCGCTATCGACTGCCCAGACAGAAAGAACAAGAAGAATGACAGAACGAGGAAATCCCGGCCGGGAAAGTGAGACCTGAGTCGGCAGCTCGCGGCAAGCTGCAGGATGAGGTTTCGTCTCCTACAGCGACTCAGGAAGAGACCAGAACAGAAGAAGTACGAGACCCGTTACCTCAAACGACATTGAGGCCAGTCTTTAGGAGCAAGGACTTTAGCGACTGGATGATGAATAGGGAGTATTTCCTGAAGTACTCTCAGACCTACGGACCTTTCGACTTAGATGGAGCTAGCGATAATGACGGCCTTAATTCTCAAGTGGCGGAGGATTTTTGCTGTCCGGCGCGCCCATTTCAGGAGAGAGATTTACAGAAGTACCGGAGAATTTGGCTAAATGCGCCATTTAATGAATTAGAAGATTTTTTGGGCCATTATTTGCGGAGTAAACTGCTTCATCCCCATCTGAGAGCGGTTATAGTGGTTCCAAAATGGAGGGCAAAACCATGGTTCAAGCTGCTGCGAAATTTCCGACTTGTCGACGAGCTGGCGGCGAAAGAACATGTGTTTACCTGCCCCACGAACGATGAAATAGAAGGAAGAAGGCAAGATGTTGGACCGACAAGATGGACGACGCAAGTCTACGTCGACGACACCGATCGAGTTCGATTTCTGCCTCAGAACCTACAGAATCCCCCGAAGACCTACTGGACTCACTCGACGACTCTTGTTACCGATGGCCGACGAGTGTTACTAGCGAAAGAGGACACTGGCATGGTCTGGTTTCCTGGTGGCAAACAGGAGATTGAAGACGCGACCCCGGAATACACAGCAGTGCGAGCTCTTACGGAGACAACTGGATTAAAGGTGAGCGAAACAAATTTACGCCTTTTAGGGACGGAGTCTTCCGGACAGAATAAGCGCTACGTGTATATCGCTCGCGTTCGACCCGGATCGATACCGGACGCTACGTCAACTTCTCGGGCAGTATGGGCTACCTGGAAGGAATTAATTTCGGCACGGCGTACGGGTTATCTAGTCTGTGGAGAACAGCAGTTCCCTCTTCGTTACGAGACTTTTGGGAAACCGATCGACGGGTGGATGAACAAGAACGTCCGACTAGAAGACAGTGTTCCTGCGACGCTACATGTATCCACAACCCAGTCTGGAACAAGTCTGTTAGTGTTGGGAGGCACCTTACGCGGACATCGATGCCGTATTTTGGTTGACTCTGGCGCTTCGGAAAATTTCTGCAAGGCTGAGTGGGTACGGGAGCATCACATCCCGACAGTTACTGGAGAGAAATACCGGATAAAATTGGCAGATGGTAGTACAACTACGACTCGCCAGCGACTACGGAATGAAGTGCTCACAGTAGGGACCCTGGACATACGTCTGGACGCAATTACGACAGAACTGGACAAATTCGACATCATCCTCGGTCAACCTTGGTTACAAGCCGTCAACCCGGATATAGATTGGTCTACTAAAACGATTCGCGACCGTAAAACTGGCGAAGCTATGGTGTCTGGCGACGAGTACACCGTACCTGTGACAGTACATCACTTGGAGGCGGATGCGATGGCAAAGCTGCTTAGGCAACAACCAGCAGACCTCTTCGTGATTGGACTACGAGAAGTACAGGACGCGGTCGACGACATCAACACTGACCAACAACCTGAGTGGACGACTTCGTTACGAGAATCCCTGAATGAGTTTACGGACATTATCAAGGAGCCTGACGGTCTACCGCCAACTCGCGAGTGCGACTTTGAAATTAATTTGGAGTGCGATGAACCACCTAAGGAGCGAACGTACCGTATGTCACCAGCAGAACTCCGGGAGGTTCAAGTACAGTTGCAAGACTTACTCGCAAAAGGCTGGATTCGTCCGTCTAAATCTCCGTACGGTGCCCCGATTTTATTTGTACGCAAGAAGGATGGTACCATGCGTATGTGCGTAGACTACCGGAAACTCAACGACCTCACGAGGAAAGATCGAACACCGTTACCCCGGATTGATGAGTTACTCGACTCGCTATATGGGGCTCACTATTTCAGCACGCTGGACCTGTATAAAGGCTATCATCAAGTTCGAGTCAAGGAGCGCGACATACATAAGACAGCATTCCGAACTCATTACGGATTGTTCGAATACTGCGTTCTACCCTTTGGACTTTGTAATGCCCCAGCTGGATTCCAAGCGATGATGAATCGAGTTTTGGCCCCGTATCTTGGCAAGTTCTGCGTGGTATATCTGGACGACGTGTTAATCTACAGTAAGACGGCCGACGAACACCTCGAGCATATTCGACTCGTGTTACGAGAGCTGCAGCGACACCAGTTGCATATCAAACTCTCTAAGTGTTACTTCGGACGATCGAGCGTCAATTTTCTTGGGCATGTGGTGGAAGCTGGACAGATCCGAATGGACCCCGACAAGGTGGAGGCAGTACAGAATTGGCCCCGACCGAAATCAGTGACTGAAGTACGTGGATTTCTGGGACTTGCTGGATATTACCGGAGGTTCATCAACCAATTCGCAACCCTAGCAACCCCATTAACGGACCTGACCAAGAAGACACCGGAATTTCGCTGGACCTCTCAAGCCGAGTCAGCATTCGAGCAAATTAAAGACGCGATGGTACGTGCACCAGTACTGGTAATTCCTGACACTTCTCCTAATGCAAGGTACACACTGTACACAGATGCTTCTGGATTCGCAGTAGGAGCTGTGTTGTTACAAGACCAAGGTATTGGATTACAACCTGTTGCGTACCATGCTCGAAGGATGAACAAGCATGAGGTACACTATCCTGTCCACGAACAAGAGCTACTGGCAGTTCGCGACGCTCTACTGAAGTTCCGTTGCTACTTAGATGGCGCGGCGGGATTTACAGTAATTACGGACCACGACACGTTGCGACACTTCTTTCGACAGCGCGATTTGTCTACTCGACAGGTGCGATGGCTTCAAGTTCTAGCACCTTACCAGCGACAGATGGACATCGTATACAAGAAGGGAGCAGTCAACCAGGCAGACGCTCTGTCTCGCCGACCTGACCTGAAGAACTCATTACAGAAGCTGCAACTGTTACGCGATTGGACCAACGACGAAGCAGAATGCGAGTTACACGCGCAGATGTTTTCCCTGGAATCCCGGTTACATCCTGACTCTGGACTTCATGAGGAAATCAAAAGCGCTTATGATTCGGATAAATACCTGCTTACCCGGAAATCTCTGCCTACCTGGCTGGTACGTCAATCTAACGGACTCTTGTACGCCTACGGGACAAGACTGTATGTTCCGAACGTCTCTACATTACGATCAAGAGTACTGTACGAACTACACGACGCACCGACCGCGGGACACCCTGGTATTATTCGACTATTGGCAGCAGTAACCCGGACGTTTTGGTGGCCTAACATGAAGCGGACAGTACAACACTATGTACGCAGCTGTGTTACCTGTCAACGCAACAAGGCAGCGCGACACAAGCCTTATGGACTCCTTCAATCGCATGAGGTACCGACCAGACCCTTTGAGCATATATCGCTTGACCTGATTACGGACCTTCCTGAGTGCGATGGGTATGATGCTGTGGTGGTATTCGTCTGTATGCTTACGAAACGGACGATTGTCGAGCCAATTACGAAAACGATTACAGCGGAACAATTAGCAAAAATTATGCACCGCGCTGTTTTTCGACATTTTGGCTTACCACGGAAATTAATATCCGATCGAGATCCCCGGTTTATGAGCGACTTCTGGCAAACCCTATTTAGGGCTGTTGGCACCAAGCTTAATATCTCTACGAGCTATCACCCCCAGACAGATGGCCAAACTGAACGAGTAAACCAGACATGGGAGCAAGTCATACGATGCTATGTGCACCCCTTGCACGACGACTGGGTTCAACACCTTACCAACGTGGAGTTCGCGATCAACGCAGCGGTTTCTACGTCAACGACTATGTCTCCATTTAAGGCGACGCTAGGATTTGAGCCGACATCTCCAACGACGGCTACATTTGAAGATAACGAGCCTAGCCGTACTTTACCGGAGCAAGTGAAGATTCTGGTCGAGATGCACAGATTTGCCCACGACTGCGTCAAAGCAGCCCAGGCACACATGCAAGACGCTGCAAATCGGCACCGGTTACCAGTACCTTTTACAGTTGGCGACAAGGTTAAGCTCAAGGCGACAAATCTACGGTTTGTACAACAGCCATGTTCTAAACTACGCGACCGCTACATTGGACCGTTTCTCATTACGGAGGAAGTTTCCCCGGTTGCATTTCGGCTTAAGCTACCCCCTGGAGTACGGATTCACGATGTTGTACACGCCAGTCTACTGGAAAAATGGAATGCAGAACCAGAACAGGCCAACAGTGCGCAGCCAATCCCGATTGTGCACGATGCGAAGCGATTTGAAGTCGACAAAATACTCGACGTGGCTTTTAACTCCAATGGCACGGGACTTTTATTTAAGGTCCGCTGGGCAGCACCGTTCAACGTACCTAGCGAGGACACTTGGGAACCCATGCGAGGAGTCAACCACTTAAACATCTTTTCCGAATTTCTTCGAACGGATGTTTATCGAGAATTTTCTGGCACCCCTGACTTTGTCAGATTTCGCAATCGCTGGCCTGCAAGAACCCCCAAGAAACCAAGACCCTGAGTACTGCACAGCGAGGACGCTGGTGCTTAAGGAGGGGAGAGTGTCATATCCTAGCCATTTAGCTAAGTGCTAGTATCTGACATTATTTGTTTCCTCTAAATGGTACCTGTATCTTAGCGATATTCAGTGACTCTTTATTTGTCATCACGGCAGTACCTAGATAGTTCTTTTCTAGATAGTTCTAAGAGCTTGTGTGATAAGGTTTGGTAGACGGTACAGGTAACCTGAGTTAACCTGTATCACTAGTAATAGTTTGGTTTAGTTAGCAGATTGGTTAGCTCATTGTCACGCCATAGCGCGGATAGCGACTGTCGCGGCCGACCACCTTGGCCCTGTACAACGATCGGTTTTCACCAAAGCGGATATCGAGCGAGCCATTCATACCACTGGCGATAAGCACCCCCCTCCGGAATATTGGAGAACGGTGCAAGGATTCAGCGGCGATCCAAGCCTTTTCTGATGATGGCAAGTATTTGATCAAAACGCCTTTCGTCCCGACTGTGATTACGGTGGCTACGGAGGAAATGGGGAAAGTCTGCTCGAATGTTCAACCAATCAAATCTTCGTGCATGGTACCTCCGGATACGGCCCTTGAACTTGTCGAGGTGATACGGGCGATGGTCCCCGTTGTTACGGGTACTAGTAACCTTGGAGCCCCTTTGGCGATGGATTTCTCGATGGCAGACGGCCCTCCAGCGTCTCATAACGAGAACTATGTTCACTCTTGGCTGCAAGACACCGTTGAGGCTCATCAACTCCTCTTGGACAAGATTGTATGCTTTGCTATGTCGGACTTCGGAGGGACTCACGCCGCTTTCCGCTTGATGATCACGTGTGCGGTACGCCGCTATGGTTTCTTGCTCCGCACCCTCCCCCCAGATATCTGCCGACCGTACCTTGCTACTGCAGATAGGGCCGTTCGTGCGGCAGTTTATCGAATCTTGGGCGTTTCTTTGGACGCACAAACACTCGATCAACTGAATTGTGCTAAACGACAGCTCTCCCTCCCGGCGGAGTTTGGGGGGCTTAATGTACCGTCCCTCGAGCTCGACGCCGAACCTGCTCACTATGCTTCATTCACTGCGACCCTCGCCAACCTGATTACTGATTACGAGTCCGAGTCGCTAGGTCCTTTGTACGGTCTCATCCGACAGGAACTACTGAATGTTGCCACTTCTACTTTACCGTGGGCGGTCCAATTGCGCAATTCGTACGACTCTATCTCCACTATGGGCGGGTTTTCGGAATCGGAGCTTGTGGTTTTGACTAACACACTGAACCAAAACCTTTCTGATTATGCCGGGCCCGATGTCGAGTTGGTGGTATCTACGGTCAACAATGCGGTGGCACCCGCTACCCAAGTGACTAGCTTACAACTTCCGACTCCCGATGCTCTTACTCGCTTGGGAGATTCTGGGGGCCACATCCAACGGGGCATTTCGCGCATTCTTCGTGCCCGGGCCTACCTTGACCTCTTGGCGTTTTGCAGACCTTCCCCACCGGACTATATGAGGGTGACTTCGGGTACGGGTCGCGGGGCTTTGGCTCTCTTTTTCGCTTCACATGAGTCCAGTTTCAAGGTGCCATCCGATTGCTATATGATGGCAGCCCACCGGGTGCTTGGCTTGACTGCGGAGCGCGCCGCTCATGTTCGAAAATGCCCTCGGTGCAATGAGGCCCCTTCAGAATCTCGCGGGTATGGATCTTCGTCGACGGTATCGGGCATCTTTATGTCGGGTGAGCGCTCAACAGCCGCTATGCTCATGGACCATATCCCCCGGTGCCCGTGCTCTTGGTATATCATTCAACTCCATGACCGCATTGTCCACGTGCTTGAAGAGTTCATGCTTGAAGCGGGGGCTACTAAGGGCCGGGACTTGCGGTTGGAGGTCCGCCGTATTCGGTCGGGAGCTTCACGTGATCGTCCTGGGGATGTGGTTTGGTTGGACTTCATGGCTCCGCACCGCCATCTTGTTGTTGATGTGACGGTTACAAGTGCTCGCACGAACACCAACGTTCCTCGTATAGGTGCTCGCCTTCCTCTCCCTGGCAGCCTTGCATTGGGAGCTCAGCAAGGCAAACTTGATGCGGACCTCCGCACTTCCGCTTTGCTTGGCACGCCTTCGGTTCAGTCGGTCCATGACTACTACCCCTTCGCCATGGAGGATGGGGGCCGGTTGGCGCCGATGGCGGCTGAGTTGGTCGATCGCTTGGCTATTTTGGTGGCTGTACGTCGCTTCCCTGGCATGGGGGCCGCTGACTCTCGTTCCTTGCGCTCTGACAGTTATGTCCGTATGCAGCATTTTGTTCGTCGATCTACTTCTCTTCCGTTTCGGCGTTTTTTGGGGGATGTGCGACGAGAATTCATGCAACGTCTTTCTGCTGCTCTTCATGGCACTCTGGGTTCTTATCTCCGCGACGCTTTTCAGGAAGGCAGTGCTGATGCTGTGGCATGCCTTCCTGTTCCTCGGGCTTAGGGTTTTTTCTTCCTTTCTTTCTTTTTCTTGCTTGGTGGCCTCCACTGCTTTTTCTTGTAAGAAAAGTTTAGTTAGCAGACAGCACAAGCTACAGGTTCTAAGGCTGTTTCTAGAACAACTGCGGTGTGGGTATTTAAGATAGGGACTTACTGGTAGAGGTGAGAGAGACCGGTACAGATAGAATTACGCCACACCCAGACTGTAAGAAACCCTGTTCCTAAGACAATCTTATTAATTCTCTCTACGCTGTATAATTAGATCCAGAGATTAGGTTCTACTATTAGTCTAAGGTTGCCAACTTAGCCTAACCAAAGTAGCACCTCACACGAATGCCCGACGTCGACACTCTTCAGTTAAACATATTCCAATCATAGGAGAGTGGTAATACTGCACAAACAGTAACCTCTCACACACCGCATAGCTTATGGGAGATAAATACACCCGACTCGCCAACGCCCTCCGAAGACGCTGGCCATGTACCAAGATAGACATCATCCTCCCTATCATCATGAGTCGCACATGCACCCCTCATACTTCCACCATCGCCACCCTCACATCCCTCCTCACACTCCACACATACCCCCATGACATAATCATATATAAACAACGTCTTGATGCCACACGCATGAGCTCACAACTACTCCACTTGCACACTGCTCAATTGTTGCACCACCTCCTTCTCATCTGCCGCCTTAAGTCACGCACGACAACACGCCGCTACCCATCCTACCTCACTCGCATCTAACCTTGCCTGAACACCGCCACCACCACGCGCGCGCACACTCCCCACGTTGGGGGGGGGGGGGGGGGGGGGGAAGCCCCCGCCACACTCAAGAGAGGTTGGACTTATATATAGGTTGTTAACATCTTAACAATCTAGCACTTCCTTATAACTTTCCTAAATGGCATAGTTGGGCGGAGGGCACATAGACAGCAACCGGTTTCACCCGGTACAATTTGTAAACAATTTCTATTTTAATTTTAATAGTCATGCTTGATCTATGTAAGCCTAGTGCAATGGAGGGAGGTGACATGCCCAGTTAATCATTTCTCTGCTTAGTTACAATCTACTGATGCTAACTTACTTAACAGCCACACATCTTCCATCTCTCTCCATCGGTACTTCCACTTGCAGTGTCAGCAACAAGAAGTAATAAGAACATATTTGTGCAAGCAGTTAGCTTTTAGAGGAAATTTGCCACACCTAGGCCAAACCTATTTAAGCCTAGTGCAGTGGAGGGAGGTGATAGACAAAGTTAGCCATAATCTTTCTATTTACATTCTAATATTAACACTCAGCAGTCAGACATCTTCAATATCTTTCTCCATCTACACTCCACCCTTCAATGACGAGCAAACATTGAATTGTGATAGCAGTTAGATTACAAAGGCAAACTGTCACACATTCCGTTTTAGATCGCTTCGAGGGAAGGATTGCGAAAGCCGAGATATTGACACCGCAACATGTGACGGTTGCGACACGTAGGTTTATGAGGCTTTTGAGACATCACACTTTATTTTTTTCCCTTAACCTCTATATTATGCTACAATATCTGTGTTCCCTCACCGCCGACGACTTTAAAAGCGTCAGCCCCCCCCCCCCCCCCCCCCCATCTCCCCGCCGTTTTTCATGCATGCACACGATCTTGTGCCCATCTTGTAGTGACCCTTCATCTTAGCGGACTCTAATTACGGACAGTGTGCCCCAAATATAAACAGGCGCCACGAGCGGGTTTCGCATTGACATGAGAAACAATTTCACTCCAGTGAGCAAAACAAGCGGACTTTGGTTCAATCGCCTTAAAAGATAGTGATTGCCGCTATCATTAATCGCGATATTGTTGACTCTTGATTTCCCGCGAATAAGCTCCCGGAAAATCAGGAAATATCATGCATGACTTGCGGATTCGACCCGCTCTAGCATCGCGACAGTCTCCACGTGGGCGGTTTGCGGAAACATGTCGACGGGAGTGATGTGTCGTAGCTCGTAGGCCGCCTCCCCTGGCAGTACTGCCGGGGCGGCGAGGTCGCTCAGGTCGCGCATTTGTGTCGTCACATCGCACGAGACGTACACAAGGCGCCGCGCACCGCTGGCACGGATGAAGGCGATCACGGCGGGCGACATGCCTGCCCGAGCTGGGTCTGTGATGATCACGTCAGGGCGAGGGACGTCGGCTGCCAGACGTGCCGCCATTTTCTCGAGGTCGCCCTGTATGGCATCACAACAACACCGCGAATAAAGAGTCAAAAGTCCGTAGTAGAATGGTGTTCGTGCCAATAAGAAACGATCAAAATCCTCATATCAAATAATGAAAACTCGCATCATCATCAAATAAACAATTTGATCGCCGCGATTGCTGTCAAAAACAATTTATAGGCTTGAATCGAACTTGATTACAAGATAATGTTGTGTGTCAGCAAGCTACCATCACGGAGATATCTTCTCCCGCCCGCGTCACCTGATGTGACCCCGGAAAAATTCTGCCAAATAAGCTAAAGTAAGTATGGCGAAAAGATGATATGACAGGCATAAGGGGGAAATTGCAGCATGTTTTAGCTTTATTGCATAGAAATTAGTGGCAAGACATCGTACGGGTACCTTGCACAAGACCGCTATCAATGCTGTGTTTGTAGACTACGGGCTGATAATTCAGGTCTATGCTTTCCAGAAAATTCTACGAAGCATACCTTCTGATATAATTTAGAATTTCTCGACGATGATATTTGTGATTTGATGACAATTTGATATTGTGGTGCGAACACTCACTGCGGTTGGTTACCTCATGGAAATGGGCATTGGTGATGCCGTTTCGCTCCGCGTTGCGCCGCGCATCCGCGACGGCGCTGGACGACACCTCGAAGCCATGCACCTCGCGGCACCCAGACGCCAGTGACAGCCCGATCGTGCCCGTGCCGCAGTACATATCAAGCAGAACATCTTGTCCGTCCGGGCGCACCGCGGCTGCGCCCTGCGCCAACTCGTACAGCACCTCCGTCTGCCGCGGGTTGGTTTGGAAAAAAGAGTCGGCGGAGATCTGGAGCGTGGGGAAGGGGTCGTTACAACGGTATGTCAGGGATTTGAGCGCAGTTTATGACACACTGACGGACGTCTTTCGCCGGCGTCTCTAAAGCGCAGTGAAATAGAGTTATGTGGTGGTGTAATGAGACGATACAGGGAAAAGTAGAGTAATCAATATATTGCAATCTAGGGCAGTGAAATGTGAGTATTTGTATAGATTGCAAACGCGAGTGATAATCTGGATTCGCGCGCGGATAACGCAAACCCGAAGGATGAGTGAACGAGGGGTCGTCACTACTCAATGAAACGCAAGGCAGCGCATTTACTGACAAAACAAGTTTGGTTTGCGCCAATAGCTGCGCAATCCAATAAATGTAAACGGCGAATTCGCACTGCAGTGAGGGCTATTCGTAGAGTGTGTCAAAAGCAGTTGACGAAACCTGTGGATACGATACCACGTTGGTCCTACTGTCCGTGTGATTAGGGTTAGAGCAACCAGGAAAGAAAGCGTCTGCAAGAGTAACTCAGGCGGGTCTTGGTCCACTTTGGCGGAGGACGGGGAGGCTTGTGAGCTATTAGACGTGTGCCCTTAGAGCGTATGTACGTCTGGATGCAGTAGAATCAGTAGGTGGCGCTTAAAAGGCGAGTGGGGATATAGCACCTCGAACCAAAGCCCTAGTAGGGTTTCCATAATTATGGCGACGCCGTGCAGCACCACCGGCGGCCCCTCCGTCTTCGCCCCGCCCCCTTTGCGCGGCGCCGTGCTGGCTACCACGCCTCGCACCTCCGGCACCTCCCTCGCCAGCGTGGCTGCGATGTGACGCAGCTGCGCGTCCGCCCGCCGTCGAGTGATGAACTGTACGAGGAGCGTCTCGTCGCCACTGTCCGGACACCGCCCGCGGCGGATTACCAAGTCGCGAAGCAGGCCGCTATGTTGACGGGCATCGTAGGGCTCCAGCCCCGCCGCTAGAGCCTCTCGTCGTACAACCGCCAACACCCTGCGTCGGCGTGTTTAGATATATATTAGACTTCAGACCGGTTGTCGCAACTGATTTACGGGCAACGCGTAAATACAAAAATTTGCGAGTCGCACCTGTTCATCGCGTCACTCTGCAAGCTGCAGCTGTTGATGGTGAGAACTTGGTCGTGGTGCCCTGGACGGTGCTTTCCTAGTGCCCACCGGCCTTGCAGAGAGGTGTCATCGTGCAGCGCGCCGTCGGCGGGTGTCCACTCGGTGACAGAAAAGCTAAACTCCATTTTATTACGGTATTTATAAATAAGATCACCGCAGCCCACCGTAGGCCGAACCAGAGCCTCCGCTTCGTCGCCCGAACCCGCGATGCGCCGCAGCGAATCTACCACCCAGCGACGCTTCCAGGCTAGCTGTGAGTCATAGGCGACTGACTGTAGTGCACAGCCGCTGCAGGGACCGAAGTGAGGGCAGGGCGGGGTGGCGGGGTGGTTGTGCAGCTCCACTGTCTCCGTTTTAACCGCATGCACAAAACGCTTCTTCACCTTGGTTACGCGCGCCCAAAGTACCTCGCCAGGCCACGCCCGGTGCACAAAACAAACCAACCCTCCGCTACCCATAGTACTGTAGCCTTGCTCATGAATAACAGGCGGAGACCCGGTGCCCCCGCCATCGTCGTCTTCCCTCGAACGACACACCCCTCGCCCGCCAACCGCCAACGACTCACACTCGAGTCGCACTACGTCACCCACGCGGAACCTAGCCGACCTACTCTGGCTCTCAACCTCTGCGCCCTCCCTTTTACCGGAGGCAAATATGACGACTTCACGACCACCTCGACGAGCAGAAGAGGCTCGATGGCTCGTGAGGAGTATACGGGTACTGCCGCAGCGTGATGGCAAACCACGTGCTGAGCTTACGCACCGCGCCGCTGCTGCGCACAGACCGGCAGCTTCCATCAAAGACAAGGCCCTGGCGCCCATGGACACTTGAGTTCCACACTGACTCCGCCGCGCCGCCTGCCCTGCTACCTCATCCTCTCTGGCTGCGCCCCGCCTCCTTTGTTTCCTGCTTCCCTGTCATATGCTTCCGCCCAATCGCGCCGTCGGAAAAAATGTACTTGCTGCTTTTTCTTGTAAGAATAAAAGTTATATTTGACGGGGGGGGGGAAATGTAAATAAAACAGTAGACTGTCTTACAAAAACACGGGAAACCACCAATCAATATAATCAGTCGGGAAACCACCAACCAATCAAACGGGAAATAATAATAGGAGGGAAAATACCATCGGGCCTGAGCCCGAGAAGTAGGGAGGCATGCCACAGCAAGTGCGTATAGAATGAAGTTGAAGGTTTGTTGGTTGTGGAGGATGATGCCTATGTTCCCGCTGCACAATCGCGGCTAGGGTGGCCGTAGGGATAATAGATAATAGCGAGCGCTTTTATTGGAGATTTGGTGCCGCCGGCGCCGGAAACGTGGCTAGTAGATGTATTCGTTCCGGCCAATGTAAGCGCGCACGCTTTTGCTGTACTTAAGAACGCCTTGTCGCATAACATCAGTTTCCACTACCATGTAAATTGACAACCTTCCGCTAACCGCTAACGACCTTCATGGGAGCTTCGTCCTCGTCATGCAAAACAATATGTCACACCTTCAAACCCTTCAGGGTGATTGAGTTCACCTCCTTCATTGGGCATAAAGTTGTTGGCTCTACGTCAACTGGCACTACTTTGCGGCATCAATGCCTTGGTCACCCTAGCAAGGAGAACATGACCATGGCTCTTCGCAACAAGGAAGTCATTGGAGCGATATTTGTCGGTCACATTCCATTATTGTCATGTGAACCGTGCATTTTTGTTAGCACTAGCATCCCGTTGCCTAGTAGCTATTTGTCATCCTCGTACTTAGTGTTATGCTATTAGCGGTACTCTATTCCCTATTGGTGGCGGTCGGCCGGCCTTGCCGGTGCCTTCGCCGGCCGCCATCTCACTCCTCTCACTTCTCTAGTCACCACAGCCGGCCCCCTTGTGGGGCCGGCACGACCTCCGTGTAACTATCCGTTCCCAACTCTAACACGTTATGGGCCCTCCACCAAGTTACACTAGAGAAGAGCGTGTGTAAAGCGCTCGGCGCCACGCTAGTCCTACCTACCCCACTTAAAAAAGAGTGGAGCGCGTGTAAAGCGCTCGGCGCCACGCTAGTAAATCATCGTCCAACCGACACCACGCTTCGCCTTCGAGCTGGTTGTTCGCGACTATCCTACCATCTCCCACGTAAAAAGGAGAAGAGCGTGTATAAAGCGCCCGGCGCCACGCTTGTCTCACCCAGCTTCCCGTCTTACCTAGCCTTCCGCCTACCGATGCTCTCGACCGGATCTGGTTTTCCAAGACCGACCCGCGAAAACTCGGCCCGTGCGTACTTTAATTAGTATTGTTATTGTTTTTTCCCGAGGCAACGCCGCAACTCTCACCTAACTAAGCGAGGAGCTTAACTTTCCCACGGCGAAAGGGGGGAGTCAACACGAGCGCCCGTCTATGTATTTGCATGCCTACACGTCCCTAACGGCCTTGTTGGCTGTGCTTCTTCCTTGCCGGTTGCTCTCATGCGTCGGCTAATTCGCCCGGGGACAGTTTTTCCCGCTACATGTCAGAATATTACACTACGCAGTACGTTTGGAACCCCTTCTTTTCGGTAACTCGCCGGTAGCAGCACGTTCTTGTAAGCGCATGTCGCTACACCTACCCGGCATGAGACACACGCTACAAGCACGACACCTTCGACCAAGATGGCACCTTCATGGACGCAAGCTAGGACGACGTCAAGACCTCGGCTACCTTGAGGGGGGGTGTTAGCGCTAGCATTCCGTTGCCTAGTACTTATGTACAAGGTAGCTATTTGTCATCCTCGTACTTAGTGTTATGCTATTAGCGGTACTCTATTCCCTATTGGTGGCGGTCGGCCGGCCTTGCCGGTGCCTTCGCCGGCCGCCATCTCACTCCTCTCACTTCTCTAGTCACCACAGCCGGCCCCCTTGTGGGGCCGGCACGACCTCCGTGTAACTATCCGTTCTTAACTCTAACAATTATTTTAGCCAAACTGCATAATGCATGTGTCAGTCTCAAGCAAGGCACATAGCCGACATCTAGCTCGCATTCAACTTAAACATCTTCGGCCCACTCAAGGAGACCGGGCCAAGTGGAGCCAAATATTTCCTTGATGTACGTTATCACATCTTTAACTACATTTGGCTCCTTGTACTTTCTACCGAAAGGGCAATTGCTTCCACCATGTCCGCCGTTCTCACGGACATAAAGACCTTGTATACCCGTTTACATGGCGGTCGTGTTTTCAGGCCGACTATCAAATTTCATTATGATCCCGAATACCATGGCGTTACATGCCGCACCATCGTCTCCTCCTTGGGGTGCACAACCCAATTCACGGCGCCCCACACTCACAATAAGTTGACCAAAAATGGATCGCCAATGGATCACCATGGCGGACTCGCCTATTGCCATGATGCAACACGCCAACTCTCGATTCCAGTATTGGGGGCTCGCCATGCGCACGGCTGTCTATTTGCGAAACATGCTTCCCACGCTAGCAGCCTCCGGTGGTTCCGGGGGGGTCCTTACATAAGCCTTCGTGGCGTCCCTACTCACATCTCTCACCTCAAGGTGTTCGGCTCCTCTACTTATTTACGTCTTGAGGACCATAAAGTGAAATGAAATGGCTTACAGCAATCGCCGAGTTAACGGTAACTGGTGTCTTTGGGAGCCCTTGTGATCATGCCTTCTAGAGTACCTTTTTGATCGTAGGATGTACGCCATGAATCCATCAATCCCAACCTCGCCAATGGCAGTAACAATGCCGTCAAATTCATGCTAGTACACACTAATTGTACACTAGGTATGAAAAACAGGCAAGGGATACGGAAGATATGGTATGGTATGAAAGGCAAGGTATGAAAAATAATCTATCGCTAGTCTCCACGATGCGCAGCTTGCTCTAGCTATTGCAACGGCGCTAGACATCATAGCTGATCAGCTTGCGCTCGTCGCGACGGGCCTACCTAAACTTTGCTCATGTGCGACTCCGGTCGTGCCGGAGCTTAGGAGGGAAGGCATACGAAAAACCCCCTCGCACAAGCCGTCGACTGTCCCGTCCCGATCCACGCGCTCCCCCGTCCGAGATATCGTTGCTCCTCCCTTCACAGCTCGCCTCCTAGCCTAGACTTCCCTACCCCTCCGGGGACTAAGGAGAGAGGAAGTCCATAGCTTCAAACGATGTTTGGCTCGCGCTCTTGCCTCCGCGCCAGATTTACGCATGTCCCTTATAGGTCTCCGTTTGTTTCCAACACCTACTTGATCGTGCGAAACCTGCCCGTACCCTCCCTAGCGGTTTAAGTTGTCAAGGGGCAGCCTGTATAAGCCGAGTGTCATTGCGATAACCCTAGGCACCCGGCCTTAGGCAGCATGTCGAGAACTGGATACCGACTGGGGGAGAGGTTGGTCGAACTCGGTGATCGAGTCGCCACTCCCCAAAAGATGATGTGTACGGAAACTTTGCATCCGAAAACCCACCGTACCATGTTTTTCCGGCGGCTGTCGATCCTGTGGATCTCCGCCGCTAGACCGTGTCGCTCCCCCGGCTGCGACCCTTCTATGCCCTACGTAGCTCCTAGCCTCACTCTCAGGGAGACTCGAATCTCACATAGCTTGACGACTATTAGCGAGCGCCTTGCCCTAGCGCTGCTTCTCGGCTGCCCGCCGCGAGCTCCAACGCCCGCGGCCCACCGCTGATCCGTTCGTACCCCCTTTCGCCAAAAATATTTCGCAGACACCGCCCCCGCGGCCTTGTCGGGAGAGTATTTGTGAGTATTCAATCGCGGAAAAACATATCGGTCGGCCCGAGCGGGAGATCTTAGTGTTGGTGGACGAATATTATGCTTCTTCCAAAACCCTCCGTACATGGCTTCCCGACAAATGCTTGTGCCGCGGATCGCAGCTGCCGGTACATCGTTTAGCCCCCTACCGTGCCAAGCTTGGCACGGCTAGAGGGCTACCAGCGCCCACCGCGTGGAGTGAGAGGTAGGTGCCAACGGGCCTGCGAGCGCACCCCACTCCGGGGCCGCCGCCGCTGCGCCGCCGCCGGGCGCCTCTTGAGGACCACTTCATGAAGGAAGTCTTCCCCAAAGCCCTTCTTTGCATGTTCATCGGATATTGCGATGACGGTCCGGGCTATTAAATCAAGAATCTTGCCACCAACAAACGCATTCGCACTATTCACGTCGTGTTTATTGAGTTTCAGCCCGCGCATATTTTGCCGCCAATGCCGACAAGCTCTCTTGCTTCTACGGCCTCTCAGCCATTACGCCTCGCGGTAGGGGGGCACCAAGCGCACTTCGCATGCGCTCCCACAATGCGGATCACGGATCCTATAAGCAACCTCTTCGCAACTCTAGAGAATGCCCTAGAGGATCCGCCCGACTTTGTCGTGCCGTCATGATAGACTCATCGCCTCGCCCGCGACTCGTCATCGTGTTCTGGAGCAATTGCCTTTGTCCAACGAATCAACAAGACAACCGGAGCATTCAATCATAACAAACCGCATCGACATGGTCGCCCAGCTCTCCGCGCCACCGGCCAGAAGGGGCTAGCCGCCACAGGCAGGCAGAGCCACATACGTACCGGTCGACATCAAGCATACTGTCAGCGGTAAGTGCGTTGTCGCTTGCCGAAAGGCCATACGGTCGGAACTTGCATCTCTCCACAACAAGGGGACCTTATTGACTGGAGAGCCTCCAACTTGGATGTAATGCCATTGGGAACAAATTGGTCTTCAAGGTCAATGCCAAAGCAGGTGGCTCAGTCGATCGCTTCAAGGCGCGACTAGTTGCCCAAGGCTTAAGTCAACGAGCATGAGTCGACAAATGTGATACCTTCTCCCCCGTCGTCATGCTCAATACCATGCGCCTAGTTCTTGCCATTGCCATCTAGAGGGATATGCACATGCACTCGACGGACATGGAGAAAATGTTTCTGAATGCGGACCTTCATGAGGAGATCTACATGCGACAATGTTGTAAGTAATACCGTATACGTATTAGTTGCAGATAGCTACTGTAAGCTATTCTAGATATGATTAGTACATGTCTAGATCGGACATACCGATAAACTGTTTGACTCGGTACAGAGCTGTCGCTAGGCTACAACTCTCTCACTTCTGTTGTCCCGACACCAGGCTTGTAGGCTGGTTGTCGCCGTAACTGTTCCGTTTGCGGGACTGTGACTGTAACTACCTTTGCGTAAGTTGTCTTCCACACTAACTGTGTTTGCATGGTTCAATAGGTTATGGGCCCCCGCCTCGCGTCACTCACGCGCGACAACCTGGCTCGGCGAGCCACGATCGACAGCTCTCCCGCAGAAGGCAAGTTTCTATAGACACCTAGTACTTTCACCTTGTAGTCGGCGGTATCGCCAGTATAAACTGCGATTTAAAACCCGCCACCACCCCTCTTAAGTCAGCTACTCGACGGCGATAGCCAGCCACCCACACCGACGCACTCGTCGTGTGTGGACGGGGTGCACACAGGTCCAAGCTCGAAAACGAGGGGGCGCACTATCGGGTGAATACGCATCCACAGGTTGCACGCCAGCCGTAGCTTACCTTGTTATTTTTATATTATCTTAGCGACTCAGCCGCCAGCGTAGCGCTCCACTTGTCCTGGCCTTGGCCTCGACGTGTGCCCTACATTGGGTGGAGGATACAGAAAAGGTGCTTTGAGACACCCCGGGGCTACAGGCCGAGGGGTCGGCGGGCATCATGCCGTCTCTCTGAAACCACTGTTAGGCACGAGTCCGGCTAGCGGTTTTTTCCGCTGCCTGTTTTTTATTCTGCTCTTTCTTTTTCGCCCTCTGTCGAAATGGCGCCGAAAACTCGTTCTGCCGACTCTCCGCATGTTTCGCCTCCTGATTCCCCTGACTCAGGCTCTCAGCAGAGCACTCTCGATCCCCCCCGGATACTCTCGCGCTGATCCTTGCGCAAATGGCGCGCATTACCGCTCGCCTCGACTCGCAGTCGGCCTAGGCTGTTGTTGTTGCTGTTACGGGTGCTAATCCTCACCCCCATGTCGCTCAGCGCCGCCACGATGCTCAGCTCGAACCCGTTCGGGACAGCCACGACGTGCACACCCTCCCCCTGCTTGTGCATCCCCAGCTTGGATGCGCCCCACCGGACGCACAAACGGCCTTCGCTGCTGCTACCACTGCAGCTCCTGTTGGCGACCCCACAGTCCCGATGCGCCCCGCGAGCCCTCGCGTGCCGATGCGCACCGCGACCCCTCGCGTCACGACCTCCTGGTTGAACACCTCCCACCTCCCCCCCCCTTCCCCCCCGTTGGATATGCCCTTCACCACCCCGGACCCCACATCCCGGAGGCGCCCTCTCACCTCGTCCCCCCCTACCGTGACCACCCGCACCCGTACGGCCCGCCGCGTACCATGGCCGGCCGCTCTCCCTTTCCCGTTGGTCCACCTCCTCCCTTTCCCGGTGGTCCACCTCCTCCCTTCCATGGCCGGCATTCTCCCCCAGCATAGCGTGGCGACCCCACCACCCGTGGCAGTCGTCGCCCCACCATTGACCCGGTAGTCATCGGCCGGGCGGCACACGAAGCCCCCGGCTTCGACAAGGACGCCCTCAACCGGTCCATGAAGATGTCGGTCCCCGTCATGGGCCCGACCACGGACTTTAAGCAATGGAAGAGGACCTTCCTTAATTTCCTCTCCATCAAGGCCGCATATCTCATTCCGCAGCTGGCCATCCGCGACTCCGGCGTTTGGCTCGACGAACCAGCACAACACTACGCCTACACGCTGCTTCTCCATGCAGCCAGCGCGAATCAACGCGCTGACCATGCGATGAAATGTGTTTCTCCAGCCCGCCCGGACTGCGCCGCTGCCGCGTGGGACATCCTGTGTGAACGCCTCGACTGTCGGTCTTTTGCTCGCTCCTTGTCCCTCATGGACAACCTCATGGTCAGACATCGCCCTGGTCAGTCACTCAGTGACTATGTCCACTACATGCGCCAGACCTTTGACGAGTACAACGACACATGCCAGTTGGTTGATGGCTCCGCTGCCATCCACCCCCACAACCTCGGTCTCCTCATGCTGCGCGGTATTTCCAGCAGCGGCCCACACGGTCAGGCGAAGCAATGCGTCATCAACGCCTTTGACACAGACTACATCATGTCGGCTGATGAAGTGATGGCCAGCATTCTCCACCTCGCGCACAACATGGACGACGACCCTGCCCCGGACACACCCGCTCCGGCCACATCACCCCTTCCCATATCCGCGTTCGTCGCTGCGGGCCGCGGCTCGCACAGCGGTCGAGGCCAACCACACCGTAATCCTCGCGGCCATCGACCCAACAAGTGTGGCGTTTGTGGCAGCCTCAACCATCTCATGTCCGCATGCACTGCCACGGATGACGCTATCCTTAAGTGGAATCTCGCCACGCGTAGGATGGCCGTCTAGAAGTACGGCGCCGCCGGTGGCACCACCTCTGCTCACGCCGCGCTGCTCAGCGACGTCCCTGCCGACGACGCCCCCGCCGATGACACCGACTGCCTCCCAACCCTCGAGGACTGCGCTGATGACTACGATGACGACGAGGTGAGTGTCCCATTCAGCTCTATGGCATTCTCCTCTTCCCTCGCCCCGGGTCGTAACCCGTCACAGTTTTGGGTCGTTGATTCCGCCTGCTCGATTAACCTCACCGCGTTCCGCGATGACTTCGTGAATTTCACGCCCCCCTCCGCTCCCTCTCGCGTGGGCGGTGTCGGCGTTGACGTTAAGGGCAGTAGCTCAGTGCGGATTTCTGTCAGACTTGCCTCTGGCCAGCTCATTCACCGCACTGTGTATGCACTCTACACCCCTGACCTATCATCTCGTTCCGCTTAGCGTATCGGCAGACTTCTTTGTGTCAGCCGGATGCAAACTCACAGCGGATGTGAATTCGTCTTCCCCTCCAACTCTGACATTGGTTTGTTTTTGGTACCCATAGGCATGGGTGTGCTAGAACCGTCCGGAAACGGTCTCTACCTCCTTCCCCACCAGCCAAACCTCCCTTCAAGCCCATCCGCACCGGCGGCACTTGACCCCTCACCTCCGGTTGCCCTTACTGCCCAGTGTGATCCCGTCCTATGGCACCGTCGGTTTGGCCACCTAAACATGCAAAGCCTTCAGGCCCAGCATACTCACGGTGTCCCGACTAGCCTTGTGTTAGCAAGCATTGTAAACAAAGTTTCTTGCGACTCTTGCTTACTCCACAAAGCCACAGCTGCACCACGCAACACAGCCGCTTGCGCGAAGCCATCCCGCCCCCTCCTTAACATGTCCGCTGATCTCTGGGGCCCGGTCAATGTCCCCTCCCCACATGGCCTCCGCTACTGCTTGCTCGTCATCGACCACCACACCAACTACATGTGGGTGCGGTTCCTTAAGTCTAAAGACGACGCATGTTCGAAATTGGAAACCATCCTCTTGGACATCAAACACTTGCATGCCCGCCATCACTCCCAGACGGGCGCGTTCGCACCGGTCCTCAAGTTTGACTCCGACTCTGTGTTTGAAGCTGCTGTCACTCGCCGGATGTGCGCACACCTCGGCGTCGGGGTACAGTTCTCTGCCCCATACGCCCACCACATGCTCGGCAAAGCCGAACGTCCTTGGCGCACTATCCGGGACAATGCATCGGCGATGCTCCACAACATGCCCGTTCCCAACTCCATGTGGTCGTGCGTTGTCAGCACTGTTGTGTACCTTCGCAACCGCACGTACATTCGCTCGGTCGGACCCAATGGGGGCGTCCCCCTCACACTCCTTACGTCGTCGGTGCCCGATGCCTGCAAGTTCCGCGTCTTCGGCTGCGCCGTTTTCGCCAAGGTCCTCGACAAACAACGTCGGAAACTCAGTGAAAAAGCATTTCGCGGCGTCATGGTGGGCTATCCCCTTGACGCACCCGGGTATCGTGTCTACAATCCGGAAACGCGTCGCATCACCACTTCCGTTCATGTTGTCTTTCAAGAAGACACCCCAGGCTTCGACACACAACCCTCCGTCGACTCGGTCATCACCGACTCTTCGGAAGACGTACCCGCAGACTCACCCATATCCCACTTCATTGACCTCACATTACCCACACCCCTATCCCCCCGGCAGCCCCTCGCCATACCCGGCTCCGCTCACACCCCATTCGATACGGCAATATGGTTGCCCACTTGTCCAACTACCCCCCCACCCTCCTGACGGCGTGTTGTGATCATGAACAAGGAAAAGCTCAAGAGGACATCTTTGAGCACCCTCACGTCCCCGACCTTATCACGGGTCCCCCACGCACACCTGCCGGCACGTCCCCTACTGCCGTCGCCCTCCTCTCCGCCTGGGAGTGTGTGGAACCAAAAATCCTACCGGGCTGCGCAGGACAGCGCCCAAGCCCCCCAGTGGCAAGCAACTATGCAACATGAGTATTCCTCCCTCATCAGCAACGGCACGTGGGACCTTGTGGACCTCCCCCCAGGCTGCATGGTCGTTAACAACATGTGGATCTTCAAAGTCAAGTCGGATACAGCCGGCGACGTCTCCCGCTTCAAAGCGCGGTTCGTCGCCAAGGGGTGCAGCCAACGCGTTGGACTAGACTACACGGAGACCTTCTCCCCGGTCATCCACTTGGCCAGCCTGCATCTCTTCCTAACCATCGCAGCCGCCCGCGACCTTGAACTCTGCCAGCTTGACATCGACACAGCGTTTCTCTACGCTCCCATCCGGGAGGATGTGTACATCCGCCAGCCCCTCGGCTTCACCGATGGCACGTCCAAGGTTTGTCACCTCAAGCGTTGCCTCTACGGCCTTAAGCAGTCCCCCCGCGAGTTCAACATGCTACTTCGTGCATGGCTCGTCGACCATGGATGGCAACAATGCGTCTCCGACCCGTGCATATACATCTACCGCACCGGCCACGTCTTCGCCATGATCGCCATGTACGTCGATGACATTCCCGCGGCATGCAATGATGCCACTTGGCTCGCATCGTTCAAAGCCCAACTCGGAGCACGGTTCAAGATCAAGGACCTAGGCGACCTCTCCCAACTCCGCGGCATGCACATTACCCGCGATCGCTCCACGTGCACAATCTCGCTGGACCAGTCCAAGTACCTGCGCGACATACTCGCCAAGTGCGGCATGTCCGACTCTAAGCCGTCGTCACTTCCGATGGACCCGGGCTTTCTCGCCGGCCTCGCACACATGAATTCGCCCTCTCTCACCGGGGTGGCCAAGGACGTCTACCCCAGCCTCCTGGGTAGCCTCCACTACGCAGCCGTATGTACCCGCCCCGATGTCTCCACGGCATTGAGCATCCTCGGCTCCGCCCAAGCCTCACACACCGAGGCCCACTTGCAGGCTCTGAAAAAGGTCTTCCGCTACCTTCATGGCACCATCGACATGCGCCTGACGTTGGGGGGGTCCTGGACCACAGCCTCCAACTCACAGACTTTGCCGACGCTGATTGGGCCAACGACAGCAACACCCGCAAGTCTCGCTCCGGCTATCTCTTCACCCTCGGACGCGGGCCAGTCAGTTACAAGTCCAAACAACAGACTTGTGTGGCTCAATCCACGTGTGAAGCCGAGTACTACTCTGCGGCTGACGCCACCAAGGAGGGACTCCACCTCCGACAACTCCTAGGGGAAATCTTCAACTCCCCCATCACCGAAACCACCACCACATGGGAGGACAACCAAAGCGCCATTGCATACTCCCAGAATGCCTTGGTCAGCGAGAAGACTAAGCACATCGGTCTGAAGTGGCACTTCCTCAAAGACCACGTGGAGCAGGGAACCATCAAGTTGAGGTACCTCCCCACTGACCAGATGGTGGCTGACATGCTCACCAAACCCCTCCCAGGACCAGCACTAGCAAGACACCGAAGTGCGATCCTTGGAGGACAAGACCCAATGCAACGCTTCATCCCGTAGCTACCTTCAGGGGGAGTGTTGTAAGTAATCCCGTATATGTATTAGTTGGAGATAGCTACTGTAAGCTACTCTAGATATGATTAGTACATGTCTAGATCGGACATACCGATAAACTGATTGACTCGGTACAGAGTTGTCGCTAGGCTACTGCTCTCTCACTTCTGTTGTCCCGACACCAGGCATGTAGGCTGGTTGTCGCCGTAACTGTTCCGTTTGCGGGACAGTGACTGTAACTACGTTTGCGTAAGTTATCTTCCACACTAACTGTGTTTGCATGGTTCAATAGACAGCTCAAACGCGTGGAGGATGGAACACATCGCGTCATACACATCCTCAAGAGTATCTATAGACTGAAGCAAGCTTTGCGTGAATCGTACAAGTTGTTTCCTCAAACTCTCTCCTCCCTTGATTGGGCGCAAGCGAGCGACGTCCGGCACCATCCTCTACACCATGAACCACCATGTGTACAGAATATGCATTGTCTTGGTGTGCGTGGACGACATCATGGTCGTCTCCGGTTCGCTCGAGTGGATCGAGTAGGCGAAACGGGTCATCGGGGAGCATTATCGCATGATTGACTTTGGCGAGGCCAAGTTTATCCTTGGGGTGGATATCGTCCGGAACATGGAAGTTGGGACCAAGAGCCTTTCTCAAGAGCACTACACCAAGGAGATTCTGAAGAAGTACGGCATGTTGGACAGCACACCCTGCAAGGTGCTCATGGCACCCATTCACTATCGAGATGGAGGGGTCGCATAAGACAAAGACAAGGTGCCCTTTTCACCACCAAAGCACGAGACATGCCCTCCGTTTCATCATCATCGGGTTAGTCAACTTTTTGTGCATTTCCACAAGGCCGAATATCGCGTTCGTGGTCAGTGTCATCTAGAGATGGCACACGCCCCCCACACACTTGCACATGAAGCAGCTCAAATACATGCTACTCTACCTCAAGGCACCAAAACCCATGGGAATCCCAAAACAATGCCGACAACATCAAGGTTTCTCATATTCAGATCGGGCAACATACAAGACCACGAGACGATCAAAGTCATGAAAAGTGGTCATGTATGCTTAATAATGGAGCGATAATCTAGATTCCCGAGCAACATGAGGTGGTGGCTCTCTACACCAAAGAAGCGGAGTACATAGCAGTTAGCCGCGCCGGAAAGAGCGTTGTGCACTTCCGGCAATTCACGAAAGATACCCACCAAGAGCAGCGCGGTGGCACAACGGTATATGAAGATACCGAAGGAGCAGTCAAGCTCGCCAACAACCCCATGGCTTCGAACTGGACAAAACACATTGACACCAAGCATCACTACATTCGGGAGCTAGTTGATGTAAAGACATTCGCAATTGTGTTAGTGGACATGATGGGATATGGACTGCCGAACGCACAGCCGGAGCCGAAGCACGCCATGATTTCAGGCGATGCATGGGAGTGGCATAGAGTGGAGGAAGGCATGGGTTACATTACTCCCAATGATCTAGAGTAGCTGCTATAGTACATCGTTGTAAGTAGATGTGCGTTCACGGTTGTGAACGGCATTAGTGAGTATGTACAATGACCTATTGAAATTGAAATTGAAATTGAAATTGTTTACAACATGTACCGTATGCGCCGGTTTTTCACCAAAAGCCGGATGCGTCGGCTGCTGTCTCTGGGCCCTCCCAACTATGTCAAACAGGGAACTTACAAGTCAGGGCTAGACCGTGAACCACCTATGTCCAACCTCTCCAAGTGTGATCGGGGGTTTTATTCCCCCCCGGGGAGGGTCTGAAGCGGTTTAAAAGCGGTGTGCAAGAATGGCTTGGGGAGATGCGTTATGCGGAGGCTCGGCGAGTGGTCGTGCGTGATTTGGTGCGGTAGACAAGGAGGAGATAATGCAGCCATTGGACGGTGTGTGCATGGAGTGAAGAAAGGATGCGAGATGTGTCGAGTCGTGTTTTGGTGACTAGTTTGTCGGGAGGGTCGGTGCGGAGGGTGAGGAGAGAGGTGAGACTTGCTATGGTGGACGAGTGCGGAGTGCCCGTTCGGCTCATGACTATGGGTAAGATGTCGACTTCGGTACCTGGCCAGTGGTTTCGGATGGCGTTTGCGAGGGGTGTGTATTTGTCCCTAATCGAGCTAGCTGTGTGTGAGAGGTTGTGGTCGGTGCAGTACTTCCATTCCCCTATTTGGATTTTCCTGATAGATGAGTATCGGCGGCGGCCGTTGTTGTGACCGACGAGGCGAGGTTCGAGGAGGCGTATGAAATCGGGTTTGTGCGCCGGGGGACGTAGTGCAGGCGGGAGGATTTCGGGGGGGAGGATAGCGGGGCACGAGGTTAGGGAGTCGGGCGAGAGACCTTCGTCTGCATCAACAAGGCGGGTGGGCATGTGGGTGGGGTGAGGGGGGTGGCAGTCAAGAGGGGGGGAGGTGGGGGTGGGGCGGGTGAAAGACTTGATGGGTTTGTTACCGAAGTCTGCAGTGATAGTCTCCCAGCGTCCTCCGTTGTGGCGTTCCAGGAGGGAGAGTAGGAGTTGTAGCGCGCTGTTGTGACGGTCCTATCTTAGGCCAGACATGGATGGGCAATTACCGGCCATGTGGCCGTTGCTGGTGAATTGGCCGCACATGGGACATCTCATGTTGGGGTTGTGTGTGAGGAGGCGTGTGTTGTGGACGCCCCATATGAATTCTTGTTTGTGGGTGAATTGGGTGTTGGTGAGTGTTGTGTGTTTTATGTGGAAGGTGAAGTCGGCGCCGTCTGCCGCGGCGCGGGCGAGGAGGGCGCCGTGTTTGGATGTCTGTGAGAGGGGTGTAAGTGTGTGTTTGCAGCTGTGGGTGTGTGCGTCGGCTTTGAGGTTTGTGTATATGTACGGTATGGGTGTCCCTTGAGTCTGTGGTATGAGGGTGTAAGGCCAGGTCCAGTGACCAATGGACACGTCCGAGCCTGTATTGTATGTGGTGTTTGGTGTTTGACCATCCGCTATCTGGTTAGCGAGTGCGTCAGCGAGGTCGTTGCCGATTGAGTGGTTGTGTGCTTTAATTTTCCCGAGATGTGTGCGGATGCCTGCGTTGCAGCGGGTTATGATGGTGCGTGTGATAGAGAGGAGTGTGTCGCGGTGGATGTTGTGCCTATAAGCGGAGGGGCAGTTAAGGTATCCTTGTATGAGACGGAGGGAGCACGCACTGTCAGTTAGGAGGTGGGTATGGCCTAGTTGGAGGCCTATGTCAATGCCAGCTAGTTCGGCTCGATTGATAGTATGGGAGGGAGGGGTAGAGGTCACCAGGATTTTGACTTTGGTGTCCGAGGCTGGGTGGGTGGCTGCGGCCCCTAGAGGGGAGCTGCTTCCTTTTTTAGAGCCGTCTGTGTATACGAAGTCCTGCCAGTTCCAAGCAAGAGTGCCTCTGGTAGGGGAGTATGTTAGTTGTGTGCGTTCTTGGAGGGGGTAGGTAAGGGGGTGAGTGGGGTTGGGGGGAAGGTGGTATATGCCTGCGGAGTGAGGTGAGTAGGAGGCTGTGAGGTGTGGAGGGGGGATGGTGATTGTGGGGTTCGGGAGGTGTGTGCCGTATATGGACTCGAGGGTGTTGTGGAGTGCGGTCATGGCAGTGTGTGAGGGGAGGGCGGGGAGTGCGAGGGAGTTAGCTACTAGGTAGATGTCGACCATCCAGCGTGTTCCGAATGGGGTAGGGGTGGGGTGGCCTGTGTGTTGGTCTGGGGGTAAGAAGGTGTTCGCGTCATTGGGAAGGGTGTATAGGTGATGAGTGTAGGGGGAGTTGATAAATTTGGAGTGGCGGTATGGGGTGTGTTCCCAACGGGGGAGTATGAGGATGGTAGCGTTGGGGGTGTGTGAGGCTGTGCGGTGTGCGCTGGTGATTGCATGTTCCATGGCTCGGCGCATACATTCGTGGTCGTATTCGGGGTTGGCTATGTTGGTGCCTTGCCATGTGTGTGGGGCATTGCTGCCGCTGGATGAGAAGACTATGTCTTCGGGGTAGAGGGAGTGGTAGGTGTGCGAGTGGATGGATTTATTGAGGGGGTCTTGTTGTAAGTAATACCGCATACGTATTAGTTGCAGATAGCTACTGTAAGCTATTCTAGATATGATTAGTACATGTCTAGATCGGACATACCGATAAACTGTTTGACTCGGTACAGAGCTGTCGCTAGGCTACAGCTCTCACACTTCTGTTGTCCCGACACCACGCCTGTAGGCTGGTTGTCGCCTTAATTGTTCCGTTTGCGGGACTGTGACTGTAACTACGTTTGCGTACGTTATCTTCCACACTAACTGTGTTTGCATGGTTCAATAGGTTATGGGCCCCCGCCTCGCGTCACTCACGCGCGACAACCTGGTTCGGCGAGCTGCGATCGACAGCTCTCCCGCAGAAGGCAAGTTTCCTTAGACTCCTAGTACTTTCAACCTGTAGTCGGCGGTATCGCCAGTATAAACTGCGATTTTAAAACCCGCCACCACCCTCTTAAGTCAGCCACCAGCCGGAGATAGCCAGCCACCCACACCGACGCACTCGTCGTGTGTGGACAGGGTGCACACAGGTCCAAGCTGGAGAACGGGGGGGTGCACTGTCGGGTGAATACGCATCCACAGGTCGCACGCCAGCCGTAGCTTACCTTTTATTTTTATTTTTTTTCCTCGCCTAGCGAATCACCCACCAGCGCAGCGCTCCACCTGTCCTGGTCTTGGCCTCGACTTGTACCCCACACTGGGTGGAGGATACAGAAAAGGTGCTCTGAGACACCCCGGGGCTACAGGCCGAGGGGTCGGCGGGCATCAGGCCGTCTCTTTGCATACCGCTGTTAGGCACGAGTCCGGCTAGCGCTTTTTACCGCTGCCTGTTTTTAATCCAGCTCTTTCTTTTTCGCCCTCTGTCGAAATGGCGCAAAAAAACCCGCCTGTTGCACCTGTTGATTCCCCTGACCCAGGCTCTCAGCAGAGCACTGTCCATACTACCCAGGGTGTTCTCGAGCTGCTACGTGTGCAACTTTCGCGCCTTGACGCGTATCTCGACTCGCGGTCGGCCGCCATTGCTGCTCTTCCTGCTGCGGGTGCTATATCGCACCCCCCTGTAGCTCAGCGCCGCCACGATGCTCACCTCGCACACTTTCCGGACGGCCACCACGTGCACACCCCCCCCCCTCGAACATCCCCAGGATACTCTCGCGCTGATCTTTGCGCAAGTGGCGCGCTTGACAGCTCGTTTCGACTCGCAGTCGGCCGCGGGTGTTGTTGCTGCTGCGGGTGCTAATCCGCACCCCCTTGTCGCTCAGCGCCGCCACGATGCTCACCTCGCACATTTTCCGGACGGCCACCACGTGCACACCCTCCCCCTCGAACACCCCCCGGATCCTCTCGTGCTGCTCGTTGCGCAAGTGGCGCACTTGACAGCTTGTTTCGACTCGCAGTCGGCCGAGGATGCTGTTGCTGCTGCGAGTGCTATTCCGCACCCCCCTGTCGCTCAGCGCCGCCACGATGCTCACCTCGGACACTTTCGGGAAAGCCACGTCGTGCACACCCTCCCCCTGCTTGTGCATCCCCAAGACGCACAGTCAGCCATGTCTGCTGCTACCGCTGAAACTCTTGTTGGCGACCCAGCCGTCGCACAGCGCCGCCCCGATGCGCACCGCGAGCCCTCGCGCCCCGAACTCGTAGGTGAACACTTGCAACCAACCCCCCAATACCCCCCCGCTGATTCTATCCTACACAGCGACCCCTCCCATTACCACATCGCGGTTGAACAACTCCCGCCACCCCCCCCTCACCCCCCCGTTGGATATGCCCCTCACCACCCCATACCTCTCATCCCGGAGACGCCCTTTCACGGCGTCCCCCCCTCCCGTGACCACCCGAATTCGTACGCCCCGCCGTCCCCAATGGCCGGCCGCTCTCCATTTCCCGGTGGCCCACCTTTACTCTTCCATGGACATCACTCTTCCCCAGCCAAGCGTGGCGACCACACCCCCCGTGGCCGTCGTCGCCCCACCGTTGACCCCATAGTCATCGGGCGACCGACACACGCAACCCCCGACTTTGACCCAGACGTCCACCCCAGTCTCTTGGGCAGCCCCCACTACGCCCCCGTCTGCACGCGCCCCGCTGTCTCCCCGGTCTTGCGCATCCTTGGCTCCGCCCAAGCCTCACCCACAGAGGCACATTGGCGCGCTCTGCAACATGTCCTCCGCTCCCTTCATGGCACCATTCACATGCGCCTCACGTTGGGGGGGGGCCTGGACCACAGCCTCCAACTCACAGGCTTTGCCGACGCTGCCATGCTCACCAAACTCCTCCCAAGACATGCACTTGCAAGACACCGAAGTGCGATCATTGGAGGACAAGACCCAATGCAACGCTTCATCCCGTAGCTACCTGCAGGGGGAGTGTTGTAAGTAATACTGCATACGTATTAGTTGGAGATAGCTACTGTAAGCTATTCTAGATATGATTAGTACATGTCTAGATCGGACATACCGATAAATTGTTTGACTCGGTACAGAGCTGTCGCTAGGCTACAGCTCTCACACTTCTGTTGTCCCGACACCACGCCTGTAGGCTGGTTGTCGCCTTAATTGTTCCGTTTGCGGGACTGTGACTGTAACTACGTTTGCGTACGTTATCTTCCACACTAACTGTGTTTGCATGGCTCAATAGGTCTGAGTAGAGTTCTGTCTGGATGTGGAATGTTTGACGGAGAGCCGAGAGGAGGTCTTCTCTGGTGGCCCATCTGTTGCGGGTGGTGGTGGCGGGTGAAGGGGAGTGGATTTCAGAGCGGGAGCCTAGGCGAGTGAGGAGGTTGTAGACCTCCTCTTCGAATGTGTGGTCGGAAAGGTCGGGGCGAAAGAGTTGGTATAGGTGGCGGACGCGGGGGCCGTTAAGGGTGGTTACCGCGCGGCCGTCTGGGGTGCAAAGTATGGTTGTGTCGTGGAGTGATGGGTGTGTGTGGATGGCGAATTTACCGGTTGGGAGCATGTCGAGGTCAGGGTTGATGGGGTTGTGGTTGAATGTGATAAGGCGGTGTGTCCAAGGTGGCGGTCCGGGTTCTGGTAGGATGGGTGTGGTGGAGGGGACAAAGCCGGAGTTAAATGCGGTGAGGGCGGTGGGGCCGGAGGGGGTCTCACTGATGGTGTCGTGTAGTTGAAGGCAAGGCGCCCACTGGACCTCGTGGAGGCGGGTGAGGTCGTGTTGTTTGCCGCGAGCGCACCAGTCGCATTGCCATGAGGCGGGGCCTAAGGCGGGGCGGCATTGGGAATGGATGGCAAAGTGCGGGCATGTGCTGCAGGTGGAGGTGGGTTCTAAGTGCAGAGGGTTGTGGCATATGGAGCAGTCGGCGGGGGTGGGGGTGGGTAGGTTTACCGAGGTGGGGGTGGAAGAGATGAGTCGGAAGCCGTCGTCCTGTTGGAGTTGTATATCCCATTCCGTGAGGTGTTCCGGGGCCCATTCGACCATGTATTGGGTTTGTCCGTATTCTGTGTCTTTGTGTTTGGAGATGATACGCGTCACGTCGCAGGGGGGGAAATGGTGGTCTGAGGGGGAGAGGTATTCTGTGTCTATGTGTGTGATGGGTGCAGTGGGGGAGTAGTTGTTGGTGCGGGAGGAGTGGGTGAAGGGGGAGAGAGTGTGGGGAGGGCGGGGGAGGTGTGACGTGAGGAGGGGAACCCATGAGGGGTGGAGAGTGGTGGGGGGGGATGCTTGTTTGGGGTTGAGGTTTGTGACGGGGAGGCGGTTGTGGACAGTGTCGGTGGGTTCGGTGAGGACTGCGGCGAGAAGGCGTATTGGGATAGTGAGGGAGGTGTTGGACCCCGTTAGTTTGGTGATGGACTGGCAGGATTTGAGGATGAAGGAGGAGGGGGTGGCGCGGAGGAGGACTTGTGACCAGTCGGTTATGTGATTTTGCCAGAGGGGGTTAAGACGGGGAAGGAGGGAGGTGTGTGTCTTGCGGGGGGAGAATTCGTGGTATGCTTGTTTGTATGTGTGTGGGTCTGTGATATGTGTGGCTCTGTCTCTGAGGGACGTGAGGAGTGTGGCGTCCTGGTTGGTGAAGTGGGTGCGGATTGTGGAGGCAATGGGGTTGGTGAGGGAGAGGGGGGGGATGTTGTGAAACATGGTTCCGGCGTCGCGTTGGGCGCGCACTAGGCTTCTGAGCGTGGGGGGGGATAGACTGCCTGACATTATCGATTCAGTGGGCCAGTGGGAGTATGTTGTGGAGATGTTGTGAATGTGGGCTCTGGCCATGTGGCCCCTATAACCGGGGGAGTTCAGGATTTTGTGGAGGTGGCAGACGGTGAGTTGTGCGGCATGTGCTTTGAGGGAGGGGAGGCCATAGCCTAGGTCGGAGGTGGGCCGATGGAGGGCAGTGCGGGGGAGGTTACGTACCGAGGAGACGGCTGAGCGGAGGGCGCGGCATATTTGACCTTCGAGGGTGTCCAATTGGGAGTCGCTGAAGAGGCCGAGTTGGAGGGTAAAGTGTTTTCCGATGAGGAGGCCACGGATGACGCGAATTCTGCGGGATTGGGTTAGTAGGGAGGAGGAGAGGGCGTTGATGAGGGATGTGGTGGTGCGTTTGAGTTCGTGCCAGTGTTTGGTGAAGGTGAGGGAGGTGTTGAGTTCGACCCCAAGGACGCGGTATGTATCCGAGGGGCCTATGGTGGGGATGGGTTCCGGGGTGGAGTTGATGGTGATGAATTGTGATTGGAGGCGGGATGTGAGGAGGGTGATGTTGGCAAGGGAGAGGGCGTTGCCTGTACGCCAAAGGGCGCCGGTGATGCAGCATTTGCGGATGTTGACTGTCATACCTGTGTAGGCGCTGAAGAGGGAGAGTTTCCTTAGTTGGATGGCCATGTTTGGGGTCGAGCCCGTGGCTAGGCTGAGGTCGTCGGCGAATCCGTGTCCGGGGTATGTGGCTGTGGGTTCTGTTGGGTCGACGTTAGTGGCGGGGGGCCCTGGGCGGTAGCCCCGGCTACCCACAGTGAGCCAGCGAAGAAAGGGTTCAAGGAAGAGGGTAAACAGGAACGGGGAGAGGGTGTCGCCCTGCAGGGTACCTCGATTTATGTCTATGGAGGGGGTGGGACCATACGGTGTAATGTAGTCTGTGGATGAGACTCCGTAGAGGTGTTCGCATGTATCTACAAAAGTGGAGGGCATACCGAGTTGCCTCATGTGTTTGAACATGATGCGGTGGTCTGCTGCGTTGAAGGCGCCCTTGAAGTCTGCGTACATGACGTAGATGTCTTTGTTGTGGAGTTTTGCGTCCTCCATGGCCATGATGATGGAGGAGAGGGCGTCGTGGATGTTTCGGTGTTGTCGAAAGCCATCCTGTTGGTCGCTGAGGATGCCGTGAGTTTCGGCATATTTCGAGCCTGCGTCTTTGATTAGTGCTGTCCATAGCTTAAGAAGGTTATTCATGAGGGCGATGGGGCGGTAGTTATCAAGGAGGGTGGGGTCCCCTTTTTTATGTAGTAGGCATGTTGTGCTATGGCACCATTCAGGGGGTGTGTAGGAGTTATGGGCAAGGAGGGATAGGAGGGAGAAGAGGGTGGAGCGGGTCTCCGGGGGTAGGAACTTGATAATTTCGTTGGGGATACCGTCGGGGCCGGGGGCTTTGCCTGTGCCTAGCGAGTTGAGGGTTTTATCGAATGTATCGCGGGTAATCATGTCGGCTAGTGTGAGTGTGGGGTCCCCTCGGGGTTCGATGTTGAAGTTGTCGGGGTGGTCAGGGTGTTCCCAGGGGGGTATTGGGAGGTCGGGCGGGGTGGCTCGCGTGAGTTCGGTGGTGAAGTGGGAGTGGACCGCCTGAATGACGGCTGAGGGGGAGGATGCTGTGGTTTTATCGGGCTTGGTAATGCGGTGGAGAGTTGTAGTTGCTGTGGTCGCGGGGAGGAGTCCGCTTTTAATTTTTAAGCGGCGGTGGGAGGATTTAGGGGAGGCGTCGTAGGCAGTGTTGGTGCGGGTTTTAACCTTTTGGAGTATATCTGAAGTGGTTGTTCGGAGTAGTTGGCGTATGCGTGCCTGGCATTGGTTGTGGATATCGGTAGGGGAGAGATAGTCAGAGGTTTGAAGGAGGGTTTGGGCTAGGGGTAGGGGGCCGCCGTTGGTGCTACATTTGCGGAGTTTACGAATGAGTCTGTGTGTTTTTTTAGAGAGCCAGGTGGGATTAATGGTCGAGGTAGTGGGGCGGGGTTTCTTCGGGGGTAGGAGGGGCCATATGGTGGCCGCGTGGTCCATATGTTGGGAGAGTAGTGCAGTAAATTTCGAGGCTAGGGTGTCGAGGGTATCTGGAGAGGACATGGAAGGGGTTGTATTGAGAATCTCTGCGTGGAGGGAGGCCGTGTGGTTGATAAGGGAGGGTGTGCTACGTTGGTATGTTGTGATGTGGTGCGGTTGGAGTGGGAGTTTGAAGGTGAGTTTGCGGGTGGTGTGGTGAGGGCGGGGAGGGTTGTGGGCCGAGGGTGGCCGAGCGATGAGGGAGGAGGGGGCAGGTATAACTAGGTGTAGCGCTGAGTGGTCGGAGAAGTGTGAGGGAGAGGTGAAAGTCGAGCACGCAGGCGGGTTGAGACTGAGAGGGGAGGGGGGAGAGGTGAGCCAATGGTCGAGGCAACCTCCGCTACTGGGAAAGGTGGGGAGTGGGGGGTGGAGGGGTCGGAGGTGTGATTCGAGTAAGGAGGTGAGGGCGGGGTTGCATGTACCTTGTGTGGTGGTCGTTTGGAAGTCGCCGCCCCAGAGGATGCGGTGGGTTGGGTAGTCGTCCATCAGGCGGAGGCCCCACGCCGCGACCTCCGCGTATAAGCGTGTTGGTATGGGGCTGTGGAGCTGTGGCATGTAGGCTCCGAGGAGGAGGTAAGGGTTGCCTGAGTGAGGAACGAGTTTCAGGCCTGCGATATGTGGGAGGAGGTGGGGGGGTGGGGTGAGGACAGTGGCAGATTGGAACGATTCCCTTCGGACCGCGAAGAGAACGCCTGCGTTGGGTAGGGGCACAGATGAGTAGCAGGGTCTGGAGCTTTTGAGTAGGTATTGTGGGAGGGCGACACGCCATCTGGATTTGTGGGTGTCGTGCTTAGTTTCCGTGAGGATGAGGACATCAGGGCTGTGGGTGGTGGCGAGGTGTTCCACGTCCATGATGGATGTGTGCAGCCCCCTGGTGTTGAGGTTAATGAGGTGTAGAGGTTGTGGTATATGATGTGGGAGAAGTGGTGGGGGTTGAGGGTTGGGGGGGTAAGGGGGGTTCGCTGGAGGGGGAGTTGTGCGGCGTGGTGGGGGGGTGTGGGAGGTGAGGGGTTGGGGTGGGTTTTGGAGTGTGATGTGGGGGAGGGTGGGTTGGCGGGGGGTGGTAGGGGGGGGTGGAATGGGGTAGCGGAGAAATTGATGGGGAGGGTTTGGGGGTGTGTGAGGGCGCGGGGGAGAGGGAGGGTTGTTGAGGGTGGAGGGTGTTAATGAGGTGGGAGCGACCGACAGGGAGGGGAGTGGAGCGGAAGACGTGGTGCCACAAAAGAGAGTGAAGGGAATAGACTGTGTGTTTGGGGTCGAAATGAGGGGGGTCGTAAGCATGGTCAGCAGGTGCCGTGAGTATAAAGTATGTGTGAAGGAGGACGTGGGTTCCACAGGACCACGCCCGAGGTGAGTCGTTCTGTCGAGGGGGGTTGAGAAGGCGAGGAGTGAGGATTTGGGGGGGGGTAGTCGAGTTCCAGGAGGCGATAAGTGAGAGGGAGCGGGCAAGAAGGGACGGGGGGGGAGGGTGGTGGAGGGAGTCCACCCAAGTGGCGGAGTCGTGTGTCACGTGGAGGAGGCCGAAGTGGGAGTGTTGCCAGGTGAGGACGAGGAGGGAGTTGTGGGGTGTGCCCGGGCGCGGGGGTACGCCTCTGTTTTAGAGGTTGGTCCACTGGCTGGGGTATATGTGATGGTTATGGAAGGTGTCTACCTCGGTGTTTGTGATAACAGTGTAGGTGTTGGAGGAGGTGGAGTGGAGTTTGGCAAGGGAGGTGGCAATGCAGTAGAGGTTTGAGAGGTCCTGGTAGTGTCCCCATTGGAAGGAGAGCACGGCCGAGGAGTCGAGGTGGCCGATGGGGGTGGGGAGGCCGTGTTCCAGGTTAAGGTCAAACAGGTAGTTATGTAGTTTGATAGTGCAGGTATCGGGTGCGAAGTGTGACGGAAGTGAGGCCCTGAGTGGGTTGGTTACACCGTGTGTACGGATATCTTGGGTGGGGCGTGGGAGGAGGGCAGGGGGTCGAACCTCCGGGCCTGCTGGCCCGTCTGTAGTGGAGTTAGGGATGGGGGCTTGTTGTAAGTAATACCGCATACGTATTAGTTGCAGATAGCTACTGTAAGCTACTCTAGATATGATTAGTACATGTCTAGATCGGACATACCGATAAACTGTTTGACTCGGTACAGAGCTGTCGCTAGGCTACAGCTCTCCCACTTCTGTTGTCCCGACACCACGCCTGTAGGCTGGTTGTCGCTGTAACTGTTCCGTTTGCGGGACTGTGACTGTAACTACGTTTGCGTACGTTATCTTCCACACTAACTGTGTTTGCATGGTTCAATAGGTTATGGGCCCCCGCCTCACGTCACTCACGCGCGACAACCTGGTTCGGCGAGCTGCGATCGACAGCTCTCCCGCAGAAGGCAAGTTTCTATAGACACCTAGTACTTTCAACTTGTAGTCGGCGGTATCGCCAGTATAAACTGCGATTTTAAAACCCGCCACCACCCTCTTAAGCCAGCCACCCGCCGGAGATAGCCAGCCACCCACACCGACGCACTCGTCGTGTGTGGACAGGGTGCATACAGGTCCAAGCTGGAGAACGGGGGGGGTGCACTGTCGGGTGAATACGCATCCACAGGTTGCACGCTAGCCGTAGCTTACCTTTTTTATTTTTATATTAGCTTAGCGACTAGGCCATCAGCGCAGCGCTCCACCTGTCCTGGTCTTGGCCTCGACTTGTGCCCCACACTGGGTGGAGAATACAGAAAAGGTGCTCTGAGACACCCCGGGGCTACAGGCCGAGGGATCGGCGGGCATCAGGCCGTCTCTTTGCATACCGCTGTTAGGCACGAGTCCGGCTAGCGGTTTCTACCGCTGCCTGTTTTTTCTTCCAGCTCTTTCTTTTTTCCCCTCTGTCGAAATGGCGCAGAAAAACCCGTCTGTTTCACCTGTTGGTTCCCCTGAGTCAGGCTCTCACCAGAGCAACCTCGATCAACCCCCAGATACCCTCGCGCTGCTCGTTGCGCAAGTGGCGAGCTTAACAGCTCGTTTCAACTCGCAGTCGGCCGAGGGTGTTGTTGCTGCTGCGGGTGCTAATCCGCACCCCCCTGTAGCTCAGCGCCGCCACGATGCCCCACTCGAACCCGTCCGGGACAGCCACGACGGCCACACCCTCCACCAGCTTGACCATCCCCAACCTGGTTTCATCACCCCGGACGCAGAAACACTCTTTCCTGCTGCAGCCCCTGTTGGCGACCCCACAGTCGCACAGCGCCGCCACGATGCGCCCCGCGAGCCCGCGCGTGCCGATGCGCACTACGACCCCTCGCGTCACGCCATCCGGGATGATCACCTCCCACCACCTCCCCCCTTCCCCAACGCCGGATATGCCCTTCACCACCCCGGCCCCCATATCACGGAGGCGCCCTCTCATCTCATCCCCCCCTACCGTGACCACCGTGACCACCCGCACTCGTACGGCCCTCCGCGTCCCATGGCCGGCCGCTCTCCCTTTCCCGGTGGACCACCTCCTCCCTTTCATGGCCGGCACTCTCCCCCACTCCAACATGGCGACCCCACCCCCCGGGGCCGTCGTCGCCCAACTATTGACCCGGTGGTCATAAACCGGGCGGCACACGAAGCCCCCGGCTTCGACAAGGACGCACTCAACCGGTCCATGAAGATGTCGGTCCCCGTCATGTGCCCGACCACGGACTTCAAGCAATGGAAGAGGACCTTTCTTAATTTCCTCTCCATCAAGGCCGCATACCTCATTCCTCAGCTGGCCATCCGCGACTCCGGCGTCTGGCTCGACGAACAAGCGCAACACTACGCCTACACGCTGCTTCTCCATGCAGCCAGCGCGAATAAGCGTGCTGACCAAGCCATGAAATGCGTTTCTCCAGCACGCCCTGACTGCGCCGCTGCCGCGTGGGACATCCTTTGTGAACGCCTCGACTGTCGGTCTTTTGCTCGCTCCTTGTCCCTCTTAGACAACCTGACGGTCAGACAGCGCCCTGGTCAGTCACTCAGTGACTATGTCCACTACATGCGCCAGACCTTTGACGAGTACAACGACACATGCCAGTTGGTTGATGGCTCCGTTGCCATCCACCCCCACCACCTTGGTCTCCTCATGCTGCGCGGTATTTCCAGCAGCGGCCCACACGGTCAGGCGAAGCAATGCGTCATCAACGCCTTTGACACGGACTACATCATGTCGGCTGATGAAGTTATGGCCAGCATTCTCCACCTTGCGCACAACATGGAGGACGACCCTGCTCCGGACGCAACCGCTCCGGCCATATCACCTCCTCCCATCTCCGCGTTCGTCGCTGCGGGCCGCGGCTCGCACAGCGGTCGAGGCCCACCACACCGTAACCCTCGCGGCCATCGACCCAACAAGTGTGGCGTTTGTGGCAGCCTCCACCATCTCATGTCCGCGTGCACTGCCACGGATGACGCTATCCTTAAGTGGAATCTCGCCAAGCGTAGGCTGACAGTCCAGAAGTACGGCGCCGCCGACGGCACCCCCGCTGCTCACGCTGCGCTGCTCGGCGACGTCCCTGCCGACGACGCCCCCGCCGATGACACCGACTGCCTACCCACCCTCGCGGACTGCGCTGATGACTACGCTGACGACGAGGTGAGTGTCCCATTCAGCTCTGTGGCATTCTCCTCTTCCCTCGCCCCGGGTCGTAATCTGTCAAAGTTTTGGGTCGTTGATTCCGCCTGCTCGATTAACCTCACTGCGTTCCGAGATGACTTCGTGAAATTCACGCCCCCATCCGCTCCCTCTCGCGTGGGCGGTGTCGGCGTTGACGTTAAGGGCAGTGGCTCTGTGCGAATTTCTGTCAGACTTGCCTCTGGCAAGCTCATTCACCGCACTGTGTATGCACTCTACACCCATGACCTATCATCTCGTTCAGCACAGCGTATCGGCCGACTCCTTAGTGTGAGCTGGATGCAAACTCAAAGCGGTTGTGAATTCATATTCCCCTCCAACTCTGACACAGGTTTGCTTTTGGTACCCACAGGCATGGGTGTGCTAGAACCGTCCGGAAACGGTCTCTACCTCCTTCCCCACCAGCCGGACCTCCCTACCAGCCCATCCGCACCGCCGGCACTTGACCCCTCCCCTCAGGTTGCCCTTACTGCCCAGTGTGATCCCGTCCTGTGGCACCGTCGATATGGCCACCTCAACATGCAAAGCCTTCAGGCCCAGCATACTCACGGTGTCCCGACTAGCCTTGTGTTAGCAAGCATTGTAACCAAAGTTTCGTGCGACTCTTGTCTCCTTCACAAAGCCACAGCTGCACCACGCAACACAGCCGCTTGCGCGAAGCCATCCCACCCCCTCCTCAACCTGTCCGCTGACCTCTGGGGCCCGGTCAATGTCCCCTCCCCACATGGCCTCCGTTACTGCTTGCTCGTCATCGACCATCACACCAACTACATGTGGGTGCGGTTCCTTAAGTCTAAAGACGACGCATGTTCGGAATTGGAAACCATCCTCTTGGACATCAAACACTTGCATGCCCGCCATCACTCCCAGACGGGCGCGTTCGCACCGGTCCTCAAATTTGACTCAGACTCGGTGTTTGAAGCTGCTGTCACTCGCCGGATGTGCGCACACCTCGGCGTCGGGGTACAGTTCTCTGCCCCATACGCCCACCACATGCTCGGCAAGGCCGAACGTCCCTGGCGCACCATCCGGGACAATGCATCGGCGATGCTCCACAACATGGCCGTTCCCAACTCCATGTGGTCGTGCGCTGTCAGCACAGTTGTGTACCTTCGCAACCGCACGTACAGTCGCTCGGTCGGACCTAATGGGGGTGTCCCCCTCACACTCCTTACGTCGTCAGTGCCCAACGCCTCCAAGTTCCGCGTCTTCGGCTGCGCCGTTTTCGCCAAGGTCCCCGACAAACAACGTCGGAAACTCAGTGAAAAAGCATTTCGCGGCGTCATGGTGGGCTATCCCCCTGACGCACCCGGGTATCGTGTCTACAATCCGGAAACACGTCGCATCACCACTTCCGTACATGTTGTCTTTCAGGAAGACACCCCAGGCTTCGACACACAACCCTCCGTCGACTCGGCCATCACCGACTCTTCGGACGACGTCCCCGCAGACTCACCCCTATCCCACCCCATTGACCTCACATCACCCACACCCCTACCCCCCCCGCCAACCCCTCGCCATGCTCGGCTCCGCTCCCACCCCATTCGCTACGGCGATATGGTTGCCCACCTGTCCGACTACCCACCCACACTCGTCACGGCGTGTTGTGATCATGAACAAGGAAAAGCTCAAGAGGACATCTTTGAGCACCCTCACGTCCCCGACCTTGTCACTGGTCCCCCACACACACCTGCCGGCACGTCCCCTACTGCCGTCGCCCTCCTCTCCGCCCGAGAGTGTGTGGAACCAAAATCCTACCGAGCTGCGCTGGACAGCGCCCAAGCCCCCCAATGGCAAGCCGCTATGCAACATGAGTATTCCTCCCTCATCAGCAACGGCACGTGGGACCTTGTGGACCTCCCCCCCGGCCGCATGGTCGTTAACAGCATGTGGATCTTCAAAGTCAAGTCGGATACAGCCGGCGACGTCTCCCGCTTCAAAGCGCGGTTCGTCGCCAAGGGGTGCAGTCAACGCGCTGGACTGGACTACACGGAGACCTTCTCCCCGGTCATCCGCATGGCCAGCCTGCGTCTCTTCCTAACCATTGCAGCCGCCCGCGACCTTGAACTCTGCCAACTTGACATCGACACAGCGTTTCTCTACGCCCCCATCCGGGAGGATGTGTACATCCGCCAGCCCCTCGGCTTCACCGATGGAACGTCCAAGGTTTGTCACCTCAAGCGTTGCCTCTACGGCCTTAAGCAGTCCCCCCGCGAGTTCAACATGCTACTTCGTGCGTGGCTCGTCGACCATGGATGGCAACAATGCGTCTCCGACCCGTGCATCTACATCTATCGCGCCGGCCACGTCTTCGCCATGATCGCCCTGTACGTCGATGACATTCCCGCGGCCTGCAATGATGCCACCTGGCTCGCATCGTTCAAAGCCCAACTCGGAGCACGGTTCAAAATCAAGGACCTAGGCGACCTCTCCCAACTCCTCGGCATGCACATTACCCGCGATCGCTCCACGCGCACAATCTCGCTGGACCAGTCCAAGTACCTGCGCGACATCCTCGCCAAGTACGGCATGTCTGACTCTAAGCCGTCGTCCCTTCCGATGGACCCAGGCTTCCTCGCCGGCCTTGCACACTTGAACTCGCCTTCTCTCACAGGAGTGGCCAAGGACGTCTACCCAAGCCTCCTGGGCAGCCTTCAGTACGCCGCCGTTTGTACACTCCCCGATGTCTCCACGGCGTTGAGCATCCTCGGCTCTGCCCAAGCCTCGCCCACCGAGGCACACTTGCAAGCTCTGAAAAAGGTCCTCCGCTACCTCCATGGCACCATCAACATGCGCCTGACGTTGGGGGGGGGGCCTGGACCACAGTCTCCAACTCACAGACTTTGCCGACGCTGATTGGGCCAACGACAGCAGCACCCGCAAGTCTCGCTCCGGCTATCTCTTCACCCTCGGACGCGGGCCAATCAGTTACAAGTCCAAACAACAGACTTGTGTGGCTCAATCCACGTGTGAAGCCGAGTACTACTCTGCGGCTGACGCCACCAAGGAGGGACTCCACCTCCGACAACTCCTGGGGGAAATCTTCGACTCCCCCATCACCGAAACCACCACCATCTGGGAGGACAACCAAAGCGCCATTGCATACTCCCAAAATGCCTTGGTCAGCGAGAAGACTAAACACATCGGCCTGAAGTGGCACTTTCTCAAAGACCACGTGGAGCAGGGAACCATCAAGTTGAGGTACCTCCCCACTGACCAGATGGTGGCTGACATGCTCACCAAACCCCTCCCAGGACCTGCACTAGCACGACACCGAAGTGCGATCCTTGGAGGACAAGACCCAATGCAACGCTTCATCCCGTAGCTACCTTCAGGGGGAGTGTTGTAAGTAATACCGCATACGTATTAGTTACAGATAGCTACTGTAAGCTACTCTAGATATGATTAGTACATGTCTAGATCGGACATACCGATAAACTGTTTGACTCGGTATAGAGCTGTCGCTAGGCTACAGCTCTCCCACTTCTGTTGTCCCGACACCACGCCTGTAGGCTGGTTGTCGCTGTAACTGTTCCGTTTGCGGGACTGTGACTGTAACTACGTTTGCGTACGTTATCTTCCACACTAACTGTGTTTGCATGGTTCAATAGGGCTGGCCCTAGCGGCCGAGTGGACATCAGATGGAGGAATGGGAGGTCCAGGTGAGGGGAGGTGTTCCTCATTGGCTTCCGCGGTGTTGAGGTCTTCGTCAGGGAGGTCTTCGAGCTCGAAGTCTGAGGTCGCGGGGGATGAGGCAGGTAGGGGAAGGTTCGAGGGGTGTGTGTTGGGCGGGGGGTCGTGGTTCCGGGGGTTGGAGTGGGGGGTGGGTTGTGGGGAAGGGGAGTGTGTGAGGCGTCCTTGGGTCAAGGGGTCATGGGGGACGCGGCGGTGTGGGGGTGAGTGCGGGGTCTTTCTGAGGGTGTGGCGTGTGTGCTTTAGGACGCCGGACGGGGGGGCTGGTTTGAGGGCTGGGTCTGTTGGTGTGCGTGCCGTTGGAGAGGAGTCCATGGGGTCGGTGTGGGGAAGGGAGGGGGGGAGGAGTTGGAGGGGGGGAGATATCATGTGGGGGGTGGAGTCAATGCGTTGGGGGGGGGAAGGAGGTGGGGGGTTAATGCCGGTTGGGTGGGAGGAGGCTGTGGCGGGGTGTGTGAGGGGGGTGGAGGAGGAATCCATGTGGTCAACTGAGGTTTCGAGGATGGTGGGGAGGGGGGGAGGGGGAGGAGGGGTGGTGGCGGGCAAGGGGGTAGGGTCAGCAGGGTGAGCGGGGTGGGGGTACGTATGAGGGGCGGGGGAGGGGGAGCGACGTTTTTTGGAGGGGCGCTGGTTGCGAGTGCGAGGGGGGGGTGGGGAGTATGAAGGGGCCAGTTGGATGTCGGGTAGAGAGTCGAGGTCGAGGGGGGTATCGTCATGGGTGTCCAGCAGGGAGCCGTCCGCAGGTTCTTGTTGCCATGCCTCGTAGGTGTTGGTCGCCTGCAAATGGCCTGTCCATTCGAGAAGGAGAGAGGGGGGGTTGCGAAGGAGGGATTTGTTTTTTGTGAGGGTAAGTTGAGGGGGGGAGGGGGAGGTGGTGAAGATGGGGTCTGTGATGCGGGACCTGCCGAAGGTGGAGTAGTGGTGGGGTGTGATGTATATGGAGCATGTGGTGTTGGTGGGGGTGCCGCGGTGTATGTAGGTGTGGGGGAGGGGAATGGTGGCAGTGCCGTTGGTTGAGATGAGGATGCAGTACATGATTTTGGTGAGGGAGATTTGGATGCTGGTGGCGATGTGAGGGGAGGGGGAGGGGTGGGAGCGGAAGTATGAGCCGTCAGGAATTTTTTTGAGGGAGGTGTGGTGTGAGATGTCGAAGGTGGAGGGTGAGGAGTTGTGGGAGTGGGTGTGTGACTGTGCGTATTCTGAAGCTGTTTGGTGGAGGAGGGTGGAGAGCCAGTGTGAAGAAGGGATAGTACCGTTTGACGTGGGTTGGGGGAAGGGGAGGGGGTGGGGGGACTGGATGAGGACTGTGGTGAGGCAGGTGTCAGTCCAGGAGGTGCCTGGGACATGGCATGTGAGAGGGGGGGTGTGATGGTAATTGTGTAGTTTTGGGGGGTGGGGGGTACGGTGTGAATAGCATTTTGAAGGGTGGCATGAAAATGTACAGGTCCTGATTGTGAAAGAACTGGATTATGGGGTGGGTGGAGGATATGCATCCAGAAGGAGAGGGGGTCGTTCACGACCTGGACGGGTTCCCGTGTAGGTTGTAGGGCGTCCGCGATCTGGAGCAGGAGTTGGGCTGGTTCCGGGAGGTCCTCCATTCGGGGGGTAGGGGTGGTGGCGTTGGCGTTCCAGGTGTCGGCGAGTTCCGTGGCGAGTCGATCTAACAGGAGGGCCTGTATCAGGGGAACGACGTCTGGGCCGGAGAGATGAGTGAACAGGGAGGAGCTAATTTTCAGGCGTTGGCCCGAAATTGCGGGAACGGCTACAGCACGTATAATCTGAATTTCCTGCTGTCTCAGGGTGGTGGAAAGTTGGGGGTCCGAGGCGGCGCTGGGTGGCGTTGGACCTCCCGACGGGAGTTCACGCTGGCGTGAAGCGAGCTGGTAAAGCAAGCCAACTGTGATGCAGGAGGTGGGGATGTCCAGCCGGACCTCCTGGTGACCATGTGAGAGTGCGACTGGCAGAGGGGTGAGATCGTGTTGCTGGGGCATGGCTGGGTGTGGGGTGCGGGTGACTGAGGCTGTCCATTTCGCACGATGGGCGAGTTCCCGACCGATTATATTTCTCGCGCGGGCCGGAATATCGGTTAGGGCGTGAACTTTTTCGAGAAGCCAGCGTCGAGCGAGGATAGCAGGCGGAGATGAGCATAAGTGAGGATGACGGCGTGTTCGGTAGGAACACACCGTGGAGCCAGAAGCTGGCAGTGTCAGGAGGGGCGGTGGAGTACTGGCCTGTCAGTAGGTAGGAGTCGATCAGGCGAGCAGAGAGGTCAACGGCCCTTCCAAGGTCGGGGGCAGTCGTCGGGGTGGAGAGGACCAGGGGAGTTTGAAGCCCTGTGCCCGGCGTGGGTTCCAGGGGTGTGCCTCGTCCGTAGTCTGCATGTGCGAGCTGTGGGGCTGTGAGGAATGGAGCAAGTGGGTGACCCACAAGGCGGTTGCGGGGGCCGATGTGGTCGTCCGCGAAGAGGGGTGTAGGGCGGTCTTTGAGGAGGACCTGTTTGTATGATTCCGGTAGGGCGGAAGGTGATGACATAGTGGTCGTAAGGTGGGTGTCGATGTGTGTGTATGTGGTGGTTTTGGAGTGGAGAGAGAGAGGGTTAGAGGTGGTCAGCGTGTGGTGGCGGCACACGACCAGGTCTGATGGGACCTGGGTTTGTTTTTCACGGACGTCTGATGGGAACGTCCGGACGCTCGGAGGGGCGCGTGAGAGTGCGCCGGCTCCGTGGGGGAGTGATTTTTGTAATCTGTTTGATACGCACGAGTGTCGTAGTATTGGACGGAGTACTCGGAATGTTTGAGATGTAGGCGGCGCAGATTCCGGCATGTGAACCGAATTCAAATTTGTGAAAGCTGCGCCTTGGAGTGTGTACCGTCTGATGTGCCTACGGATCCACTGACCTGGGTGAGCTAGGCTCGGGTGGGGAGAGGTGATCGGTGCCCGTCGTCCGACGGGCCCTGTGATCACCAGTCTATCGCTCATAGGGAGGCCAAGCCCGGAGCGAAGACGGTCGGCGTTGCTCATCCGAGCTACCGACCCATCCCCTATATTTTTTACGTCAGTAGTACTTTAGTAGTACTTTGGATCTTTTTACTGTCTTTAGTGACGGTAGGATGTCTTTTTTACAATGACCTAATACATGTAAGCTAGTCGCTAGTAGTAGCTCTCGCTGGTGCTTTCAATTCTTCTTGTATTTCCCATCACTCAACGCCTCGACGCTCGCACATGTCGCCCCACTCACGACAGTCACCGACACCTCAGATGTAAGACGCCTTCCATTTTAATGATGTTAAAGATAAACAGCATTTTTATTCCAGTATTACCCGGGTCTTCTCCTCTAGCGGTAGTAATGCCGCCTTTGCTTGGCAGGGGACCGCATTGCAAACCCCGCAGACAACCACACATGCATGCGGCAATCTATGAAACATGCCATAGTCAGCGCCCACAAATTGGAACCACACACTCCAGATTCCACATTGCTCGTTATCCCACACTGACAGCACACGCCCTATCGACACGAGAAGTGCATCAAATCATCTTACACTCATATCCTTTATCAACTACCAACGGATAAAAATAGATTTCTCCCTACTAACCAATACATATGCTTTCCTACCCCCACCCCCTTCGGCACTAGATGGATAGTTTATATATACCACGCTTACAACACCCGTGCTCTACCCTTCCTTCCGGCTCTAACCACACTCGAAACACTTCACTACCGAACCACTGATGAAAAAATGCATGACACCTCCCTCCCATTCCCTTCGAACAGATGCACACACTCCACTCCCACTTCGGAATGCAACCTCCATAATAGGGCCGGTATCTACAACTCCCCACCCTCTAATGTACAACAAGTTATCTACACACCCCCCTATCGCACGCACTACCACTACCGTCCTCTACCCTGAGACCGCATCCGTGAGTGGAAAGCAATTGTCTAAACGGATGACCCCTAAAAAGAGGGCTCCGCCCCCTTAGGGGCCGCTGCTACCCACCCATCTTCACGCACATCCCTCAGAATGCTAGTCGCCTCTACACCACCGGCACACACACACACACACACACACACACACACACACACACACACACACACACACGCACACACACGCACGCACACACACACACACACACACACACACACACACACACACACCATAAATAGGGTCAAACTTGCAGGCATAGCCCTTAGGCTCAAACTAGGCCACCCTACCCCCATGTCCATCATCGTATGCTCCCCCGGACTCATCCACAAGTACATCCGAAGTCCCCACACCATGCACCAACACCCCCACAGAGAACTCCTTTGCTCTATCATATCTGCACTCCAAACCCGCACCGCAGCATGCCTTACCGCCAACATCGGTAAAATAAAAGCACACAACAACTCCGTTGGTAATGACATAGGTGATCACTTAACAAACACCGTTGCCGACGGCCAACCCGCTGATGCAATATACTTCAGAGGTGCACACACACACACACACACACACACACACACACACACACACACACACACACACATAGGACACTGGCCATGGCCTTACACCACTCAACCTAACTAGCCTAGCCCTCTCAAAACCCTATTGTACACCAACCTCAAAACAGATGCACGAAAATATAGTTTAGTCTCCACCATTACCCCCCTCCACCACACCATCAAACATGGCGACCTCCTCGCCACAGCCAAACGAAGTGGCGCAAGTTTCACCTACCATGGCCGACACTGTTGATATCCCTTAGTGGGTCTCATAATGGACACATTTGTACGCTGGACTCCGGGGGAGTCTTGCCCCTCCACACATAGGTGGTCGGAGTGTTTGCACGATGCGCGGAATTCAAATGCACTATATGTTCCAACCGGGTACCGACTTTTGGGGCGGTACTTGGATGTAAGACCTCGGCTAGCTTGAGGGGGGTGTTAGCACTAGCATTTATTCCCGCTGCCTCGTGCTGCCTCGTGCTGCATACAAGGCATTTATTTGTCATATTAGTACTTAGTGTTATGCTATTAGCAGTAATCTATTGCCTTGTTAGTGGCGGTTGGCCGGCTCTGCCGGCGCCTTCGCCGGCAGCCATCTCACTACTCTCACTTCTCTAGTCTCCACACATGGTCCCCTTGTGGGCACGGCATGACCCTACGTGTAACCATATCTTTCCATCTCCAACACAAACCTTATTCTATTAGACTGCTTGAACCCCGCGTTGTAGGCCATAACTCCTCCCGTTGCCGATACTCTTCTATTCGTAAAATTCAGATAGGAGAATATTTATATTGCACGGACCATAACCTGAAAATTCCAACCCACCACCTCATCGTAGAAAATTATACCCCCTTGCAAACGCACTCCGCTGCTGACACTGGCATGGCACACATGTGGACATCGTACCCATAGTCATGAGCGGCATATACACATACACCCCACACCCTCACGCACACTAGCATCACTTCACTCGTCGCCCGCCGGCGGCGCAGCGGCGGCGGCTCCGGAGGGGGGTGCGCTCGCAGGCCCGTCGGCACCTACCTCTATGTCCACGCGATGGGCGATGGTAACCATGTAGCCGTGCCATGTGTGGCACGGTAGTAGGGGGCTAAACGAGATGCCGGCAGCTGCGATCCGCGTGATTAGTAGCTGTCGGGAAGCCATCTAAGGAGGGTTTTGGAAAACATAATATATGTATTCCATCACTAAGATCTCGCTCGGCCTGTCCGATATGTTTTTTGTGAATTAATACGCATAGATACTCTCATGATAAGGAGGCCGGGGTGGTACATGCGAAATAGTTTTTGGTGAGAAGGGTACGGACGGATCAGCGTCGGGACGCGGGTGTTAGAGTTGGCGGCAAACGGCCGGGAAGCAACGCCATGGCGGGGCGCTCGCTAGCCGTCGACTAGCCACGTGATTATCGAGCCTCGCAAAGGGATGAGACGCGACAAGGAGCAGGCAAGAGGGCAATCGCATGCGGAGAAGCGGCTTGGTATAGCGGCGGCGATCCTCAAGATCAAACGCCGACGTGAAGCCATGTACAGAGGGCTTTTTCGGAAACTAAGTAATGTCCATGCCCGGCGTAGAGATTTCTGCCCCGCACTACCCCATGGGTCTCCCTTAGTTCTCCCAACATGTACTTATCCGTCTAAACCGCCGAATGGTGGCTAAGGAGCTACTCCACTAGCAAAACCACTCCCACGATCTCGGCAGCGTTCTAACCGACCGCGAAGGCTCCCCCTATGAGACTTCCATTCAAGCCCCACATGAGCAACGCCGAGAAAGGTGGGCATCACATCTGGATGTTGGGCCCCGAACTCCAAGGCCTCACCAACTACAAAGCTAAGGATCTCTTGTCCTCTTCGCTGGCGCTCCTATGGGACGACAAGCAAGCACATCCACCCGACGTCGAGAAGACACTCTACACATCACAGGACGAGGCGTGGAAAGAGTAGGGATCTACGGCCAACCCCCTACCCCAGCCAAGTGATCTACCCCCCCCTTCCCCTCCCGAGGCACACTCATGCAAGCGCTCGAGCTTCGAGACGTCTACAAACCACACCGCCCCGCTCGGTCGCTCGACTCGAACTCGTATCGGCGCAATTCGTACATTGCCTGATCGACGCGCTCGAAAACACTCTGCTAGCTTTCCCTATGGGGGACATGTTCGCCCACTTCACGGTGGGGGGGTCGCTCGCCTCCACAACAAACAAACTGAATATATACCGACGGCCAGCTAGCTATTCTACCGCTGGGGCAAAGACTGCCGGCTGCTGATCGAGACCTCCGGCTTCACCAACTTAATCCTACCCCCGGCCGACAAGATGGTTGTAGTGACCACCGACTTTGTGAACTTCCACCTCGACACAGCCCGCGGTAAGACAACCCTACACGCCCTCATCTCTTCACTCACAACATTAAGAGTGGGCGTTACTCAACACCAAGCATCAACAACGCTGACCAACGAAGGGCCGGACGGATCCGGCGGTATCGCTATTGGGACATCGGACAAATTGAATTGTTTGCAACATGTACCGGGTGAATCCAGCTTTTGTCTATGGGCCCTCCCAACTATGCCATGCATGTAACTTATAAGTTAGGGCTAGACCGTGAACCGCCTAAGTCTAACCTCTCCAAAGGGTGTTGGTGGTTTTCAATCCCGCCCCGGGGAATGTCTCGTGCGCGAGGGTGGCAGATGTCAGTCAAAGGCGTGTGTGGGTGCGGTAAGTGGAGGAGCGGCGTGTGGTCTTGCGGGATTTGATGCGGTAGATGACAATTAGATGGCGCAGCCATTGGGTAGTGCGCAAGTGGAGTTGTGTTAGAATGTGTTTGGTGTCGGGTAGTGTTTTCGAGACGAGTTTGTCTGTCTGCACATCGGACAATTTCTTCACTAACACCCGCAATGTAGTCCTAAGCCTAACCTCCCCTCTAGCTTTGCTCCGCGCTAACACTCTAAAAAAATTCAGAATTCATCTTATGCCCGACCCGATCAATCCCCGGTCAGTGCGCATCTACCGCGTCCCTAAACCCGAGACAGAGGACGGCGAAAGCCTGAACCTCAAGCCCGTCATGTGCACCCAAGCTGCCCTCTACCGCACCGATATGGCCACCGATCTAGTCGCCGACAACACCTGGACCACCATCGATATACCATCCCAGAAAAAAGCAAGATCTATGCGTAATCACCACATCAAAGAACGTCACAATATTATGTTCGCCTCCGTCTCCCTGAATGCGCACGGCTCGAGCCTCATGAGAGGCTCGGCCAAACTCACCACCCCTATGAAGCGTTGGACCTACCTTTCCGAGGCTATCGACAGACTCCGCCGTATACATGTCACAACTAGAGCACTAGCCTACGCCAACCCGGCAGAAACCTCCACCTCCCCACGGGCCACCGAAGACGATGATAACGCGGATTAGCCCATAAACACCCGCCCGGGGAAAAGTAACCCGGACTACCAACTTATGGACATGGAGGAGGACCCAACAATGGCTTACGATCGGAACTCACACCGCAGGAACCCCACCCCCGACACGACCCAATGCCAGCAAATGCGCTCCTCCAAGCGCCGCCCCCCCGAAGTCCCAAGAGACTCACATGCCATGGACGACTACGACCAGCGTGTAATCTATGTTCGGCTCGCCCTCCGATCGGCCTCTCCTACCTCCCGCTATCAACTTGCGGAGAAATGCGCAACACTTCTCGCCACTCCCGGCGGAAAATTGCAACGCCCAGACCCCGACTCCCGGCGCCCCGTCCAGCTGCATCCACTCCCCAACAAATCACGCCACCACCATCCGAGTCCCCAACAACGGACATTTCTCCGGACGGTACCCCCTGTCGATCAACAATAGCCCCCCCCCCCCCCCCCCCCCCCCCCCCCCCCCCCCGCGATTGCACACTCCGCCGGTAGCGCACTCTGATGAACACCACCCCCTCGACCCAAGCCCCGGTGGGAAATGCCAAGGTGGGACGTCTTCGACTGTCTTAACCGTTCTTTCCTAGAGGAATGCCAATAGTGGGAGAGGGAAGAGAAGGGGAATAGCATGCCTGTCCCTCAGGACGGCGATCAAGGTTAACGATAGCACTAACTATGTGTTGTTTCTTTTCCGCGGTGAAGGGGGATTCTGTGGATTACGAAACGGGACTTCACCGCTGGGCAGTATGTATTGTAGTGTCTTCCCCCCCCCGGCCTACCCGTGGTTGATTACACTCCCCTCTACGGTTTTATTGATTTAGTCTTTAAGAGTATCTTGGATTAGGGATGCCGGCATATTTTTTGTACTCTAAGTCTTACATGGCTCACGGAAAAAGGTCCTAGTAGATAGCAATAACCTCACATCGCGAGAGCGGCAAATGTTGTAAATCATTTTTATTTTCATAGAGGGTGTGGGCCCGGGTTAGCGGTGAGGCCCACACCCAAAGCAAGGGTGCTCAGTGGACGCACGATCGGAGGCGGGAGGGTACGGGCGCTGGACGGACTCCCAGACATGTACCCAGGTACCAAAAAGGAAAAAGCCGGGGAAATGAGGGGAGAAACACACATGCGCGGAGGCAGAAGCGCTAGCTTTCCACTTTGTATCGTTGTCTCGGCCCCCACCCCCCTCTCCCAACCTGCCCTCGAGGTGACGGAGGACCTTGACAAGGAGGAACGT
>JAPMLY010000494.1:0-15282 GCA_026401115.1 Tetraselmis chui
CGAGGAGGTCGGACGGAGGGGGTGGTGTAGGGAGTCAATCCTGGTAGCGGAGGTGTGAGTTAGGTGGAGGAGGCCGAAGTGAGAATTTTGCCATGTGAGGACGAGGAGAGAGTGGTTAGGCGTACCCGGGCGGGGAGGGGGAGCTTCGGTTAGAGAGGTTAGTCCATTGGCAGGGGTAATGGGAGTTGTGGTGGTGATTGTCGACTTCGTTGTTAGTGATAACTGTATAAGAGGCGGTGGGAGTCGAGTGGAGTTTAGTTAATGTTGTAGCAAGGCAGTAGAGGTTGGAGAGGTTTTGGTAACGTCCCTATTGGAAGGAGAGGACCGCGAAGGAATCGAGGTAACCGATGGGTGTAGGGAGGCCGTATTCAAGGTTTAGGTCGAAGAGGTAGTTATGTAGAGCTATGCAGCAGGCGCGGGGGGTAAAGTGGGCCGGGAGAGTTGAATGAGGCGTGGTGTTTACAGTGTGTTTGCGGATATCGGGCTGGGGGGCGTGGGGTTGGGTGTGGGGTCTAACCTCGGGGTTGTCATGTGGGGGACTAATGATGACGTTCGGCCGTGTCGGCCGGGTGTGACATGTGTGGGCTGTTGGGGCCGTGGGAGGGGGGGTGGTGGCCGGGAGGTTGCGGGTCTCCTCTAGGTCTTCCTCCAGCATGTCATCGTATTAGTCGAGGGTGAAGTCATCTCCTTCAGGTGAGGAGGGGGGCAGGGGAAGGTGGGTGGGGTCAAGGGAGGGATGGGAGACGGGGGGTGAAGCCGGTTGGGGGTACGGCGCGGGGGTGTGAGGGGGGGCAGTGTGGTTATGCTTGGGGGTGAGGGAGGGGTGTGGGGGGGGCGCGGGGTGAGGGGGATGGGGAGGTTTTCTTGCGGGAGGGGCGGGAGTGCTTGGCGATGCCGGCCTGGGGTGTGGGTTTGAGCGAGGGGTTGGTGGGGGGACGAGGGTAGGGGGGGATTCCGCATGGTCGGGTGGGGGGGAGGAGGGGATGTGTGTGGGGGGTAGTAGGTGTGGATGAGGAGGGGAGAGGGCGGGTGTGGGGGCTGGGGGAGGGGTGGAGTGGGGGAGGGGATGTGTGCGGTTGTGGGGAGGGGTAGGGGAGGAAGAGGAGTCCATGGGTTCTTAAGAGTCCTCGGTGATAATGGGAAGGAGGGTAGGTGCAGTATTGGGGGGGTGGGGTTGTTGGGGGGAGCTGTGGGGGTGTGGGAGGGGTTGGCGTGGACGGAGGAGGTGGAGGCAGGGTGGGAGGTGAGGGAGCGGTGGGGTGTCTGTGGGTGGGAAGGGGTGGGGGCCGGGGTGGTGGAAGATAGCTGGATGTCAGGAAGGGAGGAGAGGTCGAGGGGGAGGTCATCATCGGCTTGCATGTGGAAGTCAGAGGGCTCGAGGAGCCACTGGTCGGAGACGTGGTTGTCTTTAAGGTGGCGGGTCCACTGGAGAAGGAGGTCGGGGGGTTGCGGTAGAGGGTGTAATGTTTTGTGTGTGTGAGGGGAGGTGGAGAGGGGATTGTGGTGAAGATAGGGTCCGATAGACGGGCCCTACCAAAGGTGGAGTAGTGGTGGGGGTTGATACTGAGGGTGCAAGTTGATTGTGTGTGTGCTCCTCTGTGGGTGAAGGTGTGTGGGTGAGGGGAATGGTGGTTGTGCCGTTGGTGGAGATGAGGATGCAATACATTTCTGTGCTGAGGGATATCTGTATGCTGGTGGTGATGGTGGGGGAGGTGGAGGGGTGTGAGCGGAAGTAGGAGCCATCTGGAAATTTCCTCAGGGTTGTGTATGGAGAGAGGTTGAGGGGATAATGGTAGGGGGGTGGATGTGGGGGTGTGATGGGTCATGTATTCGTTAGCTGTTTGAGATAGTAGGGTGTATAACCAGTGTGTGGGTGGAATGAAGCCTTCCGTGTTGATGCAGGGGAGGGAGAGTGATTGGCGGGACTGGATGAGGACTGTAGTGAGGCAGGTGTCTGCCCAGGAGGTGCCTGGAACATGGCATGTGACGGGGGGGGGGGTGATGGTGATGGTGTGAAGGTGGTGGTTGGGGGGTACGAGTTCGTGAAGTGAATATGAAAATATGTGCAGGGATACTGGGCCAGATTGTGAATGAATGGGGTTATTGGGCAGGTGGAGGATATTCACCCAGAGGGAGGAGGGGTCGTCCTCGATCGAGGTGGGAACGTCCACTGGCTAGAGGGCGTCCGCGAATTGGAGAATGAACTGGGCCGGCTAAGGGAGGTCCTCAATCCGGCTTTGGGGGTGGGTCGTGGGGGCTGATCCGGCATAGGTGAGTGCGTACGCAAGGTTGGAGGTGAGGAGGTCCTGTAGGAGAGCGACTGTTTCTTGGCATGTGATATTAGTGAACAGGGGGGAGCGGATCTTCACCCTTCGGCCTGAAACTGTTGGGGCTGAGGCGTCTCGGAGGAATTGAATTTTCTGCTGTCGTAGTTTCGCCAGGAGGGAGGGGGAGGAGGCTGCGGAGGGGGGTGCTGGACCGGCCGAGCTGAGTTCACGCTGGCGTGAAGCGAGTTGGTACATGAGGCCGACCGCTACGCAGGAGGTGGGGATAACAAGGCGAATTTCCTGGAAGCCCGTATGAAGTTCGACAGGCAATGGTGTGGTGTCGTCGCATTTTGGAGCTGTTGGGTGGTGGGTGCGGGTGGAGATCGCGGTCCATCGCGTGTGTTGGGTGAGTTCCCGTCCGATTATATTTTTTATGCGGTCGGGGAGGTCTGCGAGGCTATTAAGGCTTTCGAGGAGCCAACGGCGGGCCACCGAGCAGGCCGACGTGATCGAGTCCGAGGGGTGGGCCGGATCCGGCCGGAAGACGCCGTGAATCCAAAATCGAGCAAGGTGGGAGGGGGTGGTCGAGTACTGGCATGTGAGGAGGTATGAGTCGACCATGCGGGTGGAGAAGTCGTCGGCCCGTCCCATATCCGTGGTTGACCGGGGGCCTGCCAAGACCAGGGGGGTCTGGAGTCCACGACTAATAGGGAAGGAATCCAGAGCCGTGCCCATGTTCTGTTGGACACGGGTCAGTTGGGAGACGGTGAGGAATAGGGTCAGCGGGTGGCCCGCGAGTTGGTTCCTGGGATCGCATGGGTCCGTGTATCGCCCGTGGTCCGGGGGGTCCCGCAGAAGCGCCTGCCTGTAGGTGGGGGGGGGGGGGGGGGGAGGGGTCGAGGACATATCGATCGAGCTTGATTCCGAGTAGGGGAGAGAACCAAGGGGGTTAGTTGAGGATTTTCGAGTAGGATTCCGAGTGGGTTGCGCGTGTTGGCGGCACACGACCAGGCCCGATGGGACCTCGGTTTGTTGGATGTTGGCGGCGGACAGGAACGTCCGGACGCTCGGTGGGGCGCGGTGTGGCGCGCCGCTTCCCGGGGGGAAAGCGTTTTGTAAGCGATGGGTGTGAATGTTCTTTTGCAGTACTATGGCGGGTACATGTTCGGATTTCGAAGTGGGTGGCGCGATAGCTGTCGGGGAGATGAAATTCAAAACTTTGAAAGCTGCGCCTTTGAGTGTGTACCGTCTGGTGTCGCTACGGATCCACTGACCTTGGTGAGCTAGGCTCGGTTGGGGAGAGGTGGATGGTGCCAGTAATTCTACGGCCCTATCCACCAGTCTGTCGCTCGATGGGAGGCCAGGCTTAGAGCGAAGACGATCGGCGTTGCTCATTCGTAACCCATCCCCGTTATGTGGTTCAGTAATACTTTAGTAGTACTTTGGATCTTTTTACTGTCTTTAGTGACGGCAGCCAAATAGGACAGTGGACGAGGCGCACTACATACGGAAATGGGGACACCGTTTGAGGACATACTATATCGGAAGGAAAGGAGGTAGGGCTCAAAGAAGGCTTTGGAGTTCTCCCAGTCTATGGCCTCATGCTCAAGGCACCATTGAGGCACCATTGAATGGCGGTGGGCAAGGACTGCGTAGCCACTGGGGGCGGCCGACCGCGCGGAAACGAAGCATCGCATACCGTGGTTGAGAGGGCGTAGTGTTGCAGTGAAACCAAAAATGGTGATGTCTACTAAGGCCACCTTTCCGAAAGTATCGTCCGCAAAAAATGTACGGCGCGAGAAGGTGGCGATCGGCATCTACTACTAGACAGTCATCTAGGGCGTGGGTGCACGTAGTCGCGGAGGAGCTTAGATGAACGCACACCCCTTGAAGGGTCGGGAACGACGCGGGGCAGCCGATGCACCTCAACGGGGAAGGGAAGCGCATTGGGGGGCGGGGAAAACCAAGGCGGGGTATTGCCGAGTCGCCCGGCATGGGGAGGTGCTAGAGAATTGGTTGATGATGTGGGAAGGTCACCTTGGGCGGGGGGCATAGGGCACGACCCGGCGCCACCACAGGCGACCGATATACAAGTCGTTGTGGAGGTCGTCCATAACTATGTCCCGGTCGGGTCGCCGCGGCGGCCAATCGGGGTCACGGGGTGGCATGGATGTCGCGCCCTAAAACAGGGTAGGCGGGGTCGGCGGAGGAAGGTGTATGTCGCCGGAATTATACCGGAATTCGCCCGATGTGGCGCCGTGGCGTGCTCCGGAGCGAAGATTTGCTGCCGTCGTAGTAGGCGCTTCGATGCCCTACATTAAGCCTCGCGTTAATAGTGGGGAGCCTTGAAGCACGGGATGGATTCGCTCACGAAGGCAAAAAGCTAGTTGGAGATGTTAGAGTTGGGAACGGATAGTTACACGGAGGTCGTGCCGGCCCCACAAGGGGGCCGGCTGTGGTGACTAGAGAAGTGAGGGGAGGAGATGGCGGCCGGCGAAGGCACCGGCAAGGCCGGCCGACCGCCACTAATCGGGAATAGAGTATACCGCTAATATGTGGTATCCTACCGTCACTAAAGACAGTAAAAAGATCCAAAGTACTACTAAAGTACTACTGACGTAAAAAAATATAGGGGATGGGTCGGTAGCTCGGATGAGCAACGCCGACCGTCTTCGCTCCGGGCTTGGCCTCCCTATGAGCGATAGACTGGTGACCACAGGGCCCGTCGGACGACGGGCACCGATCACCTCTCCCCACCCGAGCCTAGCTCACCCAGGTCAGTGGATCCGTAGGCACATCAGACGGTACACACTCCAAGGCGCAGCTTTCAGGGATTTGAAATTCGTCTCCCCAACAGCTCTCGCGCCACCCACTCCGATATCCAAACATGTACCCGTCAAAGTACTGCGACACACCCAAAAAGCACATCGCTTACAAAAAGCCTCCTCCCCGGATGGCGGCGCGCCACACCGCGCCCCTCCGAGCGTCCGGACGTCCCTGTCCGCCGCTAACATCCCAAAAACCCAGGTCCCATCGGGCCCGGTCGCGTGCAGCCAACACGCGCAATACACTCAACAACCTACTCGAAAAGCCACAATCAACCCCACTACTCTCACACACTCGAAATCCAACTCGATCGAAATGTCCTCTACCCCTACCCCCCCCCCCCACTCACAGACAGATGCTTATGCCATTGCGGGATCGGCCCGTGAATGCGCCCGCCGCGGACCCCTACAGCCCCCGGAGCTATCCAGCGGGACATCCACTCGCTCTACTCAACCCTGTGCCCCAACCATCCCCATCCGCCCAATACTTGGGCACGGCTTTGGAACCCTCACCAGTCAGAGGACTCCTGACGCCCCTGGTCCTCGACGCTCCTAGGTCAACCACTGACCTGGGACGGGCCGCTGACTCAACAACCCACAAAGACGACCCGTACCGGTGCGATCGTCCCGCTCTGTCCCACAGTAAGGACCTGTCTAGCACCCACCGCCCCCTCCCGCTAGCCTACGCTGATACTCTCGTCAACAGCGCACCTAAATCGATACCTTTCCCTCACCCTAGTGCTTCCCAGCCACAGTGTTGTAAAGCTCGACCAATAATCCCACATCATGCGACTCGAGAATCGTTCTCTTTAATCCAAATAAAACAATATTCTACAGGCCTGATTCTTGCCTCTGCACTAACCACTGCCCTGATCAGCACTCATCGCCACCCCCCTCCCCCTCATGCCACCCTCCTACCCCATAACTATACTAGTCTCCTCGCAGCTGCACGTGCCGCCTGGCCTGTCGCGCCGGCCCCTGCCCTATACGCTCCCTCTCGCCCGAACTTGCCGCTCACCGACTGTCGCCCCCCGTCCCACAGTAAGAACCTGTCTCGCCCCCAGCGTCCCCTCCCGCTAACCTACGCTGATCCTATCGTTATCAGCGTACTACCATCGACACCTCTCCCTCACCTTACTGCTTCCGAGCCTCGGTGCTTTAACATTCGTCCAGTAATGCAATATCATGCAACTCGAAAGTCGTTTTCTTTAATCAAAGGAAATAATTATTTTACAGGCCTGATTCTTGCCCGTGCAATAACCACCGCCCTGATCAATTCTAGTCGATACCCCCCTCCCGCTCCTGCTCCCCTCCTACCCCACAACTACACTAGCCTATTCACAGCTACACAAGCCGCCTGGCCTGTCTCGCCGGCCCGGGCCCCGTACGCTCCCCCTCGCACGAATTCCCCGCTTGCCGACCGACACGATCCGTCCGCCGACGACTCCCACTCTCCTCCCCCGGTGCCAGCAGCTGACACCGGCGCCCCGCTCACCTCTTCCACCCTAACTCACCCTCCAGATGACGGCTGTCCATCCGCTGCTCCCATGCTTTGTCCAACGCTCGCTCCTGTCGCTGTGCCCCTCCGCTTTAAAATCTTCTTTCCCTTCTCTATTTACATACTAGACCACCTAACCCGACTAACCCATCAGACACTCGCGCTTACCTGCGATTACCTCACTGTAGACCCTAGGGCAGTCGTTCTCCCTCCCACTTTTTCCACCCTCCATGCTCTGCCCAACTCGCATGTCGTTACAATACCGACAGCTCTCCCCCTGCTGAAACTAGCCCGACCGCGCTGCTCTACCCGACGGCTTAACCGATCACCCGCCCCCCCGCGTATTTACCTGCCCCGGAAATATCGCCCCCCTCTTACAGACACGATCTTGCGGTCACGTACCCGTAACGTTCTCAGCGATACACGTACTCCCACGCCCCTACAGTCCTCATTTCCTTTAGGCCTGCTCCGAGGCTTCTCTCGGAAGCCCCGAAGCACATTTGATAGGATATCGACAGCCCCGTCTGTCACCACAGTTCCCCACTATCGCCCCCCTCCTACTACCTACCACACATTGCTTACAATTTTTCTATCCCCCCTCCCCCTTCCTCTCATACTCTCTCCGCCATACCTACACTTACCACCCCCTCTTAAGCTCCGAACGACAACCCGCTCCAAGGACCTCCTGCTCGCCGAAATGCGCAAGACCTCGACGAACGGACCCTCCGGAGCCTCACACTCTCGCCCTCCACAAGCCTCGGCCGGCAAGGCCGCTTATCATCATTAGTCCCCCACAAGACGGGCCTCAAGGCCCAGAGGTTAGACCCCACAACCAACCCCCCACTCCACAACCCGATATCCGAAGTCACACTGTAAATACCACGCTACAGTCATCTCTCCCGGCCCACTTTACCCCCCGCACCTGCTGCATAGCTTTACATAACTACCTATTCGACCTTAACCTAGAATACGGCCTCCCTACACCCATCGGCTGCCTCGATTCCTCTGCGGTCCTCTCCTTCCAATGGGGGCGATATCAGGACCTCTCTAACCTATACTGCCTCGCTACCACAATAACCAAACTCCACTCGACTCCCACCGCTTCCTATACCGTTATCACTAATAACGAAGTCGACAATCACCACCACAACTCCCAATATCCCAGCCACTGGACTAACCTCTCTAACCGAGGCTCCCCCCCCCGCCCGGGTACACCTAATCACTCTCTCCTCGTCCTCACATGGCAAAACTCTCACTTCGGCCTCCTACACCTAACTCACTCCTCCGCTACCTGGATTGACTCTCTCCACCACCCCCCTCCGTCCGACCTCCTCGCCCGCTCTCTCAATCTCCTCTCCGACTGGAACTCCTCCCCCCCCCCTCCCGTTGGGGACCTCCGCCTGCTCAACCCCCCTCGGCAGAACGACTCCGACGGAGCATGGTCGTGCGGAACCCACGCCCTCCTCCACACCTACTTCATCACCACAGCCCCCCCGGACCAACAATACAACCCCCCCTCGTTCGACCCTCGAAACTCGGTGTACACCCTCCACTCCCTCCTATGGCACCACACTTTTCGATCCACTCCCCTCCCAATAGGACGCCCCCACCTCCTAGCCGCCCTCAACCCCCCCGCTCCGCCCTCCCCCCCTCACCTCCCCACCCCTCCTCCCCCCCTCCCCTCCCCAACCCCTCTCCTCCCCCCTCTCTTCCAACCACCCCCCAAGGACCTACCCCCTGACGACCCCCCCAGCACCACCCCTTCCCTCCCCTCCCCCATTCTCCCACACCACACATCCCAACCACTACACCTCATCACCCTCAACACCCGCGGCCTCCACACATCCATTATGGATGTTGAACACCTCTCCACCTCACACCGTCCGGACGTCCTTATCCTCACCGAAACCACACGACACCCACAAATCCCGATGGCGCATAGCACTCCCCCAATACCACCTCAAAAGCTCCCGACCATACTACTCAACTGTGCCCCTACCCAACGCAGGCGTTCTCTTCGCGGTCCGCAGAGCCTCATTCCAATCTGCCACTGCCCTAACTCCGCCCCCCCACCTCATCCCCCATATCGCCGGACTAAAAATCGTTCCCCACTCAGGCACCCCTTACCTCCTTATCGGTACTTACATGCCCCAGCTCTCTACCCCCGAGCTGACCCGCCTATATGCAGAAGCTGCAGCATGGGGCCTCCGCCTAGCCGACGACCACCCGCAACACCGCACCCTCTGGGGAGGGGACTTCCAATCGACCACCACCACAGGTACAGGTCACCCTGCCCTCACCTCCCTACTCACATCCCACCTCCAACCCCTCCACAACCCCATCCCTACCTTCCCCCGCAGCGGAGGCTGCCTTGACCACTGGCTCACCACGCCCCCTTCACCTCTCACTCTCCTACCGTCCTCTTGCTCGATATTCCCCTCCCCCTCCCACTTCACCGACCACTCTGCAATCCACCTCGTCATCCCCGCCCCTTTCTCCCTCATGGCACATCCCCCCCCTCCCCATACCCACCCCCACACACATCACACGACGCGCAAACTCAACTTTCGACTTCCCCTCACACCCGACCACATAAAAGCGTACCAATCAAGCACCCCCGACCTCATCAACCACACGGCCGCCCTCCACGCAGAAATTCTCAACACCTCACACACCTCAGCCTCCCCCGACGCCCTCGACACCCTTGCCTCACAATTCACTACACTCCTCTCCCAACACATGGACCACGCAGCCACAGTTTGGCCCCTCCTCCCCGCCAAAAAACCCCGACCACCCCAAGCGTCCCTTGACCCTACTTGGCTTACTAAAAAAACACGCACTCACATACTCAAACTCCGCAAATGCAGCAAGAACAACGGCCCCCTCCCCTTCGCCCAAGCCCTTTTAAACACAACTGAATATCTCTCCCCTGACGCCATCAAACAACAATGCCAAACACGCATACGCCAACTCCTTCACGCCACCACCACAGATAAGCTAAAGAAAATAAAAACTCGAGCCAATACGGCCTACGACACTTGCCCCAAACTCTCTCACCGCCGATTGAAAATTAAAAGCGGCCTCCTACCCCCCGCCGGCGCCGCCTCCACCCTCCACCGCATTACTAGACCCGATAAAACCACCGCATCCTCTCCCTCCGCCGTCATTGACGCGGTACACTCTCACTTCGCCACCGAACTAGGCCGCACCACCCCACCCGAACTGCCCACCCCCCCGTGGGAACTTCCCGACAACCCCGACAACTTTACAATCGAACCACGTGGTGACCCAACTCTCACCCTTGCCGATATGATCACTCGCGACACTTTCGATAAAACCCTCAACTCCCTAGGCACCGGCAAAGCCCCCGGCCCAGACGGTATCCCCAACGAAATAATCAAATTCCTACCACCGGCGACCCGCTCCGCCCTCTTCTCTCTCCTCTCCCTCCTCGCCCACAAGTCATACACCCCTCCTGACTGGTGCCACAGCACAACATGCTTGCTACATAAAAAAGGAGACCCCTCCCTCCTCGACAACTACCGCCCTATCGCCCTCATGAATAACCTCCTTAAACTATGGACAGCACTAATCAAAGATGCAGGCTCAAAATACGCCGAAACCCACGGCATTCTCAGCGACCAACAGGACGGATTCCGACAACACCGCAGCATCCACGACGCCCTCTCTTCCCTCATCATGACGATGGAGGACGCGAAACTCCACAACAAAGACATCTACGTCATGTACGCGGATTTCAAAGGCGCCTTCAACGCCGCGGACCACCGCATCATGTTCAAACACATGCGTCAACTCGGTATGCCCCCCACCTTTGTCGACACATGCGAACACCTCTACGGGGTCTCAACCACAGATTATATTACACCACATGGCCCCACCCCTTCTATCAACATTAATCGCGGAACCCTCCAAGGTGACACCCTCTCCCCCTTCCTCTTCACCCTCTTCCTCGAACCCTTCCTCCGCTGGCTCACGGTGGGAAGCCGGGGCTACCGCCCAGGCCCCCCCGCCACTAACGTCGACCCCACAGAACCTACAGCCACATACCCAGGACATGGCTTCGCTGACGACCTCAGCCTCGCCACGGGCTCGACCCCCAACATGACCATCCAGCTCAGGAAACTCTCCCTCTTCAGCGCCTACACGGGCATGACCGTCAACATCCGCAAATGCTGCATCACCGGCGCCCTCTGGCGCACAGGCAACGCCCTCTCCCTCGCCAACACTACCCTCCTCGCATCCCGCCTGCAAACTCAGTTCATCACCCTCAACTCCACCCCGGCCCCCATTCCCTCCATTGGTCCCACGGACACATACCGCGTCCTAGGGGTAGAACTGAACACCTCCCTCACCTTCACCAAACACTGGCACGAACTAAAACGTACCACTGCATCCCTCATCACCACCCTTTCCACCTCCCCACTAACACAATCCCGCAGAATCAGGGTCATCCGTGGACTTCTCATCGGCAAACATTTCACCCTCCAGCTCGGCCTCTTCACCGACTCCCAACTCGACACACTCGAAGGACAAATCTGCCGCGCACTCCGCTCCGCCGTCTCCTCGGTACGTAACCTTCCCCGCACCGCCCTCCACCGCCCTACCTCCGACCTAGGATACGGCCTCCCCTCCCTCAAAGCCCACGCAGCACAACTCACAGTTTGCCACCTACATAAAATCATGAACAACTCAGGCTATAGAGGCCACATGGCCCGCGCACACATCCGCACCTTATCCACCACGTACTCCCACTGGCCCTCGGAATCCATCATGTCAACCTGTTACACCCCACCCACACTCAAATGCTTAGTCAGAGCTCAGCGCGATGCGGGCACCCTATTCCACAACATCCCTCCACTCTCCCTCACCAACCCTATCGCCTCCACAATCCGCGCCCACTTCACCACTCAAGACAACGCCCTCCTCGCCTCACTCCGGGACAAAGCCACACACATCACAGACCCACACACATATAAGCAAGCATACTGCGATTTCTCCCCCCGCAAAACACACGCCTCCCTCCTCCCCCGCCTGACCCCCCTCTGGAAAAATAACATTACCACGTGGCCACAAGTCCTCCTCAGAGCCACCTCATCCTCCTTCATCCTCAAATCATGCAAGTCCATCACCACACTCACGGGGTCCACCACCCCACTCTCAGTTCCCATCCGCCTCCTCGCCGCAATCCTCACCGAACCCCTCGATACTATCCACAACCGCCTCCCACTCACAAGCCTCACTTCCAAACAAGCTTCCCCCCCCACCACTATACACCCCTCATGGATTCCCCTCCTCTCCCCACACCTCCCTCGCTCACCCCCCACCCTCTCATCAGGCATCTACACCTCCCGCACCACTCACCCCACCCCCACCGCACCCATCACACACTTAGACACAGAATACCTCACCCCCTCAGACCACCACTACCCCCCTTGCGACGTTACGCGCATCATTTCCAAACACAAGGACTCAGAGTACGGCCAAACGCAGTACATGGTTGAATGGGCCCCGGAACACCTCACGGAATGGGACATCCAACTCCAACTCGACGACGGCTTCCGCCTCATCTCCTCCACCCCCACATCGGTATGCCTCCCCACCCCCTCCCCCACCGCTTGCTCCATTTGTCATGACCCACTGCACACAGAACCCACCTCCACCTGCTGCACATGCCCGCACTTTGCCATACATTCCCAATGTCGCCCAGCTCAGGGACCCGCCACATGGCAGTGCGAGTGGTGTGCTCGCGGCCAACAACACGACCTCACCCACCTCCACGAGGTCCAGTGGGCCCCTTGCCTTCAACTACACGACACCATCAGTGAGACCCCCTCCGGCCCCACCGCCCTCACCGCATTTAACTCCGGCTATGTCCCCTCCACGACACCCATTCTGCCACAACCAGGACCCCCTCCGTGGTCACACCCCCTAATCACATTCAACCACGACCCCATCAACCCCGACCTCGACATGCTCCCAACCGGTAAATTCGCCATCCACGCACACCCATCACTCCACGACACAACCATACTATGCACCCCCGACGGCCGCGCGGTCACCACCCTCAACGGCCCCCGCGTCCGCCACCTCTTTCAACTCTTCCGCCCAGAACTCACACAACACACGTTCGAGGAGGAGGTCTACCACCTCCTCACCCGCCTAGGTTCCCGTTCAGAAATCCACTCCCCCACACCCGCCACCACCACCCGTAACAGATGGGCCACTAGAGAGGACCTCCTCTCGGCTCTCCGACACACATTCCACATCCAGACAGAACTTTACTCAGACCCCCTCAACAAATCACTCCACTCCCACACATACCACTCACTTTACCCCGAAGACATAGTCTTCTCATCTAGCGGCAGCAATGCCCCACACACATGGCAAGGCACCAACATCGCCAACCCCGAATACGACCACGAATGCATGCGCCGAGCCATGGAACATGCAATCACCAGCGCGCACCTCACAGCCTCCCACACACCGAGCGCAACCATCCTCATACTCCCCCGATGGGAACACACACCCTACCGCCACTCCAAATACATCGACTCCCCTTACACACATCACCTCTACACCCTCCCCAACGACGCGAACACCTTCCTTCCCCCCGATCAACACACAGGCCATCCCACTCCTACACCATTCGGCACGCGCTGGATGGTAGACATCTACCTCGTCGCAAACCCCCTCGGCCTCCTCACCCTACCCTCACACACAGACATGACCGCACTCCACAACACTCTCGAATCCATCTACGACACACACCTTCCCAGCCCCACCATCACCATCCCACCCCCACACCTCACCGACTCCTACTCACCACACTCAGCAGGCATATACCACCTCCCCCCCAACCCTACTCACCCCCTTACCTACCCCCTCCATGAACGCATGCAACTAACATACTCCCCAACCAGCGGAGACCTTGCTTGGAATTGGCAGGACTTCGTATACACAGACGGCTCCAAGAAAGGTGGCAGCTCACCCCTCGGAGCAGCCGCCACCCACCCCGCCTCGGAAACCCGAGTCAAAATCCTGGTGACTTCTACCCCCCCCTCCCACACTATCAACCGCGCTGAATTAGCCGGCATTGACATAGGCCTCCAACTAGGCCATACCCACCTCCTTACAGACAGTGCATGCTCCCTCCGCCTCATACAAGGATACTTAAACTGCCCATCCGCTTACAGACACAACATCCACCGCGACACACTCCTCTCCATCACACACACCCTCAAAACCCGCTGCAACGCAGGCATCCGCACGCACCTCGGCAAAATTAAGGCACACAATCACTCACTAGGTAACGACCTCGCAGATGCACTTGCTAACCAAGTTGCAGATGGACAACCGCCAGATACAACTTACACCACAGGCTCAGCCGTGTCAGTCGGCCACTGGACCTGGCCATACACCCTCATTCCACAAACTCAGGGGGAACCCATACCCTACAAATACACCAACCTTAAAACAGACGCACATACCCACAGTATCAAACACACACATACACCCCTCTCACAAACATCCAAACACGGTGCCCTCCTCGCCCGAGCCGCGAAAGCGGGTGCCGACTTCTCCTTCCACAAAAAACACTCAACCCTCACAAATATCCAGTTCACACACAAGCAAGAATTCATGTGGGGAGTCCACAACACCCGCCTCCTCACACACAACCCCACCCTACGTTGCCCCATGTGTGGACAATTCACCAGCAACGGCCACATGGCCGGTAACTGCCCCACCATGTCCGGCCTAAGACAGGACCGCCACAACAGCGCGCTACAGCTCCTCCTATCTCTCTTGGAACGCCACAACGGAGGCCGATGGGAGACTATCACTGCAGACTTCGGTAACAAACCCATCAAGTCTTTCACCCACCCCACCCCCACCCACACCCCTCTCGACTGTCACCCCCCTTACCCCACCCACATGCCTACCCGCCTTGTTGCTGCTGACGAAGGTCTTTCGCCTGACTCCCTAACCTCGTGCCCCGCTATCCTCCCCCCCGAGATTCTCCCACCCGCACTACGTCCCCCGGCGCACAAACCCGATTTCATTCGCATCCTCGAACCTCGATTCGTCGGTCACACCAACGGCCGCCGACGATACTCTTCTATCAAAAAAATACAAATAGGGGAGTGGAAGTACTGCACCGACCACAACCTCTCACATACAGCCCACCTGGTTAGGGACAAATACACACCCCTCGCAAATGCCATCCGCAACCACTGGCCAGGTACCGAAGTCGAAATCCTCCCCATAGTCATGAGCCGCACGGGCACACCGCACTCATCCACCATCGCAAGTCTCACCTCTCTCCTCACCCTCCGCACCCGTCCAATGGCTGCATTATCTACTCCTTGTCTACCGCACCAAATCACGCACGACCACTCGCCGAGCCTCCGCATAACGCACCTCCCCAAGCCCTTCTTGCACACCACCTTTAACCCGCTTCAGACCCTCCCCGGGGGGGAGTGAAACCCCCGACCACACTTGGAGAGGCTGGACATAGGTGGTTCACGGTCTAGCCCTGACTTGTAAGTTCCATGTATGGCATAGTTGGGAGGGCCCAGAGACAGCAGCCGACGCATCCGGCTTTTGGTGAAAAACCGGCGCATACGGTACATGTTGTAAACAATTTCAATTTCAATTTCAATATGGCATCGAC
>JAPMLY010000494.1:15305-102805 GCA_026401115.1 Tetraselmis chui
TTGTTTTTCCACCGGGGAATTGTCGTAAGCAGAGCAAGCGCAGCGCGTTAGCGCAGTCGCGGGGGCCTATGGCGCGCACAAAGAAGGAGCCCCCTGAAGACGTCGATGTAGGGCCGAGCACCAAGCGAGCCAGGTAGCTGTAGACGTCTCCTCGCTAACTTTCGGGCTCACTGCAAGCAGTCGTGCCACGAGAGCGGCCATTTCCACATGTTTTTGGCTTCGTCAACACACAGTGACCGGAGTGGATGTGTGTGGGCATTTCAGGCCAACGCCAGGCGACAAATGGAGGGCGGGCACTGTGAAACGAGTGGTGCTGGAGAACTTCATGGCAAGTCCACCCCTCCCCACACCTCTTGCTCCTTCTACCTTACCTGCCGCTGACCATTCGCTCCCCTACCTCTAAGCTCCCATCCCTTGGCGCATTTGTCTGCCATTCATTGAGCTGTTTTTTCATGACACTTTGCAGACTTACTCCAAGTGCACCATAAACCCCGGAGAGAGGCTCAACCTGGTGCTGGGCCCCAACGGTGTGCGCCTCACCTACCCCTGTCAGATGTCATGCGCCTCATGAATGAGCCCTTTTCTATTTCCCATCCACTTGCTGCCATTCTTCGCGCTTCCCCTGGTCTTGGTCGGTTCCGAATCCATTTCGTGCATGTGGCTGAATGTATGTGACGGTGGATTTGTTTCAGGCACTGGCAAGAGCTCCTTTGTGTGTGCTCTCTGCGTGGGGCTGGGAGGTAGCACCAGGGTGGGTGCTCCTCTGCAAACTCCCCTCCCTTTGACGTCTCGCATTCGCCTGTGTCATATCACCAAAGGCGTTTCTGAAATGCGTACTTTCTGCGCTCTTTGTAGCTTCTTGGGCGCGCGGACAGCGTGAAGGAGTTTGTCCGGCGCGGCCAGACGGAGGGTAGCACAGAGATCTGGCTGGCGACTGGGGAGGAGAGGCAGGTGGTGAAGGTCTACCGTAAAATCAGGACGGACAACAAATCTGAGTGGAAGATCAACAGTAAGTCACCCCCCTCTGCCTCCACCCCTGCCACCGCTGAACAAAGATTCGACGCGTGGAACTGTGGGCACGCTCTTGCCGAATCACAAGAATTCTCAGAAAGTTGAAACAAAGTTGAGATGAGCTTTGAAGGAAGTATGGAGCGCGTTGGGTTTTAGGATTTGACTGAAGCAGGCCTGCTCGAACTTGCAGAGAGACCCGCGAGCGCGCAGCAGGTGAAGGACATTGTCTCACAGTACAACATCCAGCTGGACAACTTGTGTCAGGTAGGGCAGTGCTTTTTGCATGTCTCCTGTCTTTGGATCTCAGCTTGGAAAGCAGCCAGAACTGTACATTCAACTAACTCTATGTGACAGTCATTCTGTTAACCCTGCTTTGCCGCCAACAGTTTCTGCCGCAGGACAAAGTTGTGGAATTTGCGCGACTGAGGCCCGATCAGCTGTTGGTCGAGACGGAGCGGGCGCTGGGGGATGCGCACCTGCACAAACTGCACGTGGAGCTGATCGAGACGCGCAATAATCTGAAGTGCAACAAAGACGTGCGCTGCCTCCTTCCCTCCCCTCCCTCCTTCACTCCTTTCTGCGTTTTCCTGTGCATTGAAAGTAAGAGTAAGCTGAAAAGCAAAGCCGAATTTACAGCAGGGGGAGGGGGTTCGGGCATGATTCATTGGTGGTGAGTGTGTGTGTGTGTGTGTGTGTGTGCGCTGCAACAGACCTTGGATTCGTTCAACCGGCAGATTGAGAAACTACAGCAAGCGAATGAGGGCATCGAACGCGACGTCGAACGATTCCAAAAGAGGGAACAGCTGCTGGAAGAGGTGACCGCTGTTTACTGCCTCCCGTGCCGCCCTTTGGTTTCACTCGCTGCGAAGTTTTGGGGGTCGGTGTTCATGATGTGTGACTGCTTAATGCATATCGAGATGTAGCTTCACATGGACTTTACTTCGCTTCACATTAGCTAGCCACTGATTTACACTGCTTATGCTGCCTCAGGTGCGTCTTCGTGAGTTGAAGAGGCCATGGATGGAGTTCACCCAGGCCAAGGACGAGCTCGCAGGGTTGAATGCCATCTACAAGGAGAAGAAGCAGGAACTGAAGGTGCGGCGGTGGGAGTTGGTGTGCCACAGTTTTGCAGTGTGCGTTTCAGATTGTCTTTCTGAATATGGGGAACCCCCCCCCCCCCCCCCCCCCCCCCCCACCCCCCCCCCCCACACACACACACACACACACAAGGGTGGACTCTGACTTGTTGCTGCTGTGGCATGTGCAGGAGATGAACGAACACGTCGCGGCAGTGCAGAAGCCACTCAAGTGAGAGCTGCCTTTCTTCTGTGTGATACATTTCGTCCCTATTTTATCAGGTTGCTGCGTTTCCTGACTCGCGTTGTCGGAAACTCCTGCCCTTACAGTTTGATGACATTGATTGATGGGCTGACCCAGGGAGGCACATGCCGCTACTATCAAGGCAAAGCAAAACCAGGAAGCCGCCAAGCGCCAGCTGGCGGAAGCACAGAAGAAAAAAGCAAACCTTGACTCGACCATCGAAGATGAGGTGTGTAGGTTGTGGGTTTTGTGGGGCAGGGAATTGTTTTTTGGGATTTTTCCATCATTGTTTGTTGTGTAAGGCGGAGGTTGACGCAGCCGAGTTGGCTGCTGCATCGCTTTCCGTGCTGCACAGGCCTTCAAGATTGAGAATCTGAAGGAAGAGATTAAGGGCCTGGCCGAGCAATCTAAGATACGCAAGCGTAAGATTGCATCGGCTGAGGCGAATGTGGTGAAGATGAAGGACAAGCTGGAACAAATGCCCGCTCCGGAACACAATGAGCGCGAGTCTTCCCTCAATAAAGAAATCACTGAGCTGGACTACCAGCAACAGTAATCCCACTGCCCACCCCCCCCTGCTTCTCTGGATCGTCATGCAAGCCAGCGGCCGCTTGTTTTGTTTTAAAGGGATGGAATGGGCTGTTACTGCGTGTGAGGCTACATTCAGACTGCTCCCCCTAAATGCTATGATATATATGCCGTATGTAGGATATTTAAGTCGACCCTGTTTCGATGAGAGGGGGGGGGGGGGGGGGGGGGGGCACTGTGCAGGTGTTATTGTCGGCTATGATGGAAATTTAGACGACTTGCTGACGAAGTGGGTGTGCTTTTGGACGTGCAGGATGATCGACGACGAGATACAAAGACTCAAGCAAGAAATGGATCTTCCGAAACATCAACTGAACGGCCTCACCGCCCAACTCCAACGGCTGGATGACCATAAAATCCAAAAAATTATGCAGCTCGAGCAAAGGTATGTCACCTTTCTGGTTTCTTATGGTCATACATTTGGCTATGGCTATTTTGGACCCTTGTTCATGATTTTTCTTGCTGCTCTCTTGCTTTTGGTTCTTTGCTGGCGTTGCTTGTATGTGAATTGCTTATTTTATTTTTTCTATGAATGCAAGAGGTTGGTCCTCCTCATGCACGGTGGTGACTGTTGACACGGTCGCCTTCCAATGCGCAGGTTCCCTAGAATAATGAAAGTTTGGGAGTGGGTGCAAGATAACCCCGGTCGTTTCCGCGGCAAGGTGCGTGGTCAAGGGACCCCAATGTCGCCCGCATGGTATCTCATCACGGGGCGCCCATTGTCAGCTCAAACCAGCTGCGTCTCACGCTTTTGGTTTTGTAGTTGGACCCATTATGTGTGATGTTTGCTCCTGCAGGTGTATGGGCCACTGCTCACGGAGGTTACGATAGAGGACCCCCAGCTAGCGCTGTACCTCGAGATGCAGGTGTGTGTGTGTGTGTGTGTGTGTGTGTGTGTGTGTGTGTGTGTGTGTGTGTGTGTATCGCTTCTGTCTGTTTCATCTGCTGAGTACGCATTACAAGTACGCCTATTCTGTTTCATTGAAATCGTAGCACGTCCTGTTGCCCTGTGGTCTGCGCTTTACCTTGCCATGTTCATTTTGTATGCTGTGTCTCTTCCCTTCGCCATCCGTTGCCAGGTGAACCAGAGGGTGTGGTCGTTTTTTGTGACGGAGCACCGTGAGGACCAAGACCTCCTCATCTCCGAATGTGCCAAGCTGATCGGCAAGAACAACATCATCGTTACCAACTATGCAGGCAACCCCAATGAGCCCCTGCAGCACAGGAGGTGCGCGGGGGGCTGGCGCATTATCCCCACAGGCTCTGGCATACCATGTATTTCGTGGATCCCTTTTGTGTGTGTGTGTGTGTGTGTGTGTGTGTGTGTGTGTCTGTGGCTGATTCGCAAGTTTCTTACTCTGTGACTGTGTGTGTCTGTCTATTTTTGGCAGTGGGACAGTGTCGGACTATGCGCAGTACGGTGTGACACACACACTGGATCAGGCGCTGAAGGACACTCCGGCCATCATCACCCATGTCTTGGACGACGAGGCGGGCATTTCTCGCGCGTTTGTGGGTTCCGCGAACATGAAGGTGAGAAATGCCGTTGCTGCGATTGTGGGATGGCCAGCATTGACGTGTATTGTGTTGGCCAGATGTTTGCTCTCACGCGCCCGCGATGAGACGCCTGTCGTGTTGTGTTCCTGCAGCCCCACGTGCAGACCTTCCTTGACAGCAACCAGCAAGTGACCACGCTATACCTGCCAGACTCACGTTACTCCGTCAGTCAGTCTCGCTACAACAAGGCAGCCCGCGGCCAGGAGGTACCAACTATAAACCGTCTGTATGTTGCGACAATGTGTCGCTGATGTTGTGGGGGGGTGGGGTGCGGATTGAGAGGCGAGGTTTTCTGTCTGTTCGGCGACGACAGGTTTCGGGCATCCGTCCCGGACACTTGTTACGGGGCTCTACGGTGACGGCAGAGCGGGATCAGTTGATGGGAAGGATTAGGACTATCGAAGACACGCTGGGATCATACTCGGAGCAGATCAATGAGAAGCAGAGGCGGAAGTCGCAGGTGCGCTGAGCGTTGGTGTCACCGCATCCACCGTATGTGTAACCTGTCCAATGGATGGGGGTTTTGATGAATTTTGTTGTATGTGGGTGCGAATGTCGCTCAGCTCGTTGATCAGCTGCGTGTGAAGCAAAGCGAGCAACGGACAATTGTGGACGAAGCGCGCCTTGCGAAGCGAGCCATTACGGCGGCCAGAGTGGCGCTGAAGTCTGCGGAGAAGCAGTTGGACAGCCAACGCGCATCGCCGGAGCCTTTGCTGAAGGAGCCGCAGCTGAAGCGTCAGCTCGAGAAAGCACTCGACAGGCTAACGATGTTGGTGAGTAAAGGGAGAGGGGGCATGGGATTCAGTGATGCGCTGATGGCATTTCGAGCCTTGTTAGGGGTACTGGGAATTGTATGCTGGTGCCATCTCTAAAATAGTGTGCCGAAAAACTGAGAGCTTCCGGATATATAGTCTTTGGGCCCAAGGTGTGTGTGTGTGTGTGTTTACGTAGTGGGATCCCCTTCCGAGCGCTTTTTCAACATTGATATGCGCTGTTACATTGGCATACTTCTTTGAGTCTGCGCTGTTAGTTGAGGACACGGTGGTTTTATGCTCAGCTGGGTAGAGAGTTAAGGGTCTTGGCATTTTCACGTATTGCAAGAATGATGTGCCCTGCCGCTGCATACACTGTGCCTAACAAACTGCTGCTACTGTTGTTGTGCTAAGATCGGCGAGTACTCGGCACTGATGCGCTCAATCGGGTCGGCAGTGGAGAAGTTTACTGTGACGGAGCTGATTTGTGAGGAGGCAGCGATGTTCGAGCGGCAACAGCAGCAGCAGACGCAGGAGGTGTCTGCCGCGCTGCGTAGCCTGCAGTCCGAGTATGAGTCAGCGGAGCTGGACTATCAGAACGCCAAGACCGTGAGCCCTCCCGCAGTCACCCGCACTCGTTCAGCTCTCATGTTGATTCACACGAGTCAATCATTTTTGACTCTATTCCACGTTGCAATCACAGGAAGCAAAGAAGCTGCGGCAAAAGGCGGTTCAGGACGCTCCAATCCCGGAAGACCCTGAAGAGGTGTGTTCGTGGCAGGGGAGGGACGTTGTGTGTGCTTGTGGTGTGTGGGCCGTGGGGGGGCTGACTGGGCGATGTGTGCGCAGGCGGAAGCGCACAAAACGAAGCTGGCAGATCTAACGGATGATCTCGACGAGTTGATCCGCGAGATTGAATCTCTGACCGCTGAGGCAGACGAAATCGTATGCTCCAACCCCCGCGTGCTCCATGAGTACAAAGAGCGACAAGCCAAATTGCAGGCACGGGCCCCTTCGCACACACACACCCACCCACACCCACCCACCCACCCACACACACACACACACACACACACACACACACACAAGCATGGGCTGTGTCGCGATCCGCTGAATCCGAGGAGTGGGATTGGGTGGGTTGGACTTGGTACGCAGGCTTTAGAGGGGAAGCTGGCCGATGCAACGGCCAGCGTCACCGACGGACAGTCGCGCATCGAAGAGCTCAAGGGTCGCTGGCTGCCTGAGCTTCAGAGCCTGGTGGAGAAGATAAATGCCACCTTCCGAGTCAACTTCCGAGAGATTGGCTTTGCGGTGAGTCTTGTTTATCCCCCCCACCACTCTCACGTTCCTTCCCATACCCCCCCCCCCCCCCCCCCCCCCCCCCAACCTAAGGTTGCCAACAGGTAGCTATTTCATCTGAAAAGGGCGGACCAATTTCCAGTGGCTTGTCTCACCCTTCATGCGTTTGCGTTCCGTCTTGACTGCAGGGCGAGGTCCGTCTGAAGGAGGACGACGATTTCGACAAGTATGAGATCCAAATTATGGTCAAGTTCAGAAGCGAGGAGGAATTGACGGTGAGCAGAAGGAAGGAGAGAGAGGGAGAGAGAGCTTGTGGTAGTGGGAGGGTCTCAAGCATGTCGTTTTTTCTACAGCCCTTGCATGTGTGAAATCAACTTACACCCCCTTTGCCCTTTCCCCTCACCGTCGGGTGGTTGGGTACAGGTGCTAACCGCGAGCCGCCAGAGTGGAGGCGAGCGCTCCGTCTGCACAATCCTGTACTTGATCGCTCTGCAGGGCGTCACGGATTCTCCCTTCCGCGTCGTGGATGAGATCAATCAGGTGTGGATGACAGTGCGGTGCAGACTGTTATGAGGGGGAGGAGGAAGACTGGAGGGGGAGGGGACGTTAGCTTATTGGTTTGGATTTCGTGATGTTGTTTTGAGCTCGTCGCTGCTAATGTGTCTCACGTCAGGGAATGGACCCCAACAACGAGCGAAAGGTGTTCAAGCAGCTGGTGGAGTCGGCATGCAAGCCCGACACGCCGCAATGCTTCCTCCTCACTCCCAAACTCCTACCCGATCTGCCCTTTACTGACGACGTCCGAGTGTTGAATATCTTTAACGGGCCCTGGGCAAAGGAAGTCGCTCAGTCGTACTCTCTAGCCGACCTGCTGCCCTCACACGCCGGCGAAGAGGTGGCCGCCTAAGCACCACAACGAAGCTCAGCCGTCAATTTCACCGCAGCTCACCGCTGAATGAGGGCCTCGTGTGGTAGCAATGGGAGTGCTCGAGCTCAGAGTGAGAGGCTAGACATAAGCTGAAAGTTTTTACTCTTGCAGCCCAGAGTTCACCTAGGTGCCGTTTCGACTTCCGAGGGAGTTGTAAAATTACGTGACAGTGTTCTCTCTCTTTCTCTACCCCTCTCTCGACACGAGTGAGGATAGAGTGATCGAGGAAGGGAGCCGTGTCACATGTCCATCGCTCATGAGCGAAGGGAGTGGGTTGCGTGTGAATGAATCTATCTCCTTGCGTAGCGATTAACGGCATTGAATTCGGGCATAGGTGGCGGCTGTATGGAAAGGGCTTGTGTCGTTCTTGCTATTCTACAAATTCATAACGAGTCCCCGGTAGGCTGTGGCCATCCGTCCGCATTGACCGTGCAATGATTGATTGAAGTGATATAATCAGACTGTTAAAGCTGGGAGTTCAATTGCGTGTCGTTTCGACTTTCTAGTTGTAAGAATTCGTAATTGACTCTCTCCATCTCTTCCTCTGCCAGCATGACGCGCGGTGAGGTTTCTAGTAATATATTTTCAATTTCAGGGCGATTGATATGTTTCGTCGACATTACACAGATGGTACCTTAGTGGGTTCTGTCGTCTAACACGCATCGTCTGCAAGGATTATGAATGAAATGAATTTATGTTTTGAACGTTCGGTGTGGGAGGCGCAGGTGGGGGCGATCAGGGGAGCATCGCCAACTATGTCTGCAGCCGAAACACACAGACGAGTTCTATCTATATGTCTTTCCTTGGCACCTTCTTCAAGAAATTCCAGTTCGTGATCGTGATGCGGTGCCGTACTCCTGAGGTAGGCTGGTGCACACTCTCGTGCTTGTGGCAAACACTGTTGAAGCTCAACATTTGGCGACGGAGAAGATTTTGAGGTTTCCGCTTTGAGAGAGGAGGAAAAGCACCTTGCCGCCCCCCGCCACGGCAAGCGAGTGCGGCTCGTCTGTTAGACTGGAGCCTAGTTCCATCGAGTGAACCAGCTCGCCGGTGGTTGAGGTTTCGATTAGGCGCCGGCTACGCTGGCTGAGTAGTAACAGCGTGTTGGTCACGCGGTTGTGCGCGATGCCGGAGATGTCATCAATGGGGAGGTCAGTGGCAGTGAAGAGCAGTACCGCGGGTGCACCTTCCGCGGCAGTCCAGACCGCGGGCGGGTGAGATTGTGCCACGAAAAATCGCCCTGCTTCGTCATCCCATGCCAACCCGCGCACTGAAGCATGCTGTAGCAATGACGGCATCTACAGTGTGCCCGAACAAAACGCCGAGTGCAGTCAGCAACGCATATGTAGGCTACACTAGCTAATTTGTTCAATGATTTTACTTCGGTCCAAAATATGAAAGATATGCATTCCACTATACCAGGGTTTCAGTCGAGTCGGAGCTCGCAGGCCACTCCAACAAACATCATTCCTTTCAATAAGCCGGAACCCAAGACTATTCGTTGGCTTACCTTCAGATCGACGCGACGGTTGGCTGAAGGGGAGGAATTTATGTCGACCTGCTCCGCTGTAAGGTTGCGCTCCAAGACCGAGTACTGATTATCCCCCAGGTAAGCAACACCTGCGGCGTCAGTCAGTATGTCAGCTTTTAATGTGAGCTGTGTGTGAGAGAACAAAGAGGGGCACCTCCTTACCACGGCGTCTATCCTTACCTGCGGGAGCCTGACCGGTCGCCCGCAGAGGTACCTCCTGCTCAAGGACGCCTGCGATGGAATACTCGGCCAGCGCGCCTGGACGTCCAGTGATGGTCATGAGGGTGCGGCGCTCCGGATTATAGGTGAGTCCGGTGTAGCCTTGGCCTGGTTGTGTGCCCGTAAGGTTGAACGCTTGGCAGACTGAATAGGATGACATATACTGTCTGTGCTGCACCGGTAAGCGCCAGTAGTACAGGAATATGTTGCTTTGACGACTGTCCTTCGCTGCGGCAGCCGAGTGCAGCTCCATCAGCTGCGTCGCATACTCCAGCTGCTCCAAACTGCCTTCCTCTCCCGCGCCCTCTCTTTCGCCCGCACGAGCAGCTGCAGTCGCGAGCGCAACGCTCTCGGTTATCGGCGGCATCGAAAAGTCCTCCATCTCGTCTTCCTCGTCCTCCACTGCTGCGGCTCGGAAAATGGACGCCGAGGAGGGGCCGTGGTGGAAAGTGAACTTCAATGGCTCGGGCTCCTCCTTCAATGCATTCTGCTTCGCCTCTTGCTTGACCTCCGGAAGGCTCAGAGGCTTCCTGGCCGCTGGCTTCAGACCACGTCGGCCTTCGCCTATCCGACATCCCTAAAACGCGCAATGACATATGGGATCGAAACAACTCAGCCAACGATACCCAATTGACTCTTACGATATCGCACTCCGAAACTAGAGCTGTGGCATCGTCCGTTCGAACAAGTTCAACTGTATAGTCCTACCGACATCAAGCCCGCGATTGATCCGCCCCCTCTCTTTCTGTCGCGAGACCTTCACTATACCCCTAGCCTGAAATCACAAGGTGTTAGCACTTCGTACCTGTGCAGAATATATGTGCACTTGTCCATCCGCTCCCAGCACCATAAACTTTCCGCCGTCGGGCGCAAAAGTCAACCCAACTGGACGCTCGACCTCCTTCTGAACACCCACTCGGCTGGCTACCTTGCCGCTGTTATCAAGCTCCACCACGTCCCGCCCAGAGAGCACATACAGCCGACGTGGCTGCGAGGCGTAGTAGATATCCGTGACGTTTTGAACATCGAGTCCACTATCGGTCGTCTTACGAACCACCCCGTTTAGCATAACCAGCGACAGTGACGTCTGCGCGGGCGCGCGCTGGGAAAAACTCGACGGGCCCAAGTCGGTCACCATCAGCATTTTCGCCTCTGCATTGTACGTCAGCTTGTCCTGCATCACGACCGTATTATGCCGGAAGGGCACATACTGCAGCTTCAGCTCGGTCTGGGCGGTGTCGATGTTAGCGTAGGCGAGCTTTTGCTGGCCAGGCAGCGTCAAGGCAAGTAGGTCGCCCTGCAACCAAGTAACTCCTGCAGTACAGTAAAAGTGCTAAGTGGTGTCAATAATCGCTCGGACGGAAGGACACCGCAGGACATCGCTTCGTTAGGGCCAACCGAAGAGGCCAGGCACTAGCACACGCATCATCACATACAGGCACAACGATGAAGGTGTTATATACCACTTGAGTGTGACTCTGTATTGATTTAAGGAACGGGCAGGAGAGTCCACGCTGCGCTAGAGCGAACCAAAACATCCGGTATCGGCCTATCGGGACTACTGTCATCGAGTTGTACATTACCTTTCAGCCGAATTGGTACTGGGCTTCGGAGAGAGCGCACAAGGCCACCATCCAGGTCGTAAGCGTGTAGTGCGGCGTCATGGCCAGACGTTAGTCCCCAGAGGATATTATCCTTCGGATTGTAAGCGACGCCGGTGAAGTCTGTCCGGCCCAGCCAGATCGTCGAGCACGCGCTGTAGCTAGACAGCTCCCAACGCCGGGCTCCAGCATTCGACACGCCAAGGAGGGAGGTGAAGACCATAACTCCGAGAATGGACCTTGCCCATTCATGATACCGCAAGTTCCCGCGCTTCATTGCCTTGCCTGAAGAGAGCTGCCACTACTATTGTCAGAGTCTCAGAGGTCTACTTGTGTTCTCGCGATACGGCGCGACGCCCGTCTCAGATGACTGCTGCGAAACAAGCCCCTTGCACTTCTATATGTAGTATCGCTAAAAGCCCGTGCGAGTCAGCACCAGAAATCAGAATATTGATACGAACACCTGCAGCCTCCCTTCCATGTCAAGGGTATCAAGTGAGCCCCGAAGCCTGGGTGACTACAGGTACCACGCTAGCTCGGAGAGCGGACTAGCTTCCCGTAGTCTGTCGCTTCCGTCCTTCGGAAAGGGCTCATGCATTCCATCGTCGGTAAAACATGTAACCCTAATGGTACGGGAGTTCCGAATACAGTTATTGGCGGTTAAATATGTTTTACCATACAGTACTTTATTTCCGCATAACTGTGTGAAACAGCTGTTATTCAATTTACTTGGCGGGTATCTGTACGGGTGCCCCTCTTGTTATTGATGCTGTCTATAATATTTATGGTGCTGATTATAGTGATTATTTCAGCAGCAAGCAACCGCGCGGGCCCGCATCATCGTTGTACACGTACAGGTACCAGTTATATCGACGATGTCAACGACGATGCAACCACTGTACTGTACTTATTCTTACCTTACGGGTACTTGTACCCCGTGCTGAGTAGTGCTTCCTTTTGTCTTGCCTTTGATTCCATTACCCTCTTGTCACTCTTGCTCTCTAGGTAACTTTACTTCCGAGATGCTTGTCAAAATATTGTTAGGATATTGACTCTCTTGTACCTCGTACACAACGTAATACAACCAATTGTGCTCGTGGACAGTGACATCGGATGCGGAGTCCTAATAAGCATTGAACTACAAAAAGCACTTTAGACACGAGGACATGGAAATAGGGGGGGGAACCAAAAGGGCAAGAGTGACAAGAGGATCATATGGAATCCAAGACACGGGGGAGTTCAACATTGCATTATACACATACCTAGCAAAGAAAACACATGAGAACAAAAGGAACTCTCGCGCCACGATGGAACGCAACACGTGGAGGGGACTATCTAGCGGCGCCTCACGCGCCGCGCGAGGTAATACGGAGACGCTTGCGGCCCATGGCGCGAGTGGAGAACGCCGTGGCATGAGAAAGCGTCATATATGGATTTGTCATTTTACCCCGTTATTGACAATATTATCCTATTTTTAACAAACGATAATCATTGGCTTTTAATTGTACTAAAATGTTATTACACTCCTCCACAAGAGTCCGGACAAGATTTCGCACCTTCGCAAGTAAAAAAGTGTAACCACGCGTCCATTTTATTGACAAATATCCCGAAGTCCTAGTCAATGCTTTGTCGCACAAGATGGAATGCGCCGACACATACGGGGGTCGAATTAGAGCACTATAGGGCTTGTGTACTTGGGGTTATTGCGCCCGCATCCGTGCGGCACGCTCTTTCAAACAATCGCCGCGCCGGTTAGACGAAAAGAGTAACGGGCGCACAACGCCGCAATATGAATGCTTATGCGACGGTCGCGCAAGTACAATGCATAGGCGACGGAGGGAGGAGGTGTTGGGAAGGCCGCTGTGGGGGAAACGCACGAAATCGCGTATGTAGACTTACCACCGATTTGCGCACAACCCAATCAAGGGAAGGGTGCTTTGGCCATAATGTCCAAACGATCATAACCTACTCAAATAAGGTCAAAGCCTTTATTTCAAACAAGTACTATTGGATGCGTCTTTTCAATGTGCGTCGCACGTACTTGCTCTTGAGTTCAAGCACTCACAAACATTCTTCTGTGAATTATTCTAAATTTCACAATATTTCGGCAAAGCTGAGATGAAGTGCCAAGCAACACCCGTTGAATTCGGCTCACCTCATGAGGCGATTTGTTGTCGATATGTGTTTACCAATTATTCATTCCTACTGATTTACAAGCCTAATTCCGGACGTGTGCCACGTGTGGGGCGAGTGTGGTTGGCACAAACACGTACCCAAGGCTTCCAAACACCACCGTCAACGTGATAGTTGACGGCCAAGTTGGACCTCGCCCCTCAACAAAGCCAATCGCCCTCGCCTATTTACAACGTGCAGTTTTCATCCAAGCCTGCGTCATACGGGTCTTTAATCGCTTGCTTTCTAAGTACATTGCCCGTGCATGCGGCATGAACTTCCGTGCTCTATTCACACAATCACACAACCGCAAACCCACGCTCAAGAATGTGTAGGTCTGTCGGGGCAGTGGTTGTCGAAGAGTGGGGGAGGAGGGGCAGGTCACCGTAGTCGGATCCGGCGGGCCGCGGGCGCACGGAAATTGTTCAAAAACCCTCCGTACGGGTTTTTCCGGCGCCGACCCGGAGGGTCGTCGCTGCCAGATCGTGTCGCTCCTTCCGTCGTGGCCGTCCTCCTTGCCGCCAAAGCTTACTCCTCCCCCCGGGAGATGTAGCTTGTCGACGTAGCGGTTCGCTAGTGAGCGCCCTTCACTGGTGCTACTCCCCAACTAGCTCGACGCCGGGTACGAACATTAGTTTAATTTCCGAAAAAAGCCCTCCGTACAGGGCTTTCCGGCGGCGGCTGATCCTGAGGATCACCGCCGCGTCACATAGCCGCTCCTCCGTGTGACTAGTACAGTCATGCAACAGTACATTGCAGGACATTGTACAGGTACTCGTTACTAATTCCAATTCGTGCTTTTCCAAAGGACGGACGTACAAACGTGGGTACGTCGCTACTGAAATATTCATTAAGGTGCTGATGATACAATACGACCAGTACCTCCCGGTACGTACAGATATGCATAGTTAATCTAACTAGCCATATGACGCGCCTAAGCGAGTTCTTCGATGCAGAAGGAGCCGCGTCGTGAAACCCAATGCTAGGCAAGCCGCGTCTCTGGACAGATGACGACGGTTAGACAGCCCTAACGCCTGACACGTAAGCGCAGCAAGCAAGCGTAAGCTATCTGGGCAGAAACCTATTTAAGCCCAGTGCAGTAGAGGGAGGTGACAGAACCATTTAACAATTCCTTTGTTCACTTACAACATATACTGCTAAAGTACAGCAGCGAGACATCTTTCACTAACATCCTTCGACAACAACATCGTGACATCTTGCAACGACAGAACTAGACATACTAGAACTGATTTGTGCTAGCGTTTAGCTTGAGGAGGCTAACCGCCACATCCGTCTGCGACCGGCCACCGGCTTGTGCCATGTCTTGCCTCACCCCCCGGGAAGGCTCGACTGGCACATGGTTGGTCGACGGCTAGCAAGCGCCATTTCTTGGCGTTGTTTCCCGGCTGGCCACCACCAGCTCCAACACCCGCCTCCCACCGTTGATCCGGTTGTACCCTCATCGCCATCAAACGCTTTTGCAGTACATGCCCCACCCCCTTGAAGTAGGATTGTATTCAAGAGTATTAGACCGCGAAAAAAACGTATCGGACGGGCCGAGCGGGAGATCTTGGTGCCGGTATTGCACAGAAATTATTTATTCAAAAGCCCTATGTACATGGCTTTCCCGACAGCTGTTGATCCTGCGGATCGAGCTGTCGGCCCTCTTAGCCCCCTACCGTGCCATGCTTGGCACGGCTACGGGGTTTCCAGCGCCCACCACGGGGAGGTGAGGGGATGCCGACGGGCATGCGAGCGCACCCCCCTCCGGGGCCGCCGCCGCTGCGCCGCCGGCGGGCGCCACTTTAGTAGTATATTGTAATTGAATAAAGGGGAATTGTTAAATGGTTTGTCACCTCCCTCTACAACACTGGGCTTAATAACTTTCCGTCCATATAGCTTACGCATGCTCACACTCGCTTACGTGTCATGCGTTAGGGCTTTCCAATCGTCGTCAACAGTCTAGCGACGCGGCTCGTCTAGCATGGGGAATCACATTCGGCATAGGAAACCTCGCTTGGCGCGTCAACTGGCTAGTTAGATTAACTGTGCGCATATACGTACCGGGAGGTACTGGTAGTATAGTACGCATCAGAACCCTTGCTAATAGTGCAGTAGCGACGTACCTACGTTGTACGTCCTTCCGATGCAAAAGCACGAATTGGAATTAGTAACGAGTACATGTACAATGTACTGCAATGTACTGTTGCATGAATGTACTTGTCACATTCGGGGACAAGAGCGAGGCAACGAGGTGGTTAGCGGCACATAGATTAGCAATAGCTGAAGATCAATGTTAGTTTAAGTCTCTCTACTCCTCACGAGATTCAAGTACCCCCCACCATTTATTTTTGAATTGCTGAATTGCATTACTTAGCGTATTCCCTTATGAAAATAGCGTTTCCTCACATTGCACGCTCGTCGCCACACACCATGGTTCCGAGGTTCACGACCCACATGCTGCGCAGTAAAAATATTTTGTTTGAAACAGTAACAATCCATCAGTAACAATCCATCATGTTGAAAAAGCTCGTCGTCGGACCGTGTTGTGTGGTAACTCCGTGGTGCACGTGGCAAGAATGATAAATGCCATTAGTGGCGTGTTTGACGTAAGCGTCGTCGCTCAAGGTGTAGCCGTGTGCAACAAAATCAGCGCATAGTAGTGATCTTATTGCTAAAGTGGATCAAAGGCCAAACATGTAATAGTTGCCCAATGGTTGATGTCTTCCGGCCCTCCCATCTGATCGATATAAGCCTTATACAAATTTTGGGCTAGAGTGTGGTCGCCAAGCACATCCAATCATGTAAGGCATGCGAATGTGGGTGTTTAGCCCCCGCCCCCCCCCCCCCCCCCCTTCTCGGGAGGAATTTTGCGGATATACAATAGGGTGTCAATGAAGGTTGCAATTTTCAGGTTCCTGCTGGATGATATGCACGTCTCAAATTTCCATCCGCCTTTTGTGTCGTGGCCATATGGGTGGTACGTGATGGATATTCAGCAAGCATGCCATCATTTTAAAGAGGTGAACGATATGCACTTTATTGTCCATATGACATAGGCGGCTTTGGGCCGAGCATGGACCTTGTGCACGGGTTCGAAAAGATATTTGAAGGTAAGGTCACACTCTGCATACTAAACTTTAAATCACATGCTTTGAGGCAACCTCTCCACGCCAAATCAGGCGCGAGCATGAGAGAGACGGAATGGAAACAAGTGAAAATAAAATCATCTTTCAAATGTGCCGCGGTCCACACACCGCAAAAGAGGCTGACCTGATAGTAATTACAAGAAGCACGATAAGGAGGTTGACATGCGGCGACAACTACTTGTTCTTTTTATCATTCACGCTATTATTGTAATTGTGTAAAGATTGTGATATGAAAATAGAATTTCTTACAAGAAAAGAAGTGGAAACCACCAAGCAAAAAGGGAAAAAGGAGGACACCCCCCTCACAGGCCTAAGCCCGAGGAACAGGAAGGCATGCCACAGCATCATCACTGCCCTCCTGAAAAGCATCGCGAAGATAAGACCCCCAAAAATATTGAAATGACGGCATGGACATGATAAGAAAGGACATGCTTCCGAAGAATTTAGAAAATAACCCTTCCTTTCCACCTTCCTACGGTGTGATGTTCTGCTTATGTACGGCAACCCGCAATGCCTACCATCGCATGTTGAATTGAATCATAGGAACAAACATTAATTAAGCATCATGAAAAAAAAACACATTCAAGAAACGGATCGAGTGAATGAGAAAAGACAAGTGCACAATATATATGGCGCATTTACTATTTAAGTGTGCATCGAAAAGTGTCCCATGAACACAACTCGCGGAAAGCGTCGTCACTCTTACAGGTATGCTCCGCTCTTCTATCATGTCATCAGACAGACCGTCGAGCCAGTTTTCAGACTAAACATTGGAATGCAGTGCGTTACGGAACGCAGATAATTTTTGTAATTAACTTAACACGCTGTTGAGGGGCGACAGTACTTGCAGGGCAGCTCTCCAGTGTCCGCAACCCGTGTTATCATCCCTATCTCTTTAACTCCCCTCGTCGCGGGAACCATCCACTGCTTTGCGGTCGGTGACCTAAACCTGCTAGTCGCGTTGGTCCGTTGTTTGTGGGACGCTCGCGTTCTCCCTCACGTGTTGCATCATTTCGTCAAAGCATTTTTTATGGGTGCGTTCGCACTCCGCGCTCCTGCACACCGGCCCCGGCAGGTCCACCACCATGGGCTGCGTGAGGTGGAGGTACGACATCGCGTGGTGCGCCATCTTCGTCGCCTTCTTCCCGCACTCGATGCACCGCCAGTCGGCCCCCGCCATCAGCTCCCGCTCGTGCTCCATCGCCATGTACTCCAGCATCATCTTGATCCGCTCCTCGTCCGCCATAACCTGCCGCAGCTGCCCTCGCCGGCGCAGCGGGTGCAAGAACTCGAAGTCCTTTTTGTTCCCGTGCTGGTCGTTCACGTTCACTTTGTACTTCACCGTCATCGCGTTTTCCCCTAAGTAGGTGTATATTAGCCAGAACGCCAGCACCACCACCGGCACCAAAATCCACTCCGCCTGAAACGACAGCTCCTCCTGACTGCTCCCCTTGCCGGCAGACATCGTTTGCCACCCCCACACTCACGCAAAACACTATCAACTTGTCCCTTCGCCCAAGCACAGCTCTCCTCTCCCGTCGAAGCCGCGTAAACCTCGAAGAGCGCTAGATCATCAACTGCCACTGGCCGTCGCGTGACGCATACCGCGTCTAATCGTACCGCCGTCCGGGGTGCGACGGCTCGTGACCACGAGCGTCACGGTACCTAACTCCCTCTTCGAAAGTCTCTTAGCTCTCAGCGGCGTCGTTCTTTTCGGCAGTGCAGCGAAGCCTGTGCTGCCTTGAGCTTCAGAGCTGGAGATCGGCGCGCCAGCAGTAAGATCGACGAAGCGAACGCGGGAAGTCTCTTCTGCGCTGAGCACCCGACTGATATGCCTAGTGGGAGGCTCTCTAGAGTCAGTTACCAGTGCGAGGCTGCGAGCGCGCCACTGCCTGTTGACGGATGCGCCTTTTGGCCGGCTCGTTCTGCAGTTGTGCTTCAAAGTGAGTCCACACACGCACACTCTTCCCATAAAATCCTTTATTCTAAAGGGAAACAGGGATTTTCGCAGAGGGCAAGTGTTCAGCAATAAGTAGGGTTTGCGGCCGCGGTTTGGGTTCCCCGGATGGCCCGGATTAATAGGATTTTTCACATTTTGATAGATGCTAAGTACTCCCGACGAAATGGTGACACAAAATGCGATGTCTGCGATCGTGGTTGATTATTGAAAAAATACAAAAATTGGGGCCCCGTGAAGCCGCAAATATGGGAGCATTTGGCTGTATAAACCTTTGCCGTTACGATGCTTGAAGTCGATGAGACTGCCAAATTTGGGCCAAAAGAGACCAATATTTACTTTGGAAGCTACAAGAATTGTGAATTTACCTTACGGTGTGGGATTGATTGAGGTAAGCTTAGTTGCAAATGGAAACCCTCCCTCCAAGTTTGGGTACGGATACAATAAATCATGCCAACTGGCCGGTTTTTGCGGCAAATCCGCCGTTCGACGTCATCCATACCCTCATATACCGCCAATCGATATTTTCTAGTATGTAGGGTGTCAATATCCCCCATTTTCGCTCGGCGCTCGCAATCCCTTCACATCTGGTTCCCGCACATCAGCAATCACTTCACCGATACGCCCAACAATCAGCGTTCTATCTAGAGTTCGTATATTTACAATGTTACCCATGTCATGCCCCTTTCTGGCATATTGCCCTTATATTTGCCATATGTTATCATGCCAAATCATTGCAACCCGCGTTCGGGTACTTCGAAGGCTTCCCGCATATTTCACGCCACGCGATACGCAAGTTGCAAGGTTCAGCAATCCACTCGCTAGGGTTTTTACACGGCAAGCAAGTTGCCCGTCATGCCCAATAGCCCCCCCGGCCGTGCTCCTTGGGTGTGTTTTCGGACACGAAGGAAGAGAACAAAATGCGGACTACATGCCATTCTTATTGGTGTCTCCACTCTCTTGGCGGCCGGGCGCAACACACGCGGGCGAGTGTTGCTGCAACTCTGCAGGTATGCTAATAACTAAATGTAGAGTACTTTCTATACTTTTCGCGGAAAAGTGTACCGATCTAAAAACGTACCCTACCGTCACTCAACACCGTAATAAATTTCAAAGTATTACTAAAGTACGACCGGCTTTCCTCCCCCCCAAAGGTCCCCCGGCGCGTCCGCACACCCGGACAAAAGGGGACACCCGCCACAAGTGAGCCAGCACGGCGCCGCATGCACACAACATGCAATGTAATCCCCCCGCCCGATGCCCAGACCATGCTCTCCGCACATGCATTGGCCACCCCGATCACATCATCCCCTCCCATCCCCTTCTGAGATCACCCAAAGCCTGCTCCTACAAGGTCCACTCCACCCGGAGCGCTACTTCGACGGAGGAGCGGTACCTCTGCGAACGGCCCGCTTCGCCACTCAATAAGGCCCAGCCTAGCACCCTACGTCTCCTCCCACTAGCCTTCGTAGCTACACTCGTCACCAACGCACTACACTCTTCCCATAAAGTCCGTTACTAGTGAAATAGGGCCTTTCGCGTAGGGCGGGTGTTTACTATGTAGGGTTTCTAGGGCTTACATGTACTTAAGCTCGTTGAAAAAGCGGACCGAAACTTGTGCTTACGGTGAAGTTAAGGGGGAAGCGGGGCACAAATGAGGCCAGTCACGGCTACGATATGACGTATTAGGGTTAGCGGCCCAACCCGATTTCGGGGTATACCCTTATTCGGGTGCCCCGGAATTCGGATTTTCCACACTTTGGCTCGTGAATACTCCCGAAATGGGCGGCACAACATGCGTTTTTACTATTCCCAGCATGTTGTCCGCAAACATGGGAGCACGTGGGTGTGATAGCATGTGCCGTTAAGATGCTTGACGTGGGTGGGATCGGGGCCGGAAAACTAGAGCTTGGGAGGCTTAAAAAAAATGCCTAACGTTGCCGTACGGTGTCCGATCCGAGCAAACTAAGTTGCAAATGGAAGCCCTTCCCCCAAGAAAATATATTATTTCACCTTACTATACGCCTACCTTCCGGTTTTTTGCGTCAAATCCGCCGTCCGATGTCATCCATGCCCTCGTACAACCAACTAAAGCTCTTAGGGTTTCAAAATCTGCCACATTCGCGCGGGGCTAGCAACCCCTAGACAGGTGGTACCCGCACACCCGCTCCGCCAATACGCTCAACAATCAGCGCTCTATATTTCTTCTATTCACTACGGCGTTGCCCATTTCATGCCCCATGATGGCATCGTGCCGTGCCATGTGCCGCCGGCCAAATAAAGGCCCGTGCTAGGGTACTTTGAAAGCTCCCCGCCAATTTTTCACGCCCGGCGATGCGCAAGCTTCTAAGGCAAACGATCCGCGCGCCAGGGTGCTTACAATCCAAGTCAGCCGCCCCTCAAGCCCAATAGGTCCCTAGCCCGTGTTCCTTGGTTGTATTTTCGGGCGCGTGAACCTAGTGCACACGACATGCCATTCTTGGTGTCGCCGTTGTATAGACGGCCGGGCGCAACACACTCGGCGGATACTAGTGCAATCGTGCAAACATGCTTAGAACCCATTGTCGAGTAGTCTCCCGGCTTGTCGCGACACTACGTGTACCGAGCCACGCATAGAGGCGTGCATAACCTGCACATGCACAAATTTCGGCCCGCAAAATATAGGCCGCAAATCCAACGTGTGTGCCCACAATAATTGGGGCGTGCCGATAAAGGTGCTCACGTCAGTGAACAACGCGCCGTGGTGTGTTGTTCGAAAATCAGTATTCTACCCCCCAATCGAGTTGCATGGCCATCGCGGCAGTGCGTCGCGGGTAATTAAATGCGTGCCGCTAGTAACGGACTTTATGGGAAGATTGTAGTCTTGATAGGTTTCTCCCCTCTTAGTGCTTCCCCGCTATAGTGCTTTAGAGTCCGGCCGATAATGGGACAAATTTGAAATTTGAAATTAATTACTCCAATACCAGTAAAAACCGGCTGGAGTCTCTGGGCCCCCCCTTTTGCTATGCTCAACCTGTAGTTGGACTTCTAAGCGTGGGGATAGACCGTGAACCACTAATCCCAACCTCTCCAATGGCAGTAACGATACCGTCTAAAACATACCCGTATCCAGGTATTTATAATTTTCTGATCTATACGTATTTTTTTTTTGGATACAGTATGAAAAATAAAATGTCGCTAGTCTCCACGTTACGCGGCCTGCTCCAGCCGCTGCGGGGTCGCTGATCAGCAAGGCTGTCCAGCTGGAGATGGTCGAGGCGAACCTGCCTGACCTCGGCTCCCGTGCGACTCCGGTCGTGCCGGAGCTTGGGGGGAAAGGCAGGTGAAAAACCCCCCTCGCATAGGTCGTCGTCGGTCCCGCTCCGATCCGTGCTCCACCCCGCCCGAGGTATTAGCCGCTCCTCTCGACGCAGCTCTCCTCCTAGCCGAGTCTTCTCTCCTCCTTCGGGGGCTGAGAAGAGAGAATAACTAGGCTGCAGACGGTGTCCGGCTGGCTCTCCTGCCCCCGAGCCAGATTTTCTCCTGTCCCCTGTCCTTTTCCCGTCTGTTTCCAACACCTATCTGATCGCGCTGTGGCCGTCCGTACCCTCCCCCGGTGGTTTACGTTGTTAGGGGGTCGCCTTTACGAGCAGTGTGCCGTTACGATAACCCTAGGCACACTGCCTGAGGCAGCCTATCGATAACCGGGTACCGACTAGGGAAGGGGTTGGAAGAACACAGGGATCGAGTCGCCGGTCCTCAAAAGATGGTGGGTACGGGAATTTTTCCAAAAACCCCCCGTACCGGGTTTTTCCGGCGGCGGGCGATCCTAAGGACCGCCGCCGCCAGACCGTGCCGCTCCTCCGGCTGCGACCAGCCTCCGTCCTGCGTAGCATCAGGCCTCGCCCCCAGGGGAGACTTAAGACTCTCGCAGGGCTGGCGACTGCTAGCGAGCGCTGTCCCAAGCGCTGCTTCCCAGCTGTCCGCCGCCAGCTCCAACACCCTCGTCCCTCCGCTGATCCGTCCGTACCCCTTTTCGCTAAACAATATTTCGCAGACGCCGCCCCCGCCCCATCGTCGGGAGAGTATCTGCGAGTCTTTAGTCGCGAGAAAGACATATCGGACAGGCCGAGCGGGAGATCCCTGTGTCGGTGTACGGATATTATGTTTTCCAAAACCCTCCGTACAGGGCTTCCCGACAGCTGCTGATCCCGCGGATCGCAGCTGCCGGTACCTCGTTCGGCCCCCTACCGTGCCAGGCCTGGCACGGCTATGGGGTTACCAGCGCCCACCGCGTGGAGGTAGAGGTAGGTGCCGACGGGCCTGCGAGCGCACCCCCCTCCGGGGCCGCCGCCGCTGCGCCGCCGGCGGGCGCCGATAATGGGACATACTATAATCCGAAAGTCAATTTTTTCGTCATAGCAAATCCTATTATAGGACTTTTCTTCTCCCCGCACTAACCACCGCCCCGATTAGTACCCCACGACCCCCCTCCCCATCGCGCTACCATCTTGCCCTTTAAATACACATATCTATTAGCAGTTGCACCTGTCGTATGGCATGTCGCGCCGCCCCGTCCCATGTACGACCCCTCTCGCCTGGACTCGCCGCTCGCCGACCGATACGCGACGTACGCCGACTAATCCCGCTCTCCAAGTCCAATGCCAACAGCAAACGCCATTACTCCGCCCACCTCATCCTCCCTACCTAACATTCATGTTGGCGGCCGTCCTCCCCATGTTCCCTCGCTATATCCATCGTTCGCTCTAGTCATTGTGCCACTCCGCTATTCTATTTCAGTGATGGACCACCCACCCGCCTTAATCACCGAACACTCGCGCTTACCCGCGCTTCCCTCAATATAGACCCTAGCGCGCTCCTTTCCCCTCCCCCCCTCTCCAGTCATCACGCACTGCCCATCTTGACCATCGCTACGATAATGACAACTTTTCATGTGCTGAGACTAGCATGCATGAATTGCTTTACCCGAATAATTATGCGAGGAGGCGGATGGGAACTGAGAGTGGGGTGGTGGACCCCGTGAGTGTGGTGATGGATTTGCATGATTTGAGGATGAAGGAGGATGAGGTGGCTCTGAGGAGGACTTGTGGCCACGAGGTGATGTTACTTTTCCAGAGGGGGGTGAGGCGGGGTAGGAGGGAGGCGTGTGTTTTGCGGGGAGAGAAATCGCAGTAGGCTTGTTTATATGTGTGAGGGTCGGTGATGTGTGTGGCTTTGTCCCGGAGTGAGGCGAGGAGGGCGTTGTCTTGAGTGGTGAAGTGGGCGCGGATTGTGGAGGCGATAGGGTTGGTGAGGGAGAGTGGAGGGATGTTGTGGAATAGGGTGCCCGCATCGCGTTGAGCTCTGACTAAGCACTTGAGTGTGGGTGGGGTGTAACAGGTTGACATGATGGATTCCGAGGGCCAGTGGGAGTACGTGGTGGATAGGGTGCGTATGTGTGCGCGGGCCATGTGGCCTCTGTAGCCTGAGTTGTTCATGATTTTATGTAGGTGGCAAACTGTGAGTTGTGCGGCGTGGGCTTTGAGGGAGGGGAGGCCGTATCCTAGGTCTGAGGTAGGGCGGTGAAGGGCGGTGCGGGGAAGGTTACGTACCGAGGAGACGGCGGAGCGGAGTGCGCGGCAGATTTGTCCTTCGAGAGTGTCGAGTTGGGAGTCGGTGAAGAGGCCGAGCTGGAGGGTGAAATGCTTTCCGATGAGGAGTCCACGGATGACCCTGATTCTGCGGGATTGTGTTAGTGGGGAGGTGGAAAGGGTGGTGATGAGGGATGCAGTGGTACGTTTGAGTTCTTGCCAGTGTTTGGTGAAGTTGAGGGAGGTGTTCAGTTCTACCCCTAGGACGCGGTATGTGTCCTTGGGGCCAATGGAGGGGATGGGGGCCGGGGTGGAGTTTAGGGAGATGAACTGAGTTTGCAGGCGGGATGCGAGGAGGGTAGTGTTGGCGAGGGTGAGGGCGTTGCCTGTGCGCCAGAGCGCGCCGGTGATGCAGCATTTGCGGATGTTGACGGTCATGCCCGTGTAGGCGCTGAAGAGGGAGAGTTTTCTGAGCTGGATGGTCATGTTGGGGGTCGAGCCCGTGGCGAGGCTGAGGTCGTCGGCGAAGCCGTGTCCTGGGTATGTGGCTGTGGGTTCTGTGGGGTCGACGTTAGTAGCGGGGGGGCCTGGGCGGTATCCCCGGCTTCCCACCGTGAGCCAGCGAAGAAAGGGTTCAAGGAAGAGGGTGAATAGAAAGGGGGAGAGGGTGTCGCCCTGGAGGGTTCCGCGATTAATGTCTATAGAAGGGGTGGGGCCATGTGGTGTAATATAGTCTGTGGTTGAGACCCCGTAGAGGTGTTCGCATGTGTCGACAAAGGTGGGGGGCATACCGAGTTGACGCATGTGTTTGAACATGATACGGTGGTCCGCGGCGTTGAAGGCGCCTTTGAAATCGGCGTACATGACGTAGATGTCTTTGTTGTGGAGTTTCGCGTCCTCCATTGTCATAATGAGGGAGGAGAGGGCGTCGTGGATACTGCGGTGTTGTCGGAATCCGTCTTGTTGGTCGCTGAGAATGCCGTGGGTTTCGGCGTACTTCGAGCCTGCATCTTTGATTAGTGCTGTCCATAGTTTAAGGAGGTTATTCATGAGGGCGATAGGGCGGTAGTTATCGAGGAGGGAGGGGTCGCCTTTTTTATGTAGGAGGCATGTTGTGCTGTGGCACCAATCAGGAGGGGTGTAGGATTTGTGTGCTAGGAGGGAGAGGAGAGAGAAGAGGGCGGAGCGGGTCGCCGGTGGTAGGAATTTGATTATTTCATTGGGGATACCGTCGGGGCCGGGGGCTTTGCCGGTGCCTAGGGAGTTGAGGGTTTTATCGAAAGTGTCGCGGGTAATCATGTCGGCAAGGGTGAGAGAGGGGTCACCGCGGGGTTCGATGGTAAAGTTGTCGGGGTTGTCGGGGAGTTCCCATGGGGGGGTGGGTAGTTCGTGTGGGGTGGCGCAGCCGAGTTCGCTAGCGAAGTGAGAGTGTACCGCGTCAATGACGGCGGAGGGAGAGGATGCGGTGGTTTTATCGGGTTTGGTAATGCGGTGGAGGGTGGAGGCGGCGCCGGCGGGGGGTAGGAGGCCGCTTTTAATTTTCAATCGGCGGTGGGAGAGTTTGGGGCAGGTGTCGTAGGCCGCATTGGCTCGAGTTTTTATTTTCTTTATCTTATCCGTGGTGGTGGCGTGAAGGAGCTGGCGTATGCGTGCTTGGCACTGTTGTTTGATGGCGTCAGGGGAGAGATAGTCGGTTGTGTATGACGAGGTGGATTGCAGAGTGGTCAGTAAAGTGGGAGGGGGAGGGGAATATCGAGCAAGAGGATGGTGGGAGGGTGATAGGTGAAGGAGGCGTGGTGAGCCAGTGGTCAAGGCAGCCCCCGCTGCGGGGGAAGGTAGGGATGGGGTCGTGGAGGGGGTGGAGGTGGGATTTGAGTAAGGAGGTGAAGGCAGGGTGTCCTGTACCTGTGTGGGTGGTCGATTGGAAGTCCCCTCCCCAGAGGGTGCGGTGTTGCGGGTGGTCGTCCGCTAGGCGGAGGCCCCAAGCTGCAACTTCTGCGTAGAGGCGGGTCAGTTGGGGGGTGTAGAGCTGGGGCATATAAGTACCTATAAGGAGGTAAGGGGTGCCTGAGTGGGGGACGATTTTTAGTCCGGCGATATGGGGGATGAGGTGGGGGGGCGGGGTTAGGACAGTGGCAGACTGGAATGAGGCTCGGCGGACCGCGAAGAGAACGCCTGCGTTGGGTAGGGGCATATTTGAGTAGCAAGGTCTGGAGCTTTTGAGGTGGTATTGGGGGAGGGCTATGCGCCCGCGGGACTTGTGGGTGTCGTGGTTGGTTTCGGTGAGGATTAGGACGTCCGGTTGGTGGGAGGTGGAGAGGTGTTCAACATCCATAATGGAGGTGTGTAGGCCGCGGGTGTTAAGGGTGATGAAGTGTAGTGGTTGGGATGTGTGGTGTGGGAGGATGGGGGAGGGGAGGGAGGGGTTGGTGCGGGGCGGGTCGTCGGGGGGGCGTTCTACGGGTGGAGGTTGGAAGGGAGGGGGGAGAAGAGGAGGGGAGGGGGGGATGGGGTGGGTAGGGGGAGGGAGTTGAGGGGGAGAGGGCGGTGTGGGGGGTTTTAAAGCTTCTAGGAGGTGTTGGCGCCCCTGTGGGAGGGGGGCGGAGCGGAAGGTGTGGTTCCAGAGGAGAGTGTGTAGGGAGTACACGGAGGACCGGGGGTCGAAAGAGGGGGGAGTGTAGTGTTGGTCCGGGGGGGCTGTGGCGATGAAATATGTGTGTAATAGGACATGGGTGCCGCACGACCATGCCCTTTCGGAGTCGTTTTGGCGCGGTGGGTTGAGGGAGTGTAGGGCGTCGATGGGAGGGGGGGGGGAGGAGTTCCAGTCGGAGAGGAGATTGAGAGAGCGGGCGAGGAGGTCGGGGGGGGGGTGGTGTAAGGAGTCTATCCAGGTAGCGGAGGAGTGAGTAAGGTGGAGGAGGCCGAAGTGTGAGTTTTGCCATGTGAGGACGAGGAGAGAATGGTTAGGCGTCCCCGGACGGGGGGGGGAGCCGCGGTTGGCGAGATTGGACCAGTGGCTGGGGTAATAGGAGTTGTGGTGGTGATTATCGACTTCGTTGTTAGTGATAACTGTGTACAAATTGGTGGGAGTCGAATGGAGTTTAGTTATGGCGGAAGCGAGGCAATAAAGGTTAGAGAGGTCTTGGTATTGCCCCCATTGGAAGGAAAGGGCAGCAGAGGTATCGAGGTAGCCTATGGGGGTAGGGAGACCGGAGTCGAGGTTTAAATCGAATATAAAGTTATGCATGGTTGTGCAGCAGGTGCGGGGGTTGAAGTGGGCCGGGAGAGTGAAGCGAGGGACGGTGTTTACAATATGATTGCGGATGTCGGGCTGGGGAGTGGGGAGGGGGGTGTGGGGTCTAACCTCTGATTCGTTCTGAGGGGACCTAATGATGATAGTCGGCCTGTTTGGCCGGGGGTGACATGTGGGGGTGGCACGCACTGGGGGAGTCGGCGTAGGCCGGTAGGGTGTCTGAGGGCTCCGCGTCGTCCTCCGGCTGGTCGGAGTAGCCGTCGAGGTCGAGTTCGTCTTCCTCAGGTGAGCCGGATGGAAGGGGGTGGTGGGCTGGGGCGGCAGGGGGGGGGGTGTCCGTGGTAAAGGGGGGATTGGGGTCGGGAAGGTGTGGAGAAGTAGGAAGGGCATGGTGGGGTGTGAGGGCGGGGTGCGGAGGGACGTGGGTTGGGGGGGACGGGGAGGGTTGCTTGCGGGAGGGGCGAGAGGGTTTGGTAACTCCTGCTGGGGGTGCGGGTCTGAGTGAGGGGTCTGTGGGGGGGCGTGGGCGGGCATGGGAGTCTGCTGATGAGGGCGGTGTTGGGGGAGGGAGGGTGGGGTGGTGGGAAAAGGTGGGAGGTGGGGTGAAGTTATGAGTGGGGCTTGGGGGGTCGGGGAGATGGGGGGGGGTTGCTTGTGGGGGAGGGGGAGGGGTGGTGAGGCAGAGGAGTCCATGGGTTCGGAGGAGTCTTCTGTGACGATGGGGAGAGGGGAGGGTTGAATATTGGGCTGAGGGACCGAGGGGGGGGCTGGAGGGTGGGGGGAGGGGTGGGCGTGGTAGGAGGAGGTGGAGGTGGGATGTGAGGCTGTGGGTTGGTGTAGGGGCCATGTGTTGTGGGATGAGAGGGCCGGGGTGGTGGAGAGCTGAATTTCCGGGAGGGAGGAGAGGTCGAGGGGTAAGTCCTCGTCTTCCTGCAGTTGGAAGTCAGAGGGTTCCAGGTGCCATTGACTGGGGATGTGATTGTCAGTGAGGTGTCTGGACCATTGAAGGAGAAGGGCGGGGGGGTTGCGGTGGAGGGTGTTACGTTTTGTGATTGTGAGGGGAGGTGGAGAGGGGGAGGTGGTGAAAATGGGGTCTGAGAGACGGGCTTTTCCGAAGGTGGAGTAGTGGTGGGGAGTGATGTTGAGAGTGCAAGTGGAGTGAGTGAGAGCGCCTCTGTGGGTGTATGTGTGGGTTAATGGAATGGTGACGGTGCCGTTGGTTGAGATGATGATGCAATACATTTCGGGGCTGAGGGATATTTGTATGCTTGTGTTGATGGTGGAGGAGGCGGAGGGGTGTGAACGAAAGTATGAGCCATCGGGGAATTTTTGCAGGGTTGTGTAGTGGTAGAGGCAGGGGGGGTGTTGGGAGGGGGTGTTGGTTGTGGGGGTGTTGTGCGAGAGGTATTCGGTGGCTGTTTGTGATAAGAGGGTGTGTAGCCAGTGTGAGTTGGGAATGGTACCATAAGGGTTGATGCAGGGGAGGGAGAGGAAGTGGCGGGATTGAATGAGGACTGTGGTGAGGCAGGTGTCTTCCCATGATAGGCCGGGAACAAGGCCTGAGACGGGGGGGGTGTGATGGTGATGGAGTGAAGGTGATTGTCAGGGGGTACGGTTTCATGGGGTGAATATGGAAAGATGGGTATTGATACATGGCCGGATTGTGAATGAATGGGATTCTTGGGTAGGTGGAGGATATTTACCCAGAATGAGGAGGGGTCGGCCTCGATCGGGGTCGGTGTGTCCAGCGGTTGGACGGCGTCCGCGAAATGAAGGATGAACTGGGCTTGTTCTGGAAGGTCTTCGAGTCTGCATTGGGGGTGAGTCGATGGGGCTGATCCGGACGAGGTGAGAGCGGTTGCGAGGTCAGAAGTGAGGAGGTCTTGTAAGAGAGCGATCACCTCTTGGCCGGTTATACCGGAGAACAGGGGGGAGCGGATCTTCACACGACGACCTGAAACTGCAGGAGCTGAGGCGTCTCGCAGGAAGCGAATTTTCTGCTGTCTCAGTTTGCGCAGGATCGAAGGGGAGAAGGTCGCAGAGGGAGGCACTGGACCGGCCAAACTGAATTCACGCTGGTGTGAAGTTAGCTGGTACAGGAGACCAACCGCTATACAGGAGGTGGGGATAGCCAGTCCTACTTCCTGGAAGCCCGAGTGGAGCTCGACGGGTAGGGGTGTAATATCATCACATTTCGGGGCGGTGGGGTGTGGTGTGCGAGAGGAGTTCGCTGACCAGCTCGTGTGGTGGACGAGTTTACGGCCGATTATATTTTTGATTCGGTTGGGAAGATCGGTGAGGTTGTTGACGCATTCGAGGAGCCAGCGGCGGGCCATCGAGCAGGCGGATGCGGTCGGGTCGGGGTGCGACGGGTCTGGCATGAAGATTCCATGGAGCGAGAAGCGGGCAAGGTGAGGGGGGATGGTGGAGTACTGGCATGTAAGGAGGAGTGTGTCGATCATTCTGGTGGAGAAGTCGTCGGCCTGTCCGAGAGTCGCGGTTGACCGTGGGGCGGACATGACTAGGGAGGTCTGGAGTCCTCGATGGAGCGGGAGGGGGTCCGAGGCTGTGCCCAATATTTGTTGGGGGCGGGGGAGTTGAGAGGATGTGAGGAATGGAGTCAGCGGGTGTCCCGTGAGTTTGTTCCTGGGATGGTATAAGTCCGTGAAGCGGCCGTGTTGCGGGGGATCCCACACAAGCGCTTGCTTGTAGGTGGGGGGGGGGGGGGGGGGGGGGGGTGGGGCCCGAAGACATTGTAGTCGAGCGGGATGTCGAGTGAGGAATACAGGTAGCGGAGGTGAGTGTGGCTTGTCGAGTTGGGTAATGAGAGTAGTGCGCGTGTTGGTTGGACGCGACCAGGCCTGATGGGACCTGGGTTTGATGGATGTTGGCAGCGGACAGGGACGTCCGGACGCTCGGAGGGGCGCGATGGATTGCGCCGGCCGCCGGGAGGGAGGGTTTTTGTAAGCGATATGTAGCGCAAGTGTTCCGTAGTACTGTGACGGGTACATGTGCGGTTTTTGAAGCGGGTGGCGCGGTAGCTGTCGGGGGGATGAAATTCAAATTTCTGGAAGCTGCGCCTTTGAGTGTGTACCGTCTGGTGTCGCTACGGATCCACTGACCATTTTGTGCTAGGCTCGGGAGGGGTGAGGTGGATGGTACGCGCTGTTCAGCGGCCCTGTCCACCAGTCTTGCGCTCGATGGGAGGCCAGGCCCAGAGCGAAGACGATCGGCGTTGCTCATTCGAGCTACCGATCCATCCCCGTTTTTTGAGGTTCAGTAGTACTTTAGTAGTACTTTGGATCTTTTTACTGTCTTTAGTGACGGTAGGATACGTTTTTTGATCCGAGCAAACTAAGTTGCAAATGGAAGCCCTTCCCCCAAGAAAATATATTATTTCAACTTACTATACGCCTACCTGCCGGTTTTTTGCGTCAAATCCGCCGTCCGATGTCATCCATGCCCTCGTACAACCAACTAAAGCTCTTAGGGTTTCAAAATCTGCCACATTCGCGCGGGGCTAGCAACCCCTAGACAGGTGGTACCCGCACACCCGCTCCGCCAATACGCTCAACAATCAGCGCTCTATATTTCTTCTATTCACTACGGCGTTGCCCATTTCATGCCCCATGATGGCATCGTGCCGTGCCATGTGCCGCCGGCCAAATAAAGGCCCGTGCTAGGGTACTTTGAAAGCTCCCCGCCAATTTTTCACGCCCGGCGATGCGCAAGCTTCTAAGGCAAACGATCCGCGCGCCAGGGTGCTTACAATCCAAGTCAGCCGCCCCTCAAGCCCAATAGGTCCCTAGCCCGTGTTCCTTGGTTGTATTTTCGGGCGCGTGAACCTAGTGCACACGACATGCCATTCTTGGTGTCGCCGCTGTATAGACGGCCGGGCGCAACACACTCGGCGGATACTAGTGCAATCGTGCAAACATGCTTAGAACCCATTGTCGAGTAGTCTCCCGGCTTGTCGCGACACTACGTGTACCGAGCCACGCATAGAGGCGTGCATAACCTGCACATGCACAAATTTCGGCCCGCAAAATATAGGCCGCAAATCCAACGTGTGTGCCCACAATAATTGGGGCGTGCCGATAAAGGTGCTCACGTCAGTGAACAACGCGCCGTGGTGTGTTGTTCGAAAATCAGTATTCTACCCCCCAATCGAGTTGCATGGCCATCGCGGCAGTGCGTCGCGGGTAATTAAATGCGTGCCGCTAGTAACGGACTTTATGGGAAGATTGTAGTCTTGATAGGTTTCTCCCCTCTTAGTGCTTCCCCGCTATAGTGCTTTAGAGTCCGGCCGATAATGGGACATACTGTAATCCGAAAGTCAATTTTTTCGTCATAGCAAATCCTATTATAGGACTTTTCTTCTCCCCGCACTAACCACCGCCCCGATTAGTACCCCACGACCCCCCTCCCATCGCGCTACCATCTTGCCCTTTAAATACACATATCTATTAGCAGTTGCACATGCCGTATGGCATGTCGCGCCGCCCCGTCCCATGTACGACCCCTCTCGCCTGGACTCGCCGCTCGCCGACCGATACGCGACGTACGCCGACTAATCCCGCTCTCCAAGTCCAATGCCAACAGCAAACGCCATTACTCCGCCCACCTCATCCTCCCTACCTAACATTCATGTTGGCGGCCGTCCTCCCCATGTTCCCTCGCTATATCCATCGTTCGCTCTAGTCATTGTGCCACTCCGCTATTCTATTTCAGTGATGGACCACCCACCCGCCTTAATCACCGAACACTCGCGCTTACCCGCGCTTCCCTCAATATAGACCCTAGCGCGCTCCTTTCCCCTCCCCCCCTCTCCAGTCATCACGCACTGCACATCTTGACCATCGCTACGATAATGACAACTTTTCATGTGCTGAGACTAGCATGCATGAATTGCTTTACCCGAATAATTATCCGATCGTCCACTCCCCCGTGGCTCTAATTGCCCACACACTATCGCCCCTTCCTTTCAGACACAATCTGGCAGTCACGTTCCCATAACCCCAACATTTTACGCACTATACGTATCTCCCCGCCCTCACACTCCCCAATTTCTTTAGGCCTGCTCCGACGCTTCTCTCGGAAGCCCAAAAGCATATTTGAAACGATATCGACAGCCCCCTGTCTCTATGAAAATCTCCAATCAACCTCTCCGTAACGCTTACCACACCTTGCTTACAAGTTCCCCCCCATTACTTTTTCCTACTCTCACCCCCATTCCTACACTCACCACCCTCTCTTAAGCTCCGAACAACCACCCGTTCCAAAGAGCTTACACTCGACGGCATGCGCAAGACCTCTACGGACGGACCCCCCGGAGCCTCCCACCCTCGTCCTACGACTGCCTCGGCCAGCAAGGCCGCAAATCCTCCCAACTCCACAACGGACCATCTGGCCCCAACTCCCCACGAAAAACCGCGACCCCCAAACACCTCCCCCGACACCACTTGGCTCGCTAAATTCCAAATCCCGTAAACTCATTAAAACCTTCCGTCGTTCCAGCACTAACCGCGGCCCACTTACCCTCGCCGAGCCTCTTCTTCATACGACCTATTACTTTACCCCCGATACCGTCAAGCACAAGCATCAAGAACGTATCCGCCACCTCCTCCACGCCGCCACCACGGATGAAAAAATATCAAATCCCGCGCCAACACCGCTTACGACGTTAGCCCGAAATCTTACCACCGCCTACTCAAAATAAAAAGCGGCCTCCTCCCCCATAGCAGTGCCACATTGACCCTCCTTAAAATTACCCGTCCCGACACAACAATTGTACACTCTCTCCACGAAGTTATAACCGCATTCCACTCACACTTCGACAAAGGACTAACCTGCGCCACCCTGCCCGAGCTTCCCATCCCTCCGTGGGTAAACCCCGACAACCCCGACCCCTTAGTCATCGAACCCCGCGGGGACCCCTCCCTCACCCTTGCCGACATGACAAGTCGAGATACTTTCGATGAAACGGTCAACTCGCTAGGCACTGGCAAAGCCCCCGGCCCAGACAACATCCCCAACGAAATCATAAAATTCCTGATCAAGGCGACCCGCTCCGCCCTCTTCTCCCTCCTATCCCTCCTCGCGCACAAGGCTTATACACCCCCCGACGGGTGCCACAGCACCACATGCTCACTACACAAAAAGATTACCCGACTCTCGTCGACAATTACCGCCACATCGCCCTCATGATCAACTTGCTCAAACTCTGGACTGCACTAATCTTGGATTCTTCTCTTAATACCACACCTTCCCCGCTACCCCACCACCCTCATCTCCAGCATCCGACCACCCCGCATCAATACAACCCCTCCCCTTGCCCCCGCCACACACATCGAAGCGGGATACATCTCCCCCTCGAACAATCCCTACCGTCCTTGCGGCGTCACACGCATAATCTCCAAGCAAAAGGACATTGAGTACGGTCGGGGGCGCCCGCCGGCGGCGCAGCGGCGGCGGCCCCGGAGGGGGGTGCGCTCGCATGCCCGTCGGCATCCCCTCACCTCCCCATGGTGGGCGCTGGAAACCCCGTAGCCGTGCCGGGCCTGGCACGGTAGGGGGCTAAGAGGGCCGACAGCTCGATCCGCTGGATCAGCAGCTGTCGGGAAAGCCATGTACATAGGGCTTTTGAAAAAATAATTTATGTGCAATACCGGCACCAAGATCTCCCGCTCGGCCCGTCCGATATGTTATTCGCGGTTAGATACTCCCGAATACAGTCCTACTTCGAGGGGGTCGGGCATGTACTACGGAAGCGTTTGATGGCGAGGAGGGTACGGCCGGATCACAGGTGGGAGGAGGGTGTTGGAGCTGGTGGTGGCCATCCGGGAAGCAGCGCTAGGAAAGGGTGCTCGCTAGCCGTCTACTAGCCCTATGCCAGTCGAACCTTCCCGGGGGGTGAGGCAAGACATGGCACATGCCGGTGGTCGGTCGCACGCGGAGGAGCGACTATGTGAGGCGGCGGCGATCCTCGGGATCAGCCGCCGCCGGAAAGCCCTGTACGGAGGGATTTTTTGGAAAACTAAACTAATGTCCGTACCCGGCGTCGAGCTAGTTGGGAAGCAACACCATGGGGAGCTCACTAGCGAGCCGCCTCGTCGACAAGATACATCTCCCGGGGGGAGGAGTAAGCTTGGGCGGCAAGGAGGACGGTCGCGACGGCAGGAGCGACAACATCTGGCGGCGACGACCCTCCGGGTCGGCGCCGCCGGATAACTCCGTACGAAGGGTTTTGACTAATTTCCGTACGCCCGAGACCCGCCGGATCCGACTACGGTGACCTGCCCCCCCCCCCCCCTCTTCGACACCCACTGCCCCGACAGACCTACAGATTTCTTGAGCGTGGGCTCGGGTGAGCGCGGAGGCCCCCGCTCAACAAAGGCTGCTCGGCGGACGCGCGATCAGAGGGGGGAGGGTACGGACACAAGCCGGACTACCCGACAGGTACCCGGGTACCAGACAGAGAAAAAACCGAGGAAATGAGCGGGGAAAATTCAGGCGCGGAGGCAGGAGCGCCCATTTTTTTTATGCATGTGTGTCTCGGTCCCCCCCACATGTCCTCGAGGTGACGGGGGACCTCGACAAGGAGGACCGTCGCGCCGGTGGACGCGGCTACGACCTTGGGGCGGGGTTTACGGGATGCGGCGGCGGGATCGACGAGCGACCACGCGAGGAGGGTTTTTTTGCCAGCCTCTCCCCTCCTATCTTCGGCAAGACCGAAGTCACGCGGAAGCTCGATTAGGCTGGCCCGTCGTCCCTCCCGAACGCCGACCGGCCTAGGCCGGTCGGCACCCCGGTTCGGTGGGAGCGGGCCGTGCATCGTGGAGGTCGAGCAACAGTTTAGTTTTGCATTTCTCGACAAGTGGATTTATTTTTAGAACTGTTTTTTATTACAAAATTAGTACGTTGTTACTGCTTAGGCGGGGGGGCTGTGGCAATTGCTGCGATTGCTTACAGTTTTTTAACTCCCGAGGAACGTCGACAAAGATTGCATATAGGTACGTCGATAGGTATACCTGGTCGAAGAGACCCGGGCTAAACTCGCTTATAAGTCATGAATGGCTTGGTAGAGAGGCCCGAGAGACAGCAGTCGATCCAATTTGCCGGCACATGTTGTAAACAATTTCCAATTTCCAATATTGCGGTCGTGCACAATACATGGGCGAATGGGCCACGGAACACCTCCCGGAATGGGACATCCAACTTCAACTCGACGACGGCCTCCGCCTCATCTCCTCCACCCCCACCTCGGTATGTCTCACTACCCCATCCTTCTCCCTTTGCTCTATCTGCTACGACCCCCTCCACACAGACCCCAATTCATCATGCAACACACGCATGTACTTTGCCGTCCATTCCCACTGCCGCCCCGCTCAGGGGCCCGACACGTGGCAATGCGACTGGTGTTAGCGCGGCCAAACGCACGACCTCACCCGCCTACACGAGGTCTTGTGGGCCCCCAGTATCAAACTCCACGACACCATTAGTGAGACCCCCTCCGGCCCCACGGCCCTCAATCCCTTCAATCCCGGCTTCGTCCCAACCACATCCCCCATCCTACCCGACCCCGGACCCATCCCATGGACGCCCCCCTCATCTCCTTCAACCATGACCCCATCAACCCTGACCTCGACATGCTCCCCATAGGCAAATTCACCATCCATACCCACCCCACCCTCCACCCCACCCCATCTTATGCACCCCCGACGGCCGAGCGGTCACAACCCTCTCCGGTCCCCGCATCCAACACCTCTTTTGACTCTTCCGCCCCGACCTCACACACCGCACATTCGAATAAGAGGTCTACCACCTCATCCTAAGACTCGGCTCCCGCTCAGAAATCCACTCACCCACACCCGCCACCACCACACGCAACAGATGAGCCACCCGTGAGGACCTCCTCTCAGCCCTTCGCAGCACCTTTCATATCCAAACCGAACTCTACTCAGACCCCCTCAAAAAATCTCTGCACTCGCACACGTACCACTCACTCTACCCATAACACATAGTCTTCTCATACAACGGCAGTCACGCGCCACACATGGCACGGCACTAACATCGCTAACCCGGAATACGGCCACGAATGCATGTGACGCGCCATGGAACACGCAGTTACCAGCGCCCACTCCACAGCCTCTCACTCCCCCAGCGCCACCATCCTCATACTTCCCATATAGGAACACACACCATACCGCCACACCAAAATACATCACCTCACCATACACCCACCACCTTTACACCCTCCCCAACGACGCACACACTTTCCTACACCGAGACCAGCACACAGACACCCCGACCCCCACACCATTCCGCACGCGCTTGATGGTGGACGTCTACCTCGTTGCCCACCCCCTCGCACTATCTCTTTGCCCTAATGCACAACAATGACCGCCCTCCACAACACACTCGGATCTATCTGCAATTCTCAGCTCCCCAATCCCCCCATCACCATCCCACCCCCGTCCCTCTTCGGCACTTACTCACCATACTCCTCAGGCATCTACCATCTCCCCCCCAACCCCACCCACCCCATAATTTACCCTCTCCGTGAACGCACATCACTAACATTTTCCCCCACCCGAGGAGTTCTTGCTTTGGATCGGTATGACTTTGATTACACTGACGGCTCCAAAAAGGAAGCTCCTTCCCCTTGGAGCGGCTGCCACCCACCCCGCCTTGGATACACGCGTCAAAATTCTGGTGACTTCCACCCTCTCTCACACGATCACTAGTGCAGATCTCGCGGGCATCGACAACGGCCTACAACTCGGACATACCCACCTACTTACGGGCAGCGCATGCTCGCTCCGCGTTATCCAAGCCTTCATGAACTGCCCTTCCGCTTACCGACACCACATCCCTCCCTATTGTTAATCTATGTACACACGGAATGGCATGAAGGGGGATAGAACCGCCGCTTCCCGGAACGGAGCTGTACGCCTTATCCAAGTACCGCCAAACGTCGGTACCCGATAGGAACATATTGTGTATATGAATCCATCGCATCGCATCGCGACTGAGCGGCGAACACCTATAGCGAACACCTGTAGGTGGAGGGCCAAGACTCCCCCGGAGTCTAGCGTACACATGTGTCCATTAGTAGTCCTACGGAGGGATATGTAAACACTCCCCCTTAATAGACAAACTCCGGCCGGTGCCCTAGAAAACCCCGCGTAAACGCGGAGGGCCCATAACCTGTTAATCCATGTACACACGGAATGGCATGAAGGGGGATAGAACCGCCGCTTCCCGGAACGGAGCTGTACGCCTTATCCAAGTACCGCCAAAAGTCGGTACCCGATAGGAACATATTGTGTATATGAACCCATCGCATCGCATCGCGACTGAGCGGCGAACACCTATAGCGAACACCTATAGGTGGAGGGCCAAGACTCCCCCGGAGTCTAGCGTACACATGTGTCCATTAGTAGTCCTACGGAGGGATATGTAAACACTATGCAGCCCCGCTACATACCAAAGCCCTCACCCCCCTCAACGACTTCAACCTAGCAACGTCAACGACGTCGTTCTCAAGCTTAACAACCCGATTATTTGGTCATAAAGTCCTAGGCTACGGATTAGAGACCGGGCAGCCGTACCTGAGGCAATGCCGTAGGCATAGCCGTTTCCTCTCTTGTGTCGGCCGTGGTTTTGATGCTTGTTGCCCGCATGAGTTCCATCGGCAGAAAACCACTCCATATAAACGAATAAGCCTGAGACTCCAAGAGATGAGACGAGTAGGGAGGGGGGCACCTTCGTAGCCGCGCAGCTTTTCCATTTCGAGAATCGCCTTTCCTTTTACGGAGCTTCATGACATAAAGGGAAAGCTGGGTTGGGAGGCTGTTGCCTACTTGTGTCCGTGGGTGTGTGCGTGTGTATGATCAGAATGGTACCGGTACTGGTAGTGAGCGGAGGGTGGGTAGGTAGCAGTAAGTATCCAAATGCAATGCTCACTGTCACGCCGTAACGTTGGGCTCTCAACAACATCTCTTGCATGTAGGGGATGAGAACACGATATAACGCGAACATAGTTAGCGGCTAGTAGTTTCGGCTGTATCCCCCCTAAAAAAAGGTTGGAGAACGACTTTTAGCTGTTAAGCGGAGTTTAGCGCAGTTTAATCAAATCTAAGGGGAGTTAATCTGTCTCTACGTGAACGAGCAAGTGAAACAATATTTATCCGCTTCCGCTCTCCAAATTCATCAACTCCCCGTATACACACTACCTGTACACCCTCCCAAATCACGCAAACACATTCTTGACCCCGGACCAACATACGGGACCACCCACTCTCACGCCCTTCGTCACACGCTGGAAAGTTGACATATACGTCGTTGCTTCCCCCCTCGCCATGACCACCCTTCCCCCACCCTCAACCCTTACGGCGCTCCAAAACACCCGCAAATCAATATATAGCACACATCCTCCCCTCCCATCCCTCATTACAGCTCCACCGCACCAAGTTGAACCATACTCACCACACTCAACATGCATATACTGCCTTCCCCCCAACCCCACACACCCTCTTACATTACCCCCTCCATGAATGCTCTCTACTAATATTCAATCCCACGAAATATGTCCTCGCTTGGAAATGGCAAGACTTCGTCTACACCGACGGCTCTTGAAAGGAAGGCTCATGATCACTTGGAGCGATAGCCACCCGCTTGGCCACAAACACCCGCGTTAAATTCATGGTGACCTCAACCCGCCCTCCCACACCATGTACCGAGCGGAACTGGCGGGCATACATATCAGTCTTCAACTCTGACACGTACACATATTGACCGACAGCGCATACTCAATACGCCTTATTCAAGGCTACATGCACTGCCCTACCGCCTACCGACACCACACCCACCGTGCTGACACACTAGAGTCAAACAAAAACCCTCTCGAAATCCGCTGCGAAAATGGCATACTTGCATACCTCGGCAAATTCAAAGCCCATAACCGCTCCCTAGGTAGCGACCTCGCTGACGGGCTAACCAACCAAGAAGCGGATGGTCACCCACCCAATACAACCTACACCACGGGTTCGGAAGTGTCTATCGGCACATGGACCTCGCCATACATACTCATACCCAGCTTCGAGGCGAACCCACGCCCTACCGATACACTAACCTCAAGTCTGACGCCGACAAGTACAACATCAAACACGCTCTTACCTCGCTTGCACACACCACTAAACACGGCGCCCTCCTCGCCCGCGCCGCCGGCGACGGAGCGGACTTCTCATTTCAAAAAAACGCCTCACTCACAAACATTAAGTTCACACAGAAACAAGAATTGATGTGGGTATGGCACAACACCCGCCTCCTCACTTGCAACCCCTCTCTGCGTCGTCCCATGTATTGTCAATTCACCAGCAGCGGCCAAATGGCAGGTAACTGCCCCTAGATGTCGGAGCTTCGGTAAGATCGCCTAAATAGTGCCCTTAAAACTCCTCTCCTTACTAGAACGTAACAGCCGATGGGAAACCATCACCGCAGACTTATGCAGTAAAGCAATCAAAGCCCTAGACTCCCCCCATGTTCCCACCGCGCCCCTTCTAGACTGTCACCCACACACCCCTCTTGATATGCCCACCCGTATAATCGACGCAAACCAAGGACATTCCCTCGACTCCCTCACATCCGCCCGCCATGTTGCCTTCCTAGAGGACCTTCTTATCTCCTCACTCCGCCCTCCCGCCTAAAAACCTTACTTTATCCGCCTCTTCGAAGCATGATTTGTCGGTCACTCGGACGGTCGCCGCCGCTACGCCTCGATTAAAATATTCAGATTGGGGAATGGAAATACCACACTGACCACAGCCTCTCCCACACCTAACAACTCTTTGGTAATAGATACACTCCCTCGCGAACGCCCTCCGACACCAATGGCCCGCAACCGAAATCGAGATCCTCCCCATCGTCATGAGTCGCACATGCACCCAACACACGACAACGGTAGCAAGCCTCACATCGCTACTCACCTTCCGCACCGACCCCCCGCATAAAATCACTTCGAAATCACGACTTGAGGCCAATTGCATCCTCTCTCAACTCTAAAACCACTATGTCCAAATGGATGCATCACATGTTACTCATCTACAACATCAAACACGCACGACCACTCATCCATCTTCACGAAGGTACACACACAGCTAACCCTCACGGACGCCACCCACATGCCGCACAACATCTCCTAGGGGAGGGAGTAAAACACCCCCAACTTACTATGGAGAGGTTGGACTCAAGTGACAAAGGTCTAGCCCCAACTTTAAAGTTACCTAGATGGCATAATTTGGAGGGCCTAGAGACAACAGCCGGTACCTAGATGGCATAATTTGGAGGGCCTAGAGACAACAGCCGGTTGGCAACCGATACATGTTACAAACAATTTCAATCTCAATATCGAAATCTTGGAATAGGGAACCCGGCCTAAATTTCATATCCTAAGTTTCCTATATGGTTGATGCAAGAACGTCTTTAGACGCCAGCCGTACAATGAAGAGCGGTACATTATATAACACATTTTTATTTCATTTTCATTTACGATCACCACCATCATATCGCTCATCACCCAATGCACTGACCCCATGGGTAAATAATTGCAAAATCACGCCTCGAAACCATATGCATAATGACCCAGATCCTCACCCACTTTGTGCAACGGCTGCACGACCTCCTCCTCAAACACCGACTTTTAAAATCACGCAAGACACTCTCCTCGATCAAACGCCAACACACATTCACTAGTTTCACTTAGCACAAAACCGCTCACACTATGCATATCGGTTCATGGGGGGAGTTGGAGCACCCCGTCGTTACTCGGAGACGACGGAATAGGCGACGACGATGGCCTAGCCCCAACTATTAAGTTTTTTAGATGGCGTAGTTTGGGGGGCGCATAGACTGCAGCCGACGGCATCCATGACATGTTGTAAATCATTTTCATTTTCGGCGCTTGCTGTACTACTACAGCTACCCGTAGGGGCATCCAAGCCCGTCCACGCCGAAGCGACCTCCCACGAGTCCACGACCACATATCTTGATTCACTGATACATCTACGCAATTTCAAACATTGACTACTCGGTTATCACATATTAACGATTTAAGTGCCATCCATTACTAAATTAATATCACTTCATGACAACCAACAACTGTGGAACCCACCAAGCAAATGGAAAAAGGAACTCCCTACACCGGTTTAGCCCAAGGGGACAAGAAGGCACGCAACAGCATCAATGCTGCCCTCATGCAAAGCATCCTGAAGATATGATCACAAGGGGCCGTGAAAAACCACGGAAAGATGTTGCATGCACTCTCGACGCACATAACCCGAGAACCGGCGGAAAGGAACACAATAAGGAGATCGGCGAACAAATCGACAAACTCCTTAATGCGAACATAGCTGTTCGAACGTAATGAGCGAGAGACCGCAGCACTCATGCAGTAGAATCGAAGAAAATAAGCCAAAAGTTCAACCTGATCGACCGCTATCGGAGCCAACTGACCCCCATCCTCAAAGGCAAAGGGATAGTAGTCATGGACCGATCGAATCGAAAGTGCGCCAAGTACCGCCGAAGTGCGAAGGTCAATGTTTAGCTCTCCTTGTCGGGCCTCCGTTGCAAGGCTTCCGGGAAGCGTCATAAGGGCGCCCAGCGGAAGGGCATTGGAGCTCTTTCGGGAACTAATAACCGTATCATCAATGACATACATCGTGGCGATGTAATAGGGCCATGAAGTCGAGCTACATGACATCCCAAGGTCGATCCCGAAAGGCCCTATATCGAATATGGCGCACCTTCAACCGCTAGTCCCAACTCATGATCGCCCACGCCTCAATCATGAAGTCTTCCAACACATGGATAATCCGATCGTGAAGTGGATGACATACCGCAAGCTGACAAGCACTGGCACCGGGGGATATCAATCAGAATAAAGGCGACCGAGCGCCCACCGACATGGCAGCCCTCGAAGCCGTCAAGGAAGAGCCAGAACCATGAAACACTATGGGATCCTCGGTGCTCACATGGCACTTCCGAGCATGGGAAGCTTGATTCGGAGTCAACCTCAAAACCGGTGTGCGGTCATCATATCACAATTAGACGACAAGTTATAAATGTACTAGTATGGGACGAAATAGAGCGCCAAAGGACCGCGCCCCGTACCCGAAAATTATATGCAAATAATAATCCGGCGGGAGGAGCCTTAAAACGCAAGGAAGTCAACATAGGCACATGCTCAAAGAATACGCGAAATTCCCCGTTGGACGTCGTCACCATACTCTGCCGAACGGGTGAGGGCCTTTGGAGTCGGGATTTGTAAGCAAGTCAACTTATGGGTATCATGGGCGCACCACATTCTCAACCGAGGCCACCACTAGCGCAATGTTGGAGCCCACATAATACGGAACGTGTTGCTTGAGTGCAGTGGTCGTGCCGTGTACTCCATGTCGTCCATGAGAGCATAGATCCTTTTTGCAATAGTCTATTGATACGGGAATATTTACACTGACTAAACAGTTAAGTATTATTGTATGTATTTGTTGCAGCGCAGCCTATGCGGCTACTAATCACTAGCACAAAGAGCATATAACGTCTTTTCTACGACTATTCGTTTCCCTTCATCATGATGACAGTGGAATTATCAGTTCATGAGGTGTCCGGCTTCCCGTTTTGTTTATTGATTACGAGTCCGAGTCGCTATGTCATATGTCGCTATGTCTTATCCGTTAGGAACTACTGCATGTTACCACTTCTATACTTTACCGTGGGCGGTCCAATTGCGTGGTTCGTATGATACGATCTCCAATATGGGTGGGTTTCGGAATCGGATCTCGTGGTGTTGACTGACACACTAAATCAAGACCTTTCCGAATATGATGAGCCCGATATCGAGTTGGTGGTATCTCCGGTTGACAATGCGGTGGCGCCCGCTACCCAATTGACTTGCCTACAACTTGCGTCGACTCCCGATGCTCTAACTCGCGCGGGAGATTCTAGGGCTACATTCAACGGGGCATTTCGCGCACTCTTCGCGCCCGGGTCTACCTTGAATTTTTTGCGTTTTACACACCTTTCCCACCGGACTGTATGGGGGTAACTTCGGGTACGGGTCGCGGCCTCGCGGGCTTTGGCTCTTATTTTTGCTTCACATGAGTCATGTTTCAAGGTGCCATCCGATTGCTATACGATGCTAGCGCACCGGGTGATGGGCCTCATTACGGAGCGGGCCTCTTATGCTCGGAAGGGCCCACGGTGCAATGAGGCTCCCCCCGAGTCCCGTGGGTCTTGATCTTCGTCGACGGTATCGGGCACCTCTATGTCGGGTGAGCGCTCCGCAATTACTATATTTATGGACCACATCCCCTGGTGCCCGTGCTCTTTGTACGTCATTCGGCTCCACAATCGGATTGTCCACATGCTTGAAGAGTTCATGCTTGAAGCGGGGTCTAGTAAGGGGCGGGACTTGCGGTTGGCGGTCCGCCGTATTCGGTCGGGAGCTTCTCGAGATTGACATGGGGATGTGGTTTGGTTAGACTTAAGGGCTCCGTCATCTTGTTGTTGATGTGACGGTCACAAGTGCTCGCACGAACACCAATGTTCCTCATCTGGGTGCTCGTCTTCCACTCCCGCGAAGTCTTGCATTGGGAGCTCAGCAAGGCAAACTCGATGCGGACCTCCGCCATTCCGCTTTGCTTGGCACGCCTTCGGTTCAATCGGTGCATGACTATTACCCCTTCGCGTTGGAGGTTGGGGGCCGGTTGGCGCCTATGGCAGTTGAGTTGGTTGATCGCATGTCTATTTTGGTGGCAGATCGTCGCTTCGCTTGCATGTGTGTTGCATACTCTCGTTCATTGCGTTTGGACATTTATGTCCGCATGCGACATTCCGTTCGTCGATCTACTTTGGTTTCCTTCCGACCTTTTTGGGGGGGTGTGCGGCGAGAATTCATGCACCGTATTTTCACTGCTCTTCATGGTGCTTTGGGTTCCTGTTTTCGCGACGGTTTGCTGGAAGGCAGAACTAATGCTTTGGCATGCCTTCCTGTTCCTCGAGCTTAGGCATGTGACGTTTTTCCTCCTTGCCCCTTTATTCTTATTGGTGGTTTCCACTTCGTTTTCTTGTGAACACAATTTTTGTTTTTTATAATCAGCACCGGGTGATGAAACGGGGTGATTTATGGGGAATGTTCGATTCAAAGTTCAAACAGGCCGCGGGTTCGATCACGGAAAGCGAGTGGAGTTCATTTTATATTGGGCTAATCTATGAATAAATAAATGAGGAGGACAATAGCAACAAGTGGCTGAAGCCGAAATATAATTATTATTTAGTATAGCTTTTCTCGCATACCGTGGGCTTTGGCTTTGGGAAATCGCTGCTGCGCAATGGCTGCAGTATCGCTCATCTTTTGACTTCAATGAAGTGCTTGACGGAAACTCATTCGACTTTGAGCTCGAGCCGGAGAAATGTTACTGGGCGATAGCGATATGCTATAGTCATGGTATTATCTCGACGGGAGCGGGGATGATGGCTATGTGGGGACCAGTACCGCGCGCGGCGTACCCAACTGCAAAAAGTTTGATGCGTAAGTGCGTTGTGAATCAATCCTAGCAGCGTCCCTCCTCCTTCTGTCAGCGAGGCGTACCCGACTGCCCATAGCGCACGAAGTCGAGGAATACCAGGAAATAAACCGACTAGCTAATGAGCACGACTTTCACGAAGAGAAAAAATCACTGGTGATAAACGACAGGAACTGTTCACAAAGACACAGGTCGTGAAAGAAAGGAAGCCGACTAAGAAGGCAAAGGATTGGTCGGTAATTAAAGATGCTGAAATCGGTGGACACACATGCCGACTAGATGTTAGCATCAATAAGAAAACTTTATGACACGCTGAAATAATCTATACCGGCACCTGTATTTTAAAAAATATGGGCGAGTTACTTTCTCTAGGCGCGAGCGACTGCTCCCGACTACTTTAGTCATCTCTGAGCCAAGCATGAGCAAGGGCTTCAGCAGGCGTAAGGCGACTCGTCGGGTCTACAGCTAGCAGCAGAGTGATCAGGTCCTTCGCTTCCTCGGATATGAACTCCCAGACCGGGTCAGAGAAATTAAAGTCGCCGTTCAGTGTGCGGCTCAAAGACTTTTTGAAACTAGAGCTAGTGAAGGGAGGGTAGCCCGAGAGAAGGATGTAGAGCACGACGCCCAGACTCCACAGGTCGCACTCCTTCCCGTAGGCGTTGTTCCTTTTTTTCCCCTCAGAGCGCAGGACTTCCGGCGCGACGTACTTTGGCGTACCCATGCACCCGCATAGTCGTTTGCCCGCTGTTCTACAAGCAAATCCGAAGTCCACTAGTGTGACCGAGCTGAAGTCGCCGTCCGCGGCAAGCATGATGTTGTCGAGCTTGATATCGCGATGGACCACGCCATTGGAATGCATACACTGGATTCCGCGCAGTAGCTGTCGGAAAATGACGCGCGTATCCTCTTCAGAGAACGACCCTCGGTCATACAATTCGTCGCAGAGACTGCCGCCGCGCATTAGGTCCAAAACCATGTATACATCGCATCCCACCTCGAAGTACTCGTGCAATTGAATTAAGGCCGGATGGTTCAAGTCACACATGGACTCTACCTCGTCCATCACCTCCGTGTACGATGCCAGTCGAGCTCCATTTCCGGGGTCTCGCTCCACTTTCGGTGACCGCGTAAATCGCATCACTTTACACGCGTACGGGACTTTCGTCTTCTTGTCGACAATAATCCTGACTCTGCCGAAGCTGCCTCTCCCTATCTCGTCACTGAAGCGATATTTGGCCTGAGGGGCGCCATCAGCACGGAAACGGAGAAGCCTTTTTACGCTGAATGATGGCGAGTGTTCGGCCTCTGAATCAGATGAGCAACAGGAGTCGGCAGACTCTCGGCGTCCGACGTCCGAGTCGATGGATATTCTCCCCCACATGCCGACTGTCGCGACCGCTGCGAGGCCTATATCCCTGCGCGTTCAGGTCACCGCCTAAGTGACGTACGTCAGAAACGCCGACTACGCACGCACTTGAACTCGAAGACAGATACGAGTCCGGTCGTGAGCTTGTGTCCAGATCAACACGTCTGAAATGGTAGCGTTGTCGGTGCAGATAAGGTGCGGTGGCAATAATGCGTTTGGTGGTGACGTGGTGACCTTAATTCTCGCGAGAATGCTCGTCCGCTGTGTTCCCATTAATTAATTCACAGCCGGAGTTGAAGGGGGCCGCGGCTGCTGATCCGATATCAGAGGAAATCCGCTTGTACCAGCAGCGTGTACGGCAAATATTTTTGCTAATACATAAAATATTAAAAACTTTAATTCGATTGCTAATATATTGCCATATATTAATCCCGGTTGACTTTTCCCCTTTGCCGAGCCGTACCCCGTACCACTCGGTGAACGCCCGTATATAGATTTGCGTACCCATCTCCATTTCCGTACTTGCTGGTCGCCGCGGACGGAAAGAAGACGCGCCTCCCGGGTCCATGCTGTGCTGCACTTCCGCCAGTTCAGCGATACTTTAGATTTCATGTCGGGTAGCTTGCTCATGTACCTGCACCTCGCTCATGTCCAGGTAACTTGCTTCGGCACCGAATTCAGAGGCCAGGCAACCCACATGCACGATCAACACGAACGCACGTAATCCTTACAAGCTTTGCTAACTTTTAATCGGAAAGGATGCTTGCACTGTCGCTAAAATTCACACTCTCCGACAAGCGTGGATTGTTTACTCGCACGAATGGCATTCAAATCAAAGGGAGGATGTATGGTAACTGCTTGGTGGCCTCCACTGCTTTTTCTTGTAAGAAATATAGTACATATGGTAACTGTTCCTATTATTGATGACAATTACATAAATAAGGCGGCTTTTGAAACTTGCTCCGGCACCGAATTCAGAGGCCAATCGAATTCCGCCTCCCGTGTCCATGCTGTGCTGCACTTCCAGTTCAGCGATACTTCAGATTTCATGTCGCGTAACTTGCTCATGTACCTTGCTCATGCCCAGGCAACTTGCTTCGGCACCGAATTCAAAGGCCAATCAACCCACGTGCGTGATCCACACAAACGCACGTACACCTTTTGTAACTTTTTATCGGAAAGGGTGCCTCTCAATATTGTACGGTCCCTTAAATTCACACTCTCCGACAGACTACTGGACATTTTACTCGCACGAATCACATTCAGAATCAATTTCTTACAAGAAAAAGCAGTGGAGGCCACCAAGCACGAATCACATTCAAATCAAGGGAAGAGATATGTAGTAACTGTTCTTATCATTAGTAACATGAAATAAGTTTTTACAAGAAAAAGCAGTGGAGGCTACCAAGCAAAAATAAGAAAAGAGGCAAGGAAAAAACCTAAGCCCGAGGAAGGCATGCCACAGCGTCAGCACTGCCCTCCTGAAAAGCGTCGCGGAGATAGGAACCCATTAATAATAAAGGCGGTGCATATTTGCTGTAGTAGTGAAAAATAGCTACCGCATGTGCGGGTACTGTGGGGAGGGAAACAAGCAACTACAAAGCACGTCCGCTATGAGCCCGCACATCCACCATGCTCCGCATCCAGCTGCACTCCTCCACAAAATTCCGGACATGCACTATGTTGAGCATAAGCTAGTCAAGAGCACGCTCCCCTCACCACGTCAAGCACGACGATACCTAGGTACCGCCCAAGTGTAGCAGAGCCGAGAAGCAAGCAGTTTGCCGTCATCCGCTAATCCGCTATGGTTAGACCTAAGCTGGCGCCCGCCGGCGGCGCAGCGGCGGCGGTCCCGGAGGGGGGTGCGCTCGCAAGCCCGTCGGCATCCCCTCACCTCCCCGTGGTGGGCGCTGGAAACCCCGTAGCCGTGCCAGGCCTTGCACGGTAGGGGGCTAAGAGGGCCGACAACTCGATCCGCATGATCAGCAGCTGTCGGCAAAGCCATCTACTGAGGGATTTTGAAAAAATAATTTCTGTGCAATACCGGCACCAAGATCTCCCGCTCGGCCCGTCCGATATGTTTTTTCCGCGATCAGATACTACTGCATACAGTCTTGCCTCGAGGGGGTGGGGCATGTACAACAGGAACGTTTGAAGACGATGAGGGTACGGCCGGATCAACGGTGGGAGGCGGGTGTTGGAGTACGTGGTGGCCAACCGGGAAGCAGCGCTAGGAAAGGGCGCTCGCTAGCCGTCGACCATCCTTGTGCCAAACGACCCTTCCCGGGGGGTGAGGCAAGACATGGCGCAGGCCGGTGGCCGGTTGCATACGGAGGAGCGGTTATGTGAGGCGGCGACGATCCTCATGATCAGCCGCCGCCGGAAAGCCTTGTACGGAGGGCTTTTTAGGATCCTAAACTAATGTCCGTACCCCGCGTCGAGCTAGTTGGGGAGCGGCACTAGGGAAGGGCGCTCACTAGCGCGCCGCTACGCCGACAAGTTACATCTCCCGGGAGGAGGAGTTAGCTTGGGCAGCAAGGAGACTGGTCGCGAGGGAAGGAGCCGTCGGAAACAGGGACTGGATCCGGATCCTAAGGAGCCGCGAATCCACGAGACTACTCGGGTTCGGACTTGGTCTCGTGGGTCCGGACCCTAGAATCACAGGTAATCGCGGGGTCCGGACCCTAGAATCACAGGTAATCGCGGGGTCCGAACCCTAGGTTCAGTAGGTAATCGCGGGGTCCGAACCCAAGGTTCAGTAGGTAATCGCGGGGTCCGAACCCTAGAATCACAGGTAATCGCGGGGTCCGAACCCTAGGTTCAGTAGGTAATCGTTGGTTCCGGTACCAGTTATTGTAAGTAATCGTTTGCTCCGGTACCAGTTATTGTAAGTAATCGTTGGTTCCGGTACCAGTTATTGTAAGTAATCGTTGGATCCGGTATTCATCGTACTTTAATGGATTCGCGGTAATCGCGAGTACCTCATCCTCGCAAAACGATGTGGAATCGTGATACCCAATCAGTACTCACGATTCCGAGTATCTCACGAATCTGTGGTTGCCCGAAGTGACACGCTGTTTTTTTGGGAGGTATTTGGCAATGCAAATCTGCTGAGGTGTATGTCTACGATTGGTTCAATAGCCCTGATTGCTGTCATTCCGCAGCCTTGAATCGATTGTAGCCCACCCAAGGGCTATTTAAACGGTGCGTACGCGCTTGAAATCCACCATAACCTGCCCGTCCACATCCAGTCCTATCACAATTAGCCGCCACTTCAAAAACCGAGCTCAACGTAAGGCGTCAAGCCTATTGGTCCACCCTGCTGGAAGACTTTCACAACGAGCAAGAGAAAGTTGAAGAGGTAAGCAAGAGTTCCCCCCCCCCCCCCTCCGCTTTGCCCTCACCCCCGAGTTAGCTGCGTTGTGATGTTCGGTAGCGCCGCATGGCGCCCACTCCCCGCCTCCGCCCGCACATTTATGTCTGTTTATTTGCTCTATCGAAGCCATAGTAATAGCGTTACAGTTGAGCTTGTCGACACTTTGTTATCGCTGTTATGTGATGCTTTTCTATTCTTTGCTTTCCGACGTAAAAGGTTACTTTGTCGTTTAGTATATTGTCGCACTGTACTGTTCGGTAGCGCCGCATGGCGCCCCCTCCCCGCCTCCGCCCACATATTTATGTTTGTTTATGCTCTATCGAAGCCATATTAATAGCGTTGCAGTTGAGCTTGTCGACACTTTGTTATCGTTGTTCTGTGATGCTTTTCTGTTCTTTGTTTTCCCACGTAAAAGGTTACTTTGTCGTTGAGCATATTGTTGCACTGCGCGGTTCGGTAGCGCCGCATGGCGCCCACTCCCCGCCTCCGCCCGCACATTTATGTCTCTGTTTATGTGCTCTATCAAAGCCATATTAATAGCGTTGCAGTTGAGCTTGTCGACACTATGTTATCGCTGTTTTGTGATGCTTTTCTGTTCTTTGCTTTCCCACATAAAAGGTTACTTTGTCTTTAAGCATATTGTTGCACTGTGCTGTGGCCAGTGGCTCAAGTTGTGAATTTGCTGCAGGGGGACTATGTAACCATATCACTTGTTTACCCTATGTTAGGCACTCTGTTAAAGCAGCTGTCGTCACACAGGCCCGTTTCACTGCAAGATGAGCGGAGGGATGTGGACTTGTACACCATCGAAGCGAAGGACATGGAGCCTCATATGGCGGAGGCAAGGGAGAGTCTGCGGGCCGGAATCATTGAGCGTTTTTTCACGAACATAAGGGAGAACGATTACATCAAGATAGGGATTGCGACATTGCTGGACATTCGGTGAGTACCTTGTAATAGTTGTGTGTGCATGTGTTTAAGTTTTGCACATGTGTTTCTATTATATACCTGATAAAAATATTGAATGTTGATAAATAGATGTGATTGTATCTGAGCGTCTTTGTGTGTGTGTGTGTGTGTGTGTTTGCGTGTATATGCTTATGCATATTTGTATTGAGTGCTTGTATGTGTGTGTGTGTGTGTGTGTGCGTGCTTGTATGCGCATGTACTTCTGCATGTGTGTTTGTGTGTGTGTCTTATGCATGTGTGTTAATGTTTGTGTGTGTTTATCTTATGCATGTGTGTGTCTTATGGATGTGTTTGTGTTTATCTGCTTGTGTGTGTGTTGGCTTGTATGTGCATCTGCTTGTGAATGTGTGTGTATGTGTGTGTGGTGTTCGTTTGTGTACCTATTTTGTATGCTCTCTACGTGTTCCTGTGTGTGTGTGTGTGTATGCAAATTTACTTGTGCATTTGCTATGTTAACTAAAAATGTGAATTGTGCAGGTTTAAGAATATGGACTTCAATGGCATTCGTCCCGACTTTGCGCCTACAACTTTGGCGGCTGCAAGAAGGGAATTTGGAGAGCAGTCGCTCACAGAGCCGGAAGAGAGCGAGCAGAAGGCGGTGCTTATCCAAGCATGAATGCTGCAGAGCTTGGCAAGCAATTGATGTCGTCGAAGAGTAAGTCTTTCACTGCATTCCTTTCCGGGGATTTGACTGGGCGTGTGACGCCCTCTACAGCCAAGCACGTGGAAAAGGATGACTTAGAGCGTTACCTTGAGCTGCCCCAAGAAACGGACAAGGACATTTGTGTGTTGACATGGTGGAAAACACATGCAGCTCTGTACCCCGACTTGGCTTTAATGGCGCGGCAGTACTTATCTATGCCTGCTACCTCTGCTGCATGCGAGCGTTTGTTCAACAAAGCGGGGCGAATGCATAACGCGTTCAAGAAGAACACCAAGGAAGATAGCCTAGAGGATGCCTTGTTAGTCTCATGTAATTGTTGAATTATGTATGCGCGAGGAATATGGTTGTCACATGTTGTGAACAATTTCAATTTCAATTGTCACAAGTCTATATAAACTGTAAGAAATGGTTGTCTGAAACCTGTTTTCATCCATATTTTGTGCATTTAATGTTCATTTGGTGGACTCGCACTGGCCATGCGATAAACCATTTGGCATTACTTGTCACATCATATGTGAAATATGGTACTGCATCGGAATCTGTTTCCCTGTGATGGCAAGTGTCTTTTTTGAGCCGGAGGGCTATAAACTCACATACATTGCTTGTGGCACTTGCCGGAGGGTCCAAAAGCTTTGCTAAATTGTATGGGACAGACTGTAAAGTACTAAATATGTTTGCAGCGGGCAGAAAGTATGGGAAGTGAACTGTACGTATCTATTGTATGGGATCCAAGCATGAGCAGGCGCAATAGAACTAGTAGAGATGTAAAAATTCAAATTGCAGTACAAACTTCCCCCAAAATGCGCAATTTGTATCAATTTGCATGAGTACTTCGAGTACTTGTTGGAATCGCGAACCCAACGAATCCAACGGAACCAAAAAATTTAGAAGTACTCATGTACTCGGTTCCGGAATCAAAAACACAGGTACTCGCTGGATCCGAACCCTAGAATCACAGGTAATCGATGGATCCGGACCCTAGAATCACAGGTAATCGCGGGGTCCGAACCCTAGGTTCAGTAGGTAATCGCGGGGTCCGAACCCTAGAATCACTGGTAATCGCGGGGTCCGAACCCTAGAATCACAGGTAATCGCGGGGTCCGAACCCAAGGTTCAGTAGGTAATCGCGGGGTCCGAACCCTAGAATCACAGGTAATCGCGGGATCCGGATCCCTTTTTTAGAGGTACTCACTAGTTCCGGATCCTAAAAAATCAAGTACTCATGGATCCGAACCCAACAAAAAAATGGCGGATCCAGTCCCTGGCCGGAAAACCCCGTACGGAGGGCTTTTTGGAATAATTCCGTGCGCCCGCGGCCCGCCGGAACCGACTGCGGTGACCTACCCCCTCCCCCCTCCTCGACACCCACTGCCCGGATAGACGAGACCCTTGCGGGGGGGCCCGGGTGAGCGCGGAGGCCCCAACCTCAACAAAGTCTGCTAGGTGGACGCGCGATCAGAGGGGGGAGGGTACGGCCACAGGCCGGACTAACCGACAGGTAACCGGGTACCAGACAGAGAAAAATCGAGGAAATGAGCGGGGAAAATTCAGGCGCGGAGGCAGGAGCGCCAGTTTTTTTTATGTCTGTGTGTCTCGGTCCCCCCCACCTGCCCTCGAGGTGACGGGGGACCTCGACAAGGAGGACCGTCGCGTCGGCGGACGCGGCTACGACCTTGGGACGGGGTTTACGGGATACGACGGCGGGATCCGGGATCGACGAGCGACCACGCGAGGAGGGGTTTTTTGCCGGCCTTTCCCCTCCTATCTTCGGCAAGACCGAAGTCACGCGGGAGCTAGATTAGGATGGCCCGTCGTCCCTCCCGAACGCCGACCGGCCTTGGCCGGTCGGCACCCCGGTTCAGTGGGAGCGGGCCGTGCATCGTGAAGGTCGAGCAGCAGTTTAGTTTTGCATTTCTCGACATGTAGATTTATTTTTAGATCTGTTTTCTTGATTACAAAATTACTGCGTTGTTATTGCTTAGGCGGGGGGACTGTGGCAATAACTGCGGTTGCTTACAGTTTTTAAACTCCCGAGGAACGTCGACACACAGTGTAGCTAGGTGTGCCGATAGGTGTACCTGGTCGAAGAGACCCGGGCCCAACTTGCTAATAAGTCATGAATGGCGAAGTAGAGTGGCCCGAGAGACAACAGTCGGTCCAGTTTGCCGGCACATGTTGTGGATAATTTCAATTTCAATTTCAATTTCAATAGACCTAAGCTTAAAGCGAGTGTTGTCGGTGGAGTTCGTCGAATTAAGCCCATAATTTCCCATGACATTGTCAAAACTACACACGTCGCTTTGAGCGCTGCGCTTGAGCATTGCGCAAGCGCTCATACCAAGCGGCATGTTACTCAGTGCTCATGAGTGTCGTGATATGTTACGACAAGGAACTTAGAGCAACCTTCAAGGCAACACCTTCAATGCTTAGCCACTTCGCATACAACCAAAGCTTCCAAATCGTACGCACAGTAGGTGTTGCCGCGCTCAGCTGGATTCAGCGTACGCGCCTAGTAAGAGATTGGTTGAAGTCCTTATCCTTGGTCTTGCAACATTATTGTTGCAATCCCCACTCTTGAAGCAATTGTAGCTATGGTGAACATCGCGTCCGAGCTGACCTCCGGAAGGATCAGACATGGCGCGGAGATGAGCCGTAACTTTTGAGTCTCAAAGGCTTCCAAACATGCAAGCGTCAGCGTAACCTTTCGGTGGTTAGGACTTCCGCAGTCGGTTCGTTAGTGGCGCCGTAAGGTAGCTAAAATGATGGATGAACTTGGCGTAGAAGTTGCAAACATGCACGAATCCACGATCCTCCTTTTGCTTCGTAGGCACTAGCAAGTCTGCAACGGCCTCGACTTTCTCATTCGAAACTGAAATTTTAACGGCTGACATAGTGTAGCCCATGTACTCCATCTCTTGAAGAACAAATAAGCACTTTTTTTAGGCGCAACTTTGAGCCCTCATCTTTGAAGCGTTGAAGAACAAGACACAAGTGCTCCATGTGTCCCTCTAGGGTGCGACTGTAGATACGGACGTCGTCGAGGTAGACGGTTACGAACTTGTGTAAAAAGCCGCGGAGAATGTCATTCATCATTCGCTGAAAAGTAGTTTTGGCGGATTGCACAGTCCGAACATCATGGCGACCCACTCCATCACGCCATGATGTGTCTGAAACGCAGTCTTGTGGATTTCCTCTTCACGAACTCGAACTTGCCAAAAGCCATACGCGAGGTTAAGGTGGGAGTAAAAGTTCGCGCCCTTAAGCTCGTCCAGAGTGTCATCCACTTGCGGAAATGGGTAAGCATCTTTACGCGTAACCTCGTTAAGACCGCGGTAGTCAATGCAAAGTCGAAGCGAGCCATCACCCTTTCGCACAAAAAGGATGGGCGAGCCGGATTCACTGTGACTCGGACGAATCAAACCAGCATCCACTGCGTCTGTGAGCTGTCGATTAAGCTCAGCGCGCCCCGCATGTGCCAATCTCTTAAGACGCCAACGTTTCATCGGGCCAATTGTATTGATGGGATTATCCCACTGTCGACTTACATGCGGCGAATCCATTGGCGGCAATAACTAAGAAAGTCATGATGGAGTAACAACCGGAAGTGTTCACTTTGTTGCGCAATAAGCTCCTTTCCATTGTGAAATTCCGCCGGTTGTTCCGTGAATGGCGAGATGTCAATAATGTAAAATTCAGCGTTACGTCCCCTGCTGCGCCGCGTCTTGCGCATGAGCTTCTGAATCTTGCTAGAGAACATTGGTAGACACTCAAGAAATGGATCCTCGATATGAGTATTTGTTGAACCGTGCAAACACGTTATGTATGGACGGTGACTAACGCATAAGTAGTTACACTCAAAGTCACGCAAATAGGACAATCACAGAGACAACCAGCCCGAGGTGTGGTGTCGGGACAACATAAGTGAGAGAGATGTAGCCTAGCGACAGCCATGTACCGAATCAAACATGGTATCGGTATATCCGATCTAGACATGTACTAATCATATCTAGAATAGCTAACAATAGCTACCTCCAACTAATAACTAGAATGTATTACTTACAACAGTGAACAGTCTCCACCGTTGATCCGTCCACCAAGGTAAAAACACGCGTCGTGCCAAACTGTAAAGAGGCTTGTTCGTCGTACAACCATGGTACACCGAGTACCAAATTGGCAGCACGTAAATCGCGTAAGACGTAAAAAGTCCGTTGAAACTCGTGACGAGCGAGTTCGAAGGTGATGTCACAAACTGTCGAAGACCTCACACGTTGAACATTAGCAAGTCGAAATGGAGTCTTAGCCTTGGACTTACGTGTCGACAGAGAAAAACACCTTATGAATTCTTTTGACACGAAGTCAAGAGTCGCAACGCAATCGACTAATCCAGAAATTAGTTGTCTGCCATCATGAGTTATCACGTTTTGCTCGGTTCGAATCGGCGGGCGAGCTCCGGTGAGTCCGTCGACATCGCAATAGCTTCCGGGGGAAAATGTCGTAGCGTAGCGATGAACTCTATTGGGTCGTCCGATGGTACATATACCGAGGTGGGTTCATTTTGAGATGTGTTCGGGGCTGGATCGTAAAAAATCACAATCAGCGTCGACTAACCACAGTTGAACATGCCACGGAGTTGAAACAACCACCTCTTGTTGGGTCGGATCGTCCACCGACTGCCGAGTAAACCGATATGTCCTCGCTGGAAATTCATGGTACAATGTCAAGTGTCGAGTGAGCTCATTAACCTAAGCCCGCTTAGGAAGAGCAAGCACAACCATCGCAGATGTCGGAGTTGTACGCCTACATCTCTCGAAATGACGACCGATATGTTTTGCCAACTCCTAGGGTGAATTAATGAACACACGTTCCCCACTCAAGTCTCTCTTCAGGTTGGAGTGACTGGGCAAACAATGACATAAGTCACCGTGTGAGTTAAGACCCACGTCACAAGCACAACCTTCCAACGTGAAGTCAAGTCGTGAGTGCAAAGGTTCGAAAACATAGTCAACCAGTTTCCAATCAATTGAAAGTTTGGTTACATGTCTACGACTCTTTCTCCGCATGGTCTGACGACGACGACCATATACTAATTTAGCATGTGTTGCAAATGTAGACGATGCAGGGGTCGAGTGTGATTCGACCGACTCTATCGCAAACAATGTCTCAAGCCAACAAGTATATGTAGCCGGCTTCTCTAGTTCGTCGGAAGAGCAGCCTTGCCACCATCATTTATGGTTGCTTAGTGCGTCGACCACCTCCTTGCCTTTAAGCTTTGGGCATTGGAAGACACGGTGCCCCTTCTTGTGGCATTTGAAGCATAGCCCCTCCTCATGGTGTCGCTTGCGCTCCTACGGGGTTAAAGCTCCAGCGATGGCATTGAACTCAACTCGGTTAGTGTTTGGAGAAGGTCGGCCACGGCCTCCACGTCCACATCCGCGGCCTCGACCTCGACCAAACTATGATCCTTCGCGGCTTCGCCTCGTTGCCAATGTTTAGTTGCCTCGACCATTGGATCGTCGTTAGGTCGCTTCTTGGTGAGATGTACTCCTCCATGGTTGTTAGTTGGGGTTGGTGCTAGCCTAGCACGACAAAAATGTGGTGAATCGGTCACGAGGTCATTTAGGAAGTTTTGCAGCTTCACCAAGGGCATATTGGAACCCTTTTGTTGCGAGCGACGGGACTTGGCCTAAGTCTAAAGTTAGAAACTAGCCAGTCCATTGATGAACCGAACACATTGAAGGTCATCAGTAAGAGGTTCTCAAGAAAAGTCGTTGACTAGCTGGGTGTAGTTGACGTAACTAAGGGATCCTTGCGTAAGTCCTAGTACGGCGTTAATTGCGTCATCCCGGATGTTAGGCAGCAAGGACATCTTACGAATGCCAGTCGCCAGAGAGAGTCGAAAGAGTTTGGAATAGCATCCCGCTACTTGCGGTTAAGCCACCAATTGTTAAGTTCAAGAGAACAAATACGTAACAAATACGTCGTACTTGTCGGCGTTAATCCCAAGCATGGCGAAGCATTAAGGTTGCATCTCTAGCCACTCCTCAAGCATGCGTATGTCTTGGCATGATCGGCAGGGAGAGTTAATTGCAACTTTACCCTGCGTCTCGGTAAGTGTTACGCTTAAACCAACAAAGCTAGTTATGGGGCCGAAACTCCCATGCGTAAGACAGTCGGTGTCTCTCCACACATATGATTAATGTAACCCTTGATAAACATCCTCACAAGGCCAAAGTCGACATATGTAAAACGATATCGGAAGCAAGGTTGCCTGGGTAACGTCGTGTCATCGTGAGAGAACACTTGCTTAGAAATTACATCGCCTCTAAAAGCCTCCCATTGAGCCATAACCCGAATAAGTGAAGTGACTCGAATTTAAATTGAGCAGCATAAAGTGAGCTAGTCTTTGATGGCGTTAGCGAAAGACCGCCAATGTTAATCGATTCTACAACGACGTAAGTACTATCATGATTAATGGTCGACCAGGCTCGAACAACATGGTCGACTATAGTTGGGGTTCTTAAATTAGTTGTCACGTAAGGTACCGGAACAAATGCCGAGAAGACATAAACAAGGTTACGCTTTCCTTCGGGTAACGGCACTCGAACCGGATTGTTACTCAACATGGTAAGATCGTCGACTGTCAGACTAAGGCCAATTTCCTCCGAAAATTCGTGAACGGCAGCGTCGACAAGCTCTTTGTTAGGTAAAATGGAACCGACAAGAAACCAAGTTTAGCGGTACGGGGTCCACGTTGTCAAAGGAGTTTAATGTCATATGCTTCGGAACCTCCGACATGCAATACGACCGCAGCGTAGTTACCCGGTCCAACATAAGCCATCTCGAATTAATCAATAAGCGTCGAACGAATCAAGCAACAACGAAAACGTGCGTCGGCCAAAGAGCTCCGGCACGAGTGTGGCAGTTTGCCTTATGTGAGCTAATTGCATACAAAATCTGTTATGATATGCTTGATGCTCCTGACATTGCATGTGGAAGTGCATATGGAGGGAGAGTTGAGCAGATGTTTGATTGTTTAGTGTTTTACAGTAAATTGTAATCAAGTAAGGAATTATTAGAAAGGCTTTGTCACCTCCCTCAACTGCACTAGGCTTTAATGGCTTCCACCTAGCTAGCTTGTACCTGCTCGCGCTTGGTCCTCGTGCCATGTGCTAGGGCTCTCTAATGGCTGCCAACAGACTAGCGACGCGGCTCGTCTCCGTTGGGAATCTCGTCCATCGCGTCGTCTAGGTAGTTAGACTAACTGTGCGTACATGTACGTACCGGGAGGTACTAGTAGTACAATATGCATCAGTATCCTCTCTAAATTGTAGCAGCGACGTACCCACGATGTATGTCCTTCCGTTGGAAAAGCACGAATTGAGGAACGAGAAATTGAGTAACGAGTACATGTACAATGTCATGCAATGTCTTGTAGCATAACTGTCACACACGTGTTGACACATTGTAACATATACAAACAAACACATGCACAAACACAAGAACAACTACACAACTACACAAGCATATGGACATATACTGAAAGACATGCACACAATCAAATACGCGTTGACACATTGCAACATACATAAACAAACACTCGCACCAGCACAACTACTACACAATCTCAATCGTAATGACGTATGCGAACACATGCTGAAACACATATACATATAATCAAGCACGCAAACACATGTTGGCACACTGCAAAACCTACTACAAACAAACACATGCACCAACACAACTGCTACTACACAATCAAATACGCAAACACGTGTTGACACATTGCAACAAACACAAACAAGCACTTGCACCAACGCAACAAGTTCTACACAATCACAAACGCACACGGACACGTCGTACTGAAGCACATACACATAATCAAACACGTGTTGACACATTGCAACAAATACAAACAAACACATGCACAAACACAATAATTACTACACTATTACACACGAATACGGTCGTGTACTAAAACACATACACACAATCAAACACACAAACACATGTTGGCACAATGCAAAACATGCAAAAAGATACATGTACCAACACAATTAATACTACACAATCAAATACGCAAACACATGTTGACATACTGCAACTGACACAAACAAACACTTGCACCAAGACAACAAAAATGAAAATAATTCACAACATTGACCATGCAATTATGGTTGTTGTCCGACTTTTAGGCGCGGTACTTGGTTACGGCGTATAATTCCGGACACGAAGGTGCGGGTTCGACTTCCGGTGATGGCACTTCCGTGTAACCTTTTGACATTTTCCGATATGGAGGTGCGTAGGTGAGGGGTGAACCGTAGTAGGTGGTGAATGAAATATGCCGGCTTTGTGGAGGTTGTACTCAGAGGGTAGGGTGGGGTGGATGCACATGGTAGGTGGGAATAGAAGGGTTGTGCCGTAGATGCACTCAACGGTTCAGTGTAGTGAGGTGAGAGTGCCGAGGGTGGGAAGAAAAAACAGGGACGGGGTATTACAGACAAGGTAGATGTCTACCCCCCATTTGGTGCCGAAGGGGGTGGGAGTTGGGATACCATTGTGTTGGTCATGGGGAAGAAAAGTGTTTTCTGTCGGCTAAGAGGGTATAGAGCAAGTGTGTGTATGACAAGGAGGTGTATTTTTGGTGTCGGTATGGTGTGTGTTGCCAGTGTGGGATAATCAGTATGGTGGCATAGGGGGTATGGGGTTCTAATTTGTGGGCGCTGGCAATGGCGTGTTCTATGGCACGCCTCATGCATATGTGGTCGTATTCGGGGTTTGCTATGTTGAGGCCATGCTAGGCGAAGTGTTCATTACTGTCGCTAGAGGAGAAGTCTACGTCTTCAAGGTAGAGGGAATGGTAAGTTTGGGAACCTAAGGACTTATTAAGGGGGTCAAAGTAAAGTTTTGTATTTGCGTGAAAGGGTGAGTGCAGAGCCGCTAAAAGGTCTTTCGGGTGGCCCATATGTTTTGTTGGGTCTGAGTAGGGGAGGGTGTATCAATTTCTGAGGATGTGCCGACTCCGATAACAAGTCGGCATAGTTCTTCGTCAAAGGGAAGCTGTGCGAGTTCATGACGGAAGAGACGGTAGAGGTGTGTGACGCGGTCGAGGGATAGTGTAGTAACATCCCTGCCGGCGGGAAGGCAGAGGATTACAACATGAGGTAAGGAGGGGTGGTGGTGGATAGCAAAGCGATCTGTTGGTTTCATGTCTATATCGGGATTGATAGGTGAGTGTTCGATAGTAACTGTCATGTGACGCCAATGAGGTGTGTATGGGGTGGGAAGGATGGGTTGCGAGGCGGGAGTGAAGCCTTTCTCGAAGTCGGTGATGACAGCAAGACACGAGGGGGTGGTGATGATGGTGTCGCGGAGATGCCGGCAAGGGGCCCATTGTACGGTGTGGAGTGAGGTGAGGTCGAGGTAGCCGCCGTGTCTACACCATGTGCATGTCCATTTGGCCGGGCGTTTGCGAGGGGCACAATGAGTGTGTGTGGCAAAGTGTGACCATGTACGGCAGGGAAGTATGTCCTCGTGAAGTGTATAGTGACAAATGTCACAGCTGTTGGGCTCAATGGGGGTATTGCGTAAGGGCAGGGTGTGCGTGAGTGGAGGGTGAAGCCTTGTTCGATTTGTTGTCGTATCTCAGAGTCTCTGAGCTATTATGGGGCCCACTCTACCGTGTATTGCGTTTGATGGGTGTTCGAGTCTTTGTGTTTGGAGAATTGGAGAGGATGCCTATGGCATCACCACACGGGGGGTAGTCAGCGTCATTGGGTTCGAGGTATGTAGTGTCGATGAATGTAGGTGAGGGTTGAGATAAGGATGTATTGGTGTTGTGGTGTTTTACGCATGGGGAGTATGTGGGGGTTCTGGACGGGAGGTGCGGGCTGATGAGGGGCATCCAAGTGGGGTGTGCGGTGAATGTGGGTAGTACGTGTCTCGGCTGAGGGGGCTTTGGGGGGTGTCTGTTGTGTATGCCGGTTGTGGGTTCCATGAGCACTGTGTGTAGGTGGTGTATACGGGTGGAGATGTTGCCACGTATCCATTTTAGTCTCTTGATGTGGTAGGCGGGTCCCAATATGAGTTTAGTCTAGTCTTTGACGCATGGAGGGCTAATTGCGACCATTGAGTGATGCCGTGTTTCCAAAGTGGGGAGAGGCGTGTGAGGAGGGAGAGGTGTGTAGAGCGAGGTTTAAGGTTATTGAACGCTTGGATGTAATGGAGGGGGTCGGTAATGGATGTGGTGTGATGGTAGAGTTTGGCACGGAGGTGTTCATCCTGAGTCTCAAAGTCTGTGCGAATGGTGTCGGCGATGGGGTTAGAGAGGCTTAGGGGTGGGAAGCCGTGTAGGAAGGTGCGTGTGTCTCGTTGAATCTAACGAGACTGCGGATGGTTGGGGTCTATCCGCGGCGGCCCAATGTTTGTAGTGTTTAGTGATGTAGTGTATGTGGTTGCGGGCCATGGAGCCGCGGTAGCCCGAGAGGTTAAGGAGTTTTTGTAGATGGTAGACTGTGAGTTGGGCGGCTATGGAGGTGAGTGAGGAGAGGCCGTATCCCAGGCTTGTGGTCGGTCGGTGGAGAGCGGTACGGGGTAGGTTCGAGATGGAGTGTACTGCGGACCGTTGTGCTAGGAAAATGGTGCCGTTGAGGGTGCACAATTGTGGGTCGGTTTGTAGTCCGAGCTAAAGTGTGAAGAGTTTACCTATGAGGAAGCCGTTGATGGCTTGAAGTCGGCGCGACTGAGAGAGTGGAGAGCGTTTAAGGGCGGACGTTAGAGCAGTAGATTGCTTTTGGAGGTCGTGGTAGTGCGTGGTGAAGGAGAGGGAGGTGTCTAGTTCGACTCCTAGGACGACATAGTTTTCGATGGGGTAGAAAGTGGGGGGGGTGGCGGGTACCTTAATAACATCTACAATGAAGGTGGTGAGTTGATGTTGCAGGTGTGTTGCATTTGCGGATGAGATGGCGTTGTCTTTGCGCCATACGGCTCCCGTGGTGCTGCATTTCCTCGCATTGACCTCGAGGTCGGTGTATGCGCTGAAGAGGGAGAGTTTGCGGAGTTGGATTTTGAGGTTATCCACGGTGCTGGTGGCAAGGCTCGAATCGTCTGCGAATCCGTGGCCTTGTTAAGCCTTTGTCGGGAAGCGGTCCTGGGATTGTGTGGGTGTGGGTCCGGGGATGTATCATGGGCTACCGACTGTGAGCCACCTGAGAAGAGGTTCAAAAGAGAGGGTGAAGAGGAAGGGTGAGAGCGTGTCCCCATGGAGTGTGCCCTTGTTTATGTCAATGTGCGGGGTGGTGCCGTGGGGGGTGATGTAGTTGGTAGTGGAGACTCCGTAGAGTTATTCGCACCTGTCGACGAATGATAGAGGCATGTCTAATTCCCGCATATGCTTGAACATGATTCGGCGGTCGATCCCATGGGAGGTACCTTTAAAATCTGCGAACATCATATAGATATCTTTGCTATATGTTTTGTCGTCTTCAATCATCACAATTAGAGAAGCTAGTGCCTTGTGAATGCTGCGTAAGGGGCAAAATCCGTCATATGTTGGTCGCTGAGGATGCCATGCGCTTCCGCGTATGCGGAGCCTGCGTCTATGATGAGGGTTGTCAAGAGCTTGAGGAGGTTATTCATAAGGGCTATAGGTCTGTAATTGTCTATAGTAGTGGGGTGTCCCTTTTAGTGTAAGAGGTAGTTAGTGCTTTGGCACCATTCGGGAGGGGTGTAGGAGTTGTGTGCTAACAAGGTCATAAGGGAGTGGAGAGCGGTGTGCGCCTCCGTGGGCAGGTATTTGATTACTTCGTTGGGTTTGCCATTGGGCCCATGGGTTTTGCCATTGCCTAACTGCTGCATGGTGTGCTCAAACATGTCCCTTGTCATCAAAGCTGAGAGTGTGGTGGTGGGGTCGCCTCTTTAGTAGTTACTTCGGCTAACCGATCATACTATGGCCGACACGTCCTGGCGAGGGTGGTCTAAGATAAGACTTGGCTAGGATGATAATTTCCGTCCGCAGATATGGTTGTCAAGCGTACGATCGGTATTGATACCGTATCTAGCATAAGATTGACATGAGATGAGATACTGTTTCATATGAGATGAAGCCGTTTGATGTATGACTGATAGGACTTATGTTCCCGGGCTGATGGTTAGGTCTTGGCGTAGACCTAACATTCCTATCCCGCCCAAAAACGAAGAAGGGCCGGTGTCAAGAGATTGGCAATAGAAAGCGGTTGTGATATTGGCGGTGAGGGTGTAGAGTGTAGACAAGCTCGTTGTTTGAGCTGTGGTTGAGCTCGGCTGTGGCTGTGGCGAGCGAAGTCATAGAGAGCCCCCTCATGAGTCATCGAGGGCCAAAGTTCAGTTGAAGGGGTAATGAAGTGAGTATGGCTCCATGCTAGTAGATGTCCGAGTGGCGGGAAAATCTGAAGTCCCAAATTCAAGGCGGTGATAAATTTATCATGCGGGGCGTGAACGTGGCCGGGAACAATGGCCGGGGGCAGACTTGTGGGTGAAACGGTGATATTTTGGATGTTGAGATATAGGCAGCCGGGGAACTACTCAATTCAGATAAGCTTAAATATTGTGACATTTTGCCTTCTCAGAGCTAACTGCTTACACAAGTGTGTTATGTTATGCTTGCTACTACTGTCACTGCAGGTGGAGGTGCAAATGAAGGGAGAGATGAGAATATGTTTGACTGTTAGTTATTTAAAGTAGATTGTAATCGAACAAAGGGAGTTGTTACAAGGTTTTGTCACCCCCCTCTATTGCACTAGGCTTAAATAGGTTTCGCCTATTTCATTGGGAGCTCAGCATGGCAAACTCGATTTGGATCTCTGCACTTCCGCCTTACTTGTCACGCCTTCGGCCCGGTCGGTCCATGACTACTACCCCTTCGCTTGGGAGGATGGGTGCCGGTTAGCGCCTATGTCGGTTGAGTTGGTCGATCGCGTTTTGGCAATTTGATGGAGGTTCGTCGCTTCCGTGGCATGGGTGCAGCGGACTCTCGTTCATTGCGTTCTGATATTTATGACCGCATGCAACGTTTCGTTCGTCGATCTACTGTTCTTCCCTTTCGACGGCTTTTGGGGGATGTGCGACGATATTTCATGCAACGTCTTTTTGTTGTTCTTCATATTACTTGAAGCTCTTATCTTCGCGATGACTCGCAGGAAGGCAGTGATGATGATGTGGTATGCCTTCTTGTTCCTCGGGCTTCGGCATGTGGGGCGGTTTTTGTCCTTTTTCCCCTTTTTGCTTGGCGGTTTCCACTTCTTTTCTTGTTTACAAAGTAGGGGGAGGCTCCGTTTGCCAAAAGTGTTGATCTCTTACATTGTTTGCCCGCAAGGGGCCTAGGGCCCGGTATGTACGCTAATTGAGGGAATCGGGAGGGAGAGTTGCGTGAGCTGTGCTCGCGCAAAGGCAGAAGGTGGACGACCTCTGTGTGTCGGCGCGTCATATAGGGGTAACGCATGTTTGTGTTTTAACCATAGTGTCATGCGTACTCTAGTGGTTAGAATTTGAAACTTCATGGCAACGCCCGACTATTCTCGCCCCCAATGTAATTTAAACCTCTATAATTTCAATATGACCATTCACAAAGCAGGGGGAGGCTCTGTTTGCCATGTTGTCGCCATTGGGCGGGTTGTTCGTCGTAGGTAGTCCACCCCACGGTGTGAGCCAGCCGAAGAGGAACCACTCCGATCGTCATGCAAGGGCGGTCGGGTCGATGTAGTCGAGGACGACGCTAGACTCCGTTAACAAGCAACCTAAGTGTTTGATCTTTTGTAGCGTAACGCCGATGTTGTAGGCGGCTGTCGCATCCCCTTTGCGTAGGGAGTGCGAGGTCCAGCTATTACGGTATGGGGGTCGTTCTTGCAATGCCGAAGTGACCTCGGTGAGCCGTCCAATGAGAGTGTTGGATGTCCATTTGTCGTGTCGTTCCGAGGTGCTGATCGCCCAACGCGTTGTCGGGTATTTTCCTCCCGAGAGCGTGTGTCGAATAGTGTCGAAGAACACTAACATGTGAATTACCTCGGTGTGTACTGTGGGAGGCAAATGACATAGTAGTTTGCGCTCCGCTGACACTTCGCGTTGGCCCTTTCTTGTACGGTAGTATAATCGTAGTCCGTCAGCCTCGGAGGCGACGAGGTCCTCTGTTAAGCAGCCTATGCATGCGCCCCCTCGACTGAAGAATAAGTAGAGTAGTACCACAGTAGTACATGCCCGTAGTAATCGTACTTGATCTCGTGCTGGGTTGGCTTGGAGCATTTCACGCGAAGTGGCCGCCGTGAGTTGGAGGCGTAGGGCTTGGGCCATGCGTAGGGCTTTGACGATAATGGAGGCGGGTAGGTGAACCCGTACCTGCGTGTCGTCAATCGCGACTTGTGAGGCGGCGAGTCCTTTTCTCACCTTCGCGACCATGTCTCCGAGGGCAATTACTTCGAGGCCGTGGTCCTTGAAGAAGCCGTTGACTGCTAACATATAAGGCTGGAGACTGAGGCCTTGATGGTACCTAGTTGTCCCAGCCACGCGACGTAGCGTGCCATGTGCGCCGGTGTGGCAACGAGCGGCGCGAGTTGTTGTTCCGCACAGAAATCGAAGTAGCGGCGGATAGTACTGTCGTACGTTGCTGCCGTGCTAGGTGCCCATGCTGCGGAGAATAGGGCTAGGGTCGTCGCGCCGAGTGCGTCAGAACCGAGAATTTTGGTCATGTACGGTTTCATAGTCTCGATCCACGGGTTGGTGGTGGCTGTGACGGTAACCCTATACTTAGGCTGTATTTGACGGCCGGACTTGTGGTGTGGGATCCTTGGCTCACTGTGTATTCCCGTACATAGTGCTAACGTAGCACTGACCGCTCCTCTTCGCAGGTAGAGCCAAGCCGGAAGGGAACGCGGAATATGGTCACATGCCAATGTAGACTGCATGTTGTACCGCGTAGCGCCCGCCGCCCTGGTTGGAACAAGTCTCGACGTGGAGCGATGATAATTTCCTCGGATGCCAGCTCGGTAAGCGCCTGATGCCAGACCTTTCATGTCAAGCGAGGGGCGACTACGGTAGATGTTGCGCCGCTCTGTCGTAGTTTTTGGACGAGGTTGGGTAGGAGGGGTGAGGGAGGGTTGCACCAATTGTTTACCTTGCGCCAGTCGTTGTCTGGGAGGTGGAGGGCGTCCACTGCTTCGCACGTGGGGTCCTTCCAGCCTGCGTCGTAGCGGGGTAGGAGGGTGTTGAGGGCCGAGACGAAGCGGTCGATCGAATGTTTTCCGAACCTCATGTCGAGTTCTGCAAACAGTACCGGGTTTAGTCTCCAGTCGTCGCTGTCGAGGTGTCGACTGAGCTTGTCGGCCCAGACGTTGGCCGCTGACCTGGTGTAGCGGGCCCTGATAGTGATGATGTTCGTGTCGAGTAGGCACCATAAGCGTCGTAGTTCGTCCATCATGACGGGCGACCGTGAGGTCATGATTGTTAGAATGTAACAGACTGCTTGGTTGTCTTCGTGTAGGAGGACGTTGCGGCCGGCCAGTTGTGGTAGGAAACTCTCGACAACGTGACGGACGGCCTTCAACTCCTTTCAAGTAATGTGTTGATGTTCGTCTTTTTTGCTCCAGAATCCTCGAGCCTCGAAATGCTCATTTAGAACCGCGCCCCATCCATAACCGGAGCTGTCCGTGTGCAGATATGCTGTCTCAATGGGTTTGTGGATGGGCTTGCCGTTGGACTGACTAGGCAGCTCTGTCCACCACTGTAGGTCGCGGCGTAGCTGGGGGGTTAGCCGGACGAGGCCGGCCCACTTCTCGCCGACGACGGAGTGAAGTTCACGCACGAAGAATCTGGCCGCCGGAATTGCGAGGAAAAGGTATTGTGCGTGACCTGCAATGGACTATAGGTCTTTGACGGGTAACCAGCGCGCGTTCCGCGTAGCTCTACCGATGAGGTGTGTGGCTTGCCGCGCAATTTGGGAAAGTTTTTGCTCCGGCGCGTAGAACTAGCATGACGTTGTGTTGATGTCGATACCCAGGTGGTGCCCGACTTGCGCATTTGTCCAGAAACCCTTGGAGGGGTGGCGGAGGAGACCGAGCCGATCGAGCAGCTGGGCCAGGCGGTGGCGTAAGATGAGCGCCTCTTCCTCTGTTGACGCGAAGAGTAGCAAGTCGTCGACGTAGGGTAGAGTCCGGGCGCCGCGCCACCGCGTTCGTCTGAGGTAGGTCTTCGGGTAACTGTGCGTCGGCGCGATATGTTCTTCGGGGTCTAAGTTCCGCAGGAAGTTTACGAATGTTAGCGTCACTTTGCATAAACAAAACGGGGGTAGGGACCAACCCATAGGTAGCCCCGCCAGTCTGTAGAGTTGGCCTCGGACGTTAACGGTGAAGTAGTTTCGGTCCGATGGGTTGATGCCTAGTGCGTAAAACCCGTACTGTAGGTCGAAGCTGAACATATATTCCCCCTTTCGGGTGAGATGCCGTACTCCGAGTAGTGTCTCCATCTTGAGTCGTTTTGGCACACAATACTTGTTGAGTGGGCGGAGGTCGCAGATTAACCGCCACTGGTTGACGCCCGGCTTTGGTACTAGGAATAGTCAGGAGACGTAGTCGCTGCAAATCGAAGGCTCCCATGCGCCGGCATGTACAAAGCGCGCTAATTCGCGTTCGTCAAATTCGAGTTGGGCAGGGGTAGCGTCGAGTAACGGCACTCCTTGGTTGAATCGGGGGGGGGGGGGGGGGTGGGGGGTGGCGGTTGTTTTTGAACGTTATCGATACTCCCTCCCGGATCCACTGTAGGGTTTGCACGCTCGCGCCGATTTTCTCCCACTCGCGCCAGCTCCGCCGCACGCGATGTCGCATGTAGTCGGAGGTTGGGTTGCAGGAATCGGCGCGGCGGTGCACACCATCAGCCCTCTGCCTCGAGCTCGGGCTTCTTTTGTTGGCGAGTCTTGTCCTTTTCGCGCTTCTCGCGTTTTTCCTTGTCCCCGAGTTCCTTGTCTTTGAGGCTCTTGTCCGGCCTCGCGGTAAGTCTGTCGGGGTTGCCTCCGTCGCCCCTACCGGGCGTCGACTGCTTAAAGGTTTGAGCGGCTAGAGCTTTTGCGGCGCGTGGAGACTAGCTTCGATCCGTTTGTCTTCCAGGGCTGCGAGGAGGCCGTCGACGCCGTTGGTGCTGCGGTCGGCCGCATGTACAAAGAAGCGGGAGTAGGGTTCGGCGACTCGCTCCTCTCCGGTAAGGGCCTTCTTGCCTTTGAAGCGTCGAGCGCAGGTAAGTCGCGACTCGACGGCTTGCGTGACAGCCTTGTGTGTCCGAACGGCCGCGTATGTAATATCCCAGGCGTGCGCTCGCTCCGTTTCGGTAGCGGTTGTCGAACGAACCGTTGCCAGAGCTGTTTCGAGCGCCGCGTCCGCGGCCGTAGAGTAAACGCAATAGCACGCTAGGTGTCGATACTCGTCGCGGAAGGAAATTCGTTTTTCCTCGGTTAGGAACCTGTCAGTCTCGTCGTGTCGAGGCGTCCACATGCCCGGTATAGAAGCGTTGACATGCGGTAAGATGTCGCTGAACGCACGTGGGAGTAAGTCGATCCAGACGCGCGGGTCGATGTACGCGGGCTTGGTCGAATTAGCATATACATGCGTGGCGTACTCGTCCACGTTCCCACCCTCCGATACCGCGTCGGCACGTACTGACGGAATGTTATGCTGCTTGGTAGGGGCCGGCGGTTTCGTCTGGTCGCCGTCTACCTTCATGAGCAATTGGTTAACAAGATTATACAAGTTTTCAATCTGCGTTGCAGATGGTGTCGCTCTGGTGTCTCCGCTGTCGTCCCCCGTTGGGTACATGTTTTATGGTAGATTGTTTGCCATAGTTGCCTTGTGAATGTTTTCGATAGTAGCTACACCGTGTGCTAGTAGAGATTAGTCACCTTGCTAGAATGCGAGAGTCTAGATGCCGTTGCGTGAGCTGTGCTCGCACAAAGGCAGAAGGTGGACGACATATGTGTGTCGGCGCGTCATATAGGGGTAACGCATGTCTGTGTTTTAACCACAGTGTCATGCGTACTCTAGCGGTTAGAATTTGTAACGTCGTGGCAACGCCCGACTATTCTCGCCCCCAGTGTAATTTAAACCTCTATAATTTCAGTATGACCATAAATTGTCTTCTTATAAACCCAAGGAGCCTCCATCATTAGGCGCCATCCTCCACCATTATTTTGTCGCCATACCTAATTTTGTAAAGTACAGGATAACCGGATGTTGTCCGCATTATTCATTTATCACACCCGTACCTGTACATGTACAACGGCATCCATACCAACTGCGCCGCGCGCCCGCCGCCATCAGAGAACCCACAGCATCAGCATCGTATGTATAAACCGGAACCATATATATTGCTAAGCGGCTGTTCCCGACGCCGCTCCGAAAGGTGGCTGGCCTGCTGAGCGCGGTTCTCCGTCGGTCGTCGACGACACAAGCTAATATAAGCAGTGGCGCGCTGCGACTACAGCGTATCACCTCGTCGCGCTTCCCAGCAGTGACGGCTTCCTGTTATCGGCAAAGGCCAAAGTTTCTGCCGTCCCGTTTCTGTCCGTGTTGGAGGAGATCGTAGTGCCGCTCATCAGCCCCTTTATTCCGGCAGGCTCTGCGTTTTCAGGAGGAAACAGGTGCGCCGGCGTGTGGAGTACTCGAGTGCGCGGGGGGCGATGAGCAGCACCTCGACTCACAGCGTCGGCCGCCCCCCGTATTATTCCGTGTCATAGCAACACCTTTTCACACCCCCAATCTCCCCAGCTTGCACAGTAGCCGCTCCCTATTCTAAACTATCCTCCCTATTCGCCGCTGTCCGTCGCCTCCACTCTTCTGCCCCGGCTGCTACATAGTAATAGAATAACTGGTGTCCCGTCAAGGATCGCAGAACGCCGCCTCTCCTCAGCTTGTATACGCTGAAGGTGACAGGTGTTTAGTTTCAGTCGCCTCCTCCTTCGACTCGTCAGTGTCTCGTCCGTGTCGCAGCTGCTGAGGCGTCGCGAGATGGTCGCAGCGAACCGACCCTGACGCACCGTTGTGCTTTTTTCCTCGTATGTGCCGCTGTGAAGCAGGGTGTGAGAAGATGGCGGCCACAAAGAGTCTCTCATGCTCAGTCATGCCAGGGCAGTCCAGCGTGGCTGTGCAGCGGGTGTCGCGGCAGGGGAGGAACGCTGCTCAGTGGTTGACGCGTCAGGCGGCGGCGGTGCGGCCTCAGCGGGCGGTGAGGGTGCAGCGGGTGGGCGTCCGGGCGGGGCTTAACAACGGTTCACCATCCAACCTGGTGATGCCCTCCAAGCCCAAGGAGGGAGTGCCGCTGGAGGAGCGCGCCCTACGGATTGGACTTCCGTCCAAGGTGAGCTGCGCTGCATGCATCATCAACGCACGTTAGGACTGCAGTTGCTGGAGAAGGGAGGGGGAAAGAGTTGGTGTGAGCAAGCGACATGGAGCAGGCTAGGGCAGAGGAATGTTATGGAAAACAACGTGATGTACTGGGGCAGCCACCCGTCGCCCTCTCTTGAACACACTTGTTTGGCCTGGCGTTCAGCACGTTGGGGGAAAGTAAGAGGCGTGCGGCTGAGGATTAGGTTTGCGTTGTGTTTAGGGGCGCATGGCAGAGGACACCATCGACCTGCTCAAGAGCAGCCAGCTGAACGTGAAGAAGATCAACCCCCGGCAGTACGTCGCGAAGATTGCTCAGATCCCCAATGTGGAGGTCTGGTTCCAGCGCGCGAGTGATGTGGTCCGCAAGCTTGTGTATGGAGACGTCGACCTCGGGATCGTCGGGTGCGTCCCCCTGCATCAACCCCCCCCCCCCCACCCGGGGGAAGAAGCATGTCCGAGAAGGAAGAACGTTTTAAAGATGAAGGGGGTAGTGCAGAGCAGGGAGGGGTCACACTGGCGTTTTGTGTGATGTCGTTGATGTGTAGTTCAGTGTGCCCCAAACCACATTCAGCCCGCATGAGGTTGTGACGTGAAGCCCCCCGTTGTCACCCCTCTCCCATAGATACGACATGTTTGCTGAGGTTGCGGGGGACAACGATGACCTCATTGTCATCCATGAGAAGCTGGGTTTTGGCCACTGCCACCTTGCGCTCGGTATCCCCATGTATGGATGGGGCGCCGAGATCAACTGCCTGGAGGACCTCAAGACCTCCAGCAAGTTCACCCGTGACAACCCCCTCCGGTGAGCTGTCCTGTTATAAAGCTGTGTGTGTGGGTGTATGTGCGTGTGTGTGCACACTCGCTTGTGCGCGCACGCGCGCGCGCGCGTGTGTGTGTGTGTGTGTGAGTGTGTGTGTATGTGTGTATGTTTTGTGCGTATGTACGTGCATATGTGTGTGCGTGTGTGTGTTTGTGTGTTTGTGTGCGTGTGTGTGTATGTGTGTGGGTGTGTTTGTGTAATAAAGGCGCGGTTCTCGTATGCGTGGGAAGTTTTGCTGAGCCATGGTTAACGTCACGACCCTACCAGGATTGTGACTGGTTACGTGAACATCGCGGAGCGTTTCTTCAACGATGCTGGCTTTGAGCACTTCACGCTCGTAACGGCAGACGGCGCCCTGGAGGCCGCGCCTGCCATGGGCTGCGCGGACATCATTCTCGACCTGGTCTCCACCGGAACCACCTTGAAGGAGAACAACCTCAAGGTCCCCCTCCTCCCCCCTCACCCTACCCCCATTCTCCCTCTCTCTTGCCTTATTCTACGCTCATGCTTGGCAGGTAGGCCGCAGAGGGTGTCGGTAGAGAATTGCCGCTGATTTGGTCACTCCGAACTCAACGCTGCGTAAATGAATATGTGCTTGTGTGTCGTTGTGGAGCTGAGTGGGTTTGGGCTGCTGTGTAGGAAATTGAGGGCGGCAAGATCATCAGCAGTGAGGGGGTGCTTGTGGCGAACAAGCGTGCGCTGAAAGTGAGGAGCAGTAGCGATTACCCCTCCTGCTTGATCCTCCCCCTCTTTCCTTCCCCACCCGAACTACTACCGACCATTTATCTCCGGTCCGAGGCTGGGCTAATGTTTTGGGGCTTGTGTGCGCTCATCGCAGGAGCGATCCGGCCTGCTGCCCATCGTGAAGGAGCTCATCGAGAGGCTGGACGCTCATCTGGAAGCGGAGGAGTACTTCAGCGTGACCGCCAACATGTGAGCTACCCGTGCTGCAACGCCCCACCTCCGTTAAGCCACCTAAATACTATCATGTCCCTACCGCTGTCCTATCCCTTAGTTATGATTTCTACTCCCAACTCCGCACTTGAGCAATGTGGATCAAAAAGCAACAGCACAGCGGTTTAGTTGTTTAACGGTGGCTATGCAGGTACGGCGACTCGCCGGAAGGCATCGCCACGCGCCTCATGAATTCTCCAAAGAAGCTTGGTGGCCTTACCGGGCCCACCATCAACAATGTGTACACCAGGTGGAACCCCCCCCCCCCCCCCCCCCCCCCCCCCCCCCAAAACACACACACACGCACACACACACACGCACACACACACACACACACACACACACACACACATACACACGCATACCCTTTATTTGATCATTGCAGAACATTCACGCTGTGTTGGGATGTAATTGAATTACACAGCAGTGTTTTCTTGTTTTAGCTGCGAAGCAATGGTGGGGCGGGACTGAACTTGTGCACTCTGACCGTCTGTATGCGTTTCCAAATGGAAGGAACTCCAGCGGTGAGGCGGCCGAGCTCGGCTTCTATGCCGCCTGCATCTGCGTCAAGAAGGGCGATCTTTACGAGTCGGTGAAGGAGCTGCGCAGGCTGGGCGGCACCGGCGTGCTGGTGCAGCCGATGACGTTCATCTTTGACGAGCTGCCGCCCAGGTGGACCCGGCTGGTGGACAACCTGGACCTCAGCGACGAGGACCTCTCCGGCCTGGTCAGCTGCGATTTCGATGCGATTCAGAAGTCAACATGAGTGCGGGAATGCGCCCCAGCCTGTGCCTCCTCCTCACCCGCTCACGGTGCACGTGTTAACTGTAGCAGGCGCCGTTTTTTACCCCATTCCCTCCTCTCACCCATTCCAGCACTCCACATTGTGTGATCACGTCGCTGATGTCATGTTGGAAATAATGCTATCGGACATATTGGGCTGGGGAGGAGGGGAGGAGGAGGGGAACGGGGCTTGGTTATTCAAGACTACTTTCGTGCTGGCAGATTTCCCGTTTGGTGTTTGCCGCGCCATCGTGTGTTTAATCGACCGGCGACAACCGCAAAGCGGTGCCTGTTATCTTTGCATGACGAGGGCATGATGGGAGCGTCCTACGGGTCACCTGACTGCCGAAAGCCACCATCCATTTGGCATTCATATTAGGTGAAGGAACTCGGAAAGTGCACGCGTCACTGTACTCCGCCGCGAAAGGGTATTTCGGACGGGCCGAGTAGGATACCATACATTTAGTCCACCAAACGTGGAATTATTTAGTTGTCTTAGATATCGCGTTGCATCGCCGTAGTAGTGTGCATCCGCTCTTGTCCTCGTGCCTCCCATAGTGTGTCCCTTCGTGCGCCAGCTCGCAAAATACATAATCGGCGGTGCATGTTTTGTGGATATTTGGGACTGGGGAGATTATGAATGGAATATCGGACGAGTCGAGCGAGGGACCTTCGTATCCTCGGTCGGTGTAAATATGATTTTGCATTTCCTCGTTGCATGGGCTTACGACGGTTGTCGATCGCGCGGAGCGTTGTTGTCAGCCCACCATGCTTGCCCTCTCATACGTACCGTAAGAGGCATGGCTTGGCAACATTTACATGCGTCGCGGGAAGGTGGCGGCGATCGTGCCGACGGGCTTGCGGGCGCACACTCCTCTGGAGCCGCCGAGGGGCGTACGGACTCCGTCTTCGCGGTGAATGCGGCAGCTGCTTGGGTCCCATGCCTTCACTCCGGAGTCCGGCATGAACCGCCAATGAAAACTAACATACCCAAATATCCCCATGATTGAAACCTCCCAACCCAAATATTACCCTTCGGCTTCCTCCGAATAATAACATATAATAACATAAAATGAAAGCCCTTTTGGAAAACCCCAAACCAACCCGTGACAGTCTCCCCAACCATAGGAACTAGCGCCCAGAACTCTTCAGCCACAAACCCGACGTCATTCGCCTCCTCGAACCAAGATTTGTAAGACGCACAATTAAACGTCGGTAATATTATACAAATGGGAGAGTGGCACTATCGCACAAAATTACGTCAAAAATAAAAGCTAAATATGCCCCGCTAGCCGCCGCAATACACTAAAAACCCTAAACCTCGGACGAGTGTCGAAACCCGCGAGCTTGTCATGAGCCGTACAAGCACACCTCGTACATTGCCGTCCTCAATTTCGTACTCACCCTCCAGAGAAGCTCGAGCATTGCCGAATCTCGAAGAGACCACGCACCCGCCGCATCCCTTCCCGACTTCATGTTTGGTTATTTAAACCCTAAAACAATAACATTGCAATGTGTTTAACACGTCCTTAAAAATTGACTAAATCATGTAAGGAGCATTGTTGTGTATTGAAACAATTTGGCCTTGTCTAATCTACAACGATGTCTATTTTCAATCTAAATTAAGATACTTTTGCCGGGCAGAAAGCTATTAATCAAAGCTTTCTAGGGATGTATGATTTGCAACAAAATTATGTACTTTGAGTGCGCTAAGGCCGGTCAAAGAGTGGAAGGTAGGGTGATAAACGGGCGACTTCATGAATTTGGAATAGTCTCCAACATATCTCCAACGGCCCGGTATCACCTGCCCGGGGTCGACACCCGCCACCATGCACGCCACCACCGGGCAAGTAGTGGTGCTATCGGCTCGCAAGAGCGAGGGCTACGGGCAAAAGGCATTCAAAAAAGGTTGGTAACGTCTTCTAGCGGTGTGGCATCACGCACGCGAGCCGCGGTTCGCAACTGCGGTTTATTGCTTCCGCTCCCTCTCGCATGCTTTCACTATTACCGCCATGAGTGCGGCGCACAACACATCCGAATCTCTTCCCCTTCGTATTAAGGGCGACAACGACGATCATGACCAGGGAGAACAATAGGGACACACGCACAGGGGGTTGAGGCCGAGAGCATAGGTTGGCCTCTACCGAAAGGGCGCCAAACGCCGCGCCATCGCGGCACCGGAACCTTGCCCCAATGACCCGATGCACCTCAACACTCGGACAAGCATGCTTACTTCCTATTAGGGCAGCGATAGCTGTGGGTTAGAGCAAATCGGCGCCCCTTGATGGCGCCTAGTTGCTGCGCCAAAAGGAGTATGAAGGGGTCGGAAGGCGATTTTGTACACGCCTCACCCATCTTTCCCCATGCATAACTCACTCGTTTAAAATCGAATTAAGCCGGTCGAAGGCTCTGTGAACATCCCGAAAACTGTACCTTTCTCGTCAAAGATTCAGAATTCGAATTTAATGTTTTTGCAAAAAACTTCAAGCATTTTTTCTACGATTTTGTTCCAAGTTCCTGGTCTTCCAAATTACCCACATTACTCCTCCTTCCTTGAGCCGCGCTCACTGTCCGGCCGATGTGTCAAAGGTCTAGATAAGTGGTCGTAATATCTATTGATATCTTATTACAAGAAGCATTGTAGGAATGTGGATATGGAAAAAGGGGGGGGGCAAGGGAGCAAAAGCGACAATCGCGATGTCGAGCACCGTCTTGATTTTGAGAACACTCAATTAATACGTATTTTCTAGTATTTCTATAGTATACGGGCAGCCTTGCATTGGGAGCTTAGCAGGGCAAACTTGATGCGGACCTCCGCACTTCTGCTTTGCTTGGCACGCCTTCGCTTCAATCGGTCCATGACTAATATCCCTTCGCTATGGAGGATGGGGGCCGGTTGGCGCCTATGGCGGCTGAGTTGGTTGATCGTCTTGCTATTTTTGTGGCACTTCGCCGCTTCCTTGGCATGGGTGCTCATGGCTCTCGTTCTTTGAGATCTGGCAGTTTTGTCCGTATTCAACATTTCGGTCGTCAAACTACTTTTGTTCCTTTTCGGCGTTTTTTGGGGGATGTGCGGCGAGAGTTCATGCAACGTCATTCTGTTGATCTTCACGGTACTTTGGGTTCATATCTCCAGGATGCTTTGCAGGAGGACAGCGCTAATGGTGTGGCATGCCTTCATGTTCCTCGGGCTTTTGGTTTTTCATCCTTTCTTCTTTTTGCTTGGTGGCTTATTATGCCTCTTTTTCTTGTAAGGAAGTTGGTTAGATTATTTCTATAGTAGCAACAAAACCAGCAAATGTTACATCGATTACATTACATTCAGGTAAAACTCGCTCCGTAGGTTGTAATCTCCTTCTCAACACGCCCAGTGTCTTCCGAGTCCTCGTCGCCACTCCTGACTTTTCGGCGGTCGATCTATTGAAACGGGCCCCTCCGCCCTTATTTCGCTGTTATACCTTGCAATAGGCAATATTGGGCCTCCAATTTCCAAATAAGCCAATGTGCGCTCTCAGCCGTATATTACAGAGTGAAAAAACACATTTGGCAATGACTACAAGCACGCGGCGAGTGAACCAGTAGTGATTCTGCATTGTTGGTGAAAAGCCATGGTCAACGTTCACCAGTCCAAGTCTGAAATACTCGGTGCGCTTGCCTTTGTACCGCTGCTCGATGGATCGGCTGCAGGAGGTGGCATTGATGCGGCTGGTGGACCTTCAGTAGGCTGGCTGCCTACAGTCCCCCCGCCTCCCACGGTGGTCGACTGCGTGACGACTGGCTCCGCGTAAGAGTCAGCCCTCGCCGAAATGTTACCGCCGTGTGCATTGGCACCACCAAAGCGGCTTTCCAGTTGTTTCTGGCACATTAAGAAATACCAAGCCAGACGAGTCAGAGGTAATGCGAGACACATCACAGCAACTAAACTTTGCACGAATCATTCTCACGCCTCCGTACCCTGTTCTGCTTGATGCATATGCGATGCATTTGTCAACTCACCTGTAATTTTTCCAAGCGCGCAGCTTTTTCCTTCTGCTCGCGTTGCTTGCGCTCACGTTGAAGCTTGCTGAGTTGCCACAAGTCCTCCAAATTCTCAATTATGGGAACGTTCGGATGGGTCTGCAGCAAAAAGCAACAGATCGCATACGCATTCGCGCAAGTGCATCAGCCTTCAAAATACCAGCGTTCACAAATATATGCCATACTATCGCCAATGTTTTAATGCGAAATGCTCCCCGGGAAGACTATGACAGCATTCAGTCTGAGAATGTCTTCCTAGCAGGCGACGGTTCCATACCTTGGCATACTTGTCGGTATCATCCGGAATTTCCTCCGAGTCTGAATCCCAACTGCAATAAATTGTAAGTATATTAAGGGGGGGGCATCTCCAGCAGGCAGTTCGACAGCAACCGTGAAATCAATTGAGTGCTGAATCTGAATTTCTGGCTGGACTCATATGTGATTGGGTGTGCAAGCCATCAGCGCCTGGGTGGTGCTTATAACATACCCATCCATACACCCATCTTGGCCAAAGGCGGATGCGGCGATCGTCATCCAATGAGATGAAAAATCCTTCAGTGCTTGTCCTGCATCGGAAGTGGCTGCAGGGCCGGCTGCCGGACTCTCAATCTGCAAGCATCAGTGGAAGGATTCTGGTCGGTCACAATACTCGCACTGCGCTTTGTATTTGAGGGCTTCGGATAGCTTCAAGGCAGAGCTGATTGACGACACTGCAGTCCCGCCTCGGCAGTGATATGTCTGTGCATGCGCTGATGCAGAAAAAAACACGTGTAGCAACACAAGTGCCATTGTTCCAAGCAACACTAGCTCGCCGGGGGAGAGACTCCCAACCTTTTCTGTGCTGCCGTCTCCGCTGCCTACGCTTGCCCTGGAAGACTCCCCTGATTGTGCAGGCTCAGCTGAGGGGTCGCTCACTCGGAGTGAGAACGGGCTGCCAGGCAGGTGACTTTTACCAGAGAGTACCTCTATGCGATAAAAGCCAGGCGCCTGCGAGCATTCGAGAATTAACACGAAACTTCTGTCCATATCGATAAAAAAGTGGGGAGGCTGTCGATAGTTTGACAGCTGTTGAGAGCTGAGGTGGCGAAGGACTTATCCACAATGTCATACCCTCCTCAGTCACCCAAATGCACAAACACATGTGAGTGCAAAAACAGCTGCCATGCAATCTGATGTGAAGGAGCGGGGGATGTTCGCAGAGAAAAGCTCACTTCTACTGTATACTCGCACATGTAGACGCCTTGTGATGACATTGGGGTGATAGTGACTGGGCACTCGATGCCCCCATTGCTCATCGTAATCAAAATTGGAAGGGCGTCAGTTAGGCTCGCAGAGGTTAGGTTTCCATACTCATCGAACGATTCCACATGGAAACATGAAGGCTGTCCTACAACTGCTTTGCTCCTGTGACGTGCAGGAGTATCAAGACATCGCGTCAGGCAAGCATGTTCTGGAGGTGAGCGAGATAGCATGTATCATTAAGACATATCCAAATTGTATTTACCCACTTTCCGTCTCCAGATACACGGCAACGCTTGAGTGAAGGGAGCGAAGGAAGGACGAGAACAGGGTAAGGAGACTGCTCCACTTCCTCTTGAGCTCCAATTGTACAGTGCAGCTGATACCTCCCAGCGATCGTAGCAATGTATTCCACTGTGTATAAGCCATCACCATGGTCGTTCACCTGCAACGCAACGGACAAGATAATCAGCTTGGATAGACAACTTTACTCGCTACGCAGTGACGCTAATGGTTCAACGCCGTCCTTCACGATGAATGTGCCAACGGGTGTGCTGCTATGCCTCACCTTCCCATGGACGCGCACTCCGTTTGATCCGATCACGCTACAGCGGAAGTCATCTCCACCGCAAAGACGTCTGTTCCCATTCTCATCAAATGCCTGCCGTCATAGCATCGAAAGACCACGCATTAGGTGAACTGCGGTAAAGTGTACATAATTGCCATGCATTTGAATTCAATTCGACACACCGCCACCGCCAATTGATCTTTCCTCAATAGTGCAGATGACTAACTGGTAAGTAGTGCAAGCAAGAGATGGCACCAGTGGGAGTTGAAAACATGCCAGCATTGTGAGGAGTAATTCACGTTATACATTGCCCAATCGCAGGGATGCGGCTACATTTGTATCAATCCCGCCCTATTTCTTTGCTCACCTCAATTGTTAAGGTAGCGGGGTTTCCGGCAATGGCGCGACTAATCCCAGGCCCTGACATCTGGATGTAAAGGCATTTTCACGGTGAGCACATGATGCCAAATTCACTGACTCAGAGGACATGACAATACCAGCTCCATCGTAATCAGAGTACTTGCCTTGCATTTGGCTGGCTCAGCACTGCTCTGAACCCAGGCGTCCTCTTCCCATTCACCTTTAAATACTGTTCCGTCAGAAAATACACAGACACCGTAACCGTGGCGCATGCCGTCCTGCCAAGAACCCTGCCATTACACCAATGAATCATATAGAGTGACTTGCCCGTGCTCAGCAGCCAGGCAGTCGTGGCCTTCCCGAAGGGTCTTAATAAGTTGAACAGTTCTGGATTCAACAACATCTAGAGGGACACATAATTTTCGGGAAGGTGCGACTCCCACCTCATACTTATCACCATTAGCATAAAGACAAATGCCGTCTCCGTGGCGTTTGTCGCTCTGCCATTCCCCTTCGTACCTTTGAAGCCAACATGTTCGAGAATATTTAGTTGATGCATTCAGCACCCACCGGCTCCCGGCCCGATTATCAGCAGGCCCCCCTCACCTGTTTCCGTCATTCTGCACCGACCGCCCTTTGCCATGCCTGAGCCCGTCCTTCCATTCCCCGGTGTAGCGCTCTCCAGAGGCATACGCACAGTGCCCAATCCCGTTTTTCATGTCTCGGCTCCATTTGCCAATGTACTTTGTCTCATCTGCAAGAGTCAGGCTTCCTTCTCCCTGTGAGCTCAAAGCAACAACGCAAAATGCACAGGTAAGAGTGGTAAGCTTTTGTGATAGAGCAACGGAACATTAGCTATTACATGCATGACAGCATTCGTCAAGTTTGAAAGCGTAGATCACCTCACGGAGACCTTCCACCCATTGTCCCTCATATACAGCACCGTCACTGTAGCGGCAGCACCCTCGGCCCTGAACACATCCCGAATATATGCATATTATATTGAGGATAATGGGAAAAACAGAAACACCAAGCATTGACGATGATGACGATGAAGATAGCGATGATGGTATCAACAGGAACAGGAGGCAAGCAATCCCAATGCCTGAACTACTGCAAATGGCTGTATATTACGAAAATATTCAGTGACTTTATCGGGCGCCAGACTCACCTCCATCAAGTCATCCACCCAGCCTCCGCTGTACTGCAACCCTCTCCCCGTGTCGTGCAATATACCTTGACCGTGCATAAACTGCCCCTTCCACTCGCCGTCGTACTCAAGGGCTTTATTTGCAGAAGTGTATGTACCCTGATGCATAGTAAAAAAGGGCGCGTTATTGCTGGCGATATTCAATGGGTGCCACGACATCGGTAACGCTGACGAAATGAAAACAAAGACCAAGCGCGCGAGGCAGGAGCTACCTTCACACGCTGATTTTTTGAATGGGTTCCTTCAAAGACTGACCCGTCAGCCTCCACGAATTGCCCCACCCCCTGCATATTTGAATTTGATCTCTTAGAATTGGCCAGTTCGATGCAAGATAGGTCAACACAAGGAACGATAGTCATATCCTCACTCGTAAAGCTTTCAGCGGATCCTGTGAATCACCTCAATATGGTCGTCCAGCCATTCCCCTTCGTAGCATTCGCCGCTGGGCAGTACCAGCTTTCCCCATCCAGACCTGCAAGGCATGCAGCAGTTGCTAGTGTGTATCATCGCCAAAATGCCATACGCTGATGTATCGTAAAAGCCACCACAGCGTCCAAGTTATAGGGCACTGGGGGAATCTGCTGGCTGGGAACGAAATATTCAGAAGTGCAAAAGCTCTAATCAGTATTAGATATCTCTATGTCTGAAACCTTGAACTTGCCTGTGATCGTCCTTCCATTCACCAGTGTAGACGTTCCCATTTTCATAGACACACTTCCCTTGACCGCACGCTTTATCAAGTTCCCACTCTCCCTACATACAGCGATTTCACAATAATAAAACTGAACGGCCTTACTTACTGCAGGGGGTGAAGGGCGTCTGCAATTTCACCGATGATCAAGCGTCGTCATGGCATGCATAATGCTGGATTAGCTACCTCGTATATAAGGCCACGAGAGAAGATCATCTTTCCCTTCCCATGGCGTTTATCAAGCCGCCACTGGCCGGTGTAAACATCGCCATTTGGACAAGTATGTTTCCCATGGCCATGTCGAACATCGCCCCTTGTGTCACCCTGGGTGGCAGAAACACGAAAACCTTGCTCAACCTTCGTATATCTGCATGCTCGTAACACCCGTCTCTGTGTAGAACACGGCGGCTCACCTCATATTTGTCCCCAGTCTCATACTCAAGGCTCTGATCACTTAGTTGAGGCTCTTGCGAGATCACCATGTTATCATACGGAGTACCCAATCCTCCCCCAACTTCATCACTACCAAAACAGACAACGTGAAGCAGAGACGAATCGATGAGTGCTCTGCGCGCCGTTGGCTATTATCCAGATACCGTCGTGAGATATTCAGTGACTCGAAGGAAACCAAGATGTCCTGTGCATGGGATTGCACTTGCCTCTGCATGATGTCATTTCCGATGTCGGGTTCAATTCCAATTTCGGAAAGCTGTTCACGGAGTCTCAAAACCTCTCGCTGCAACTCTGTTGTGACATCAGTTGAGGAGTCCATTGTCTGTGCGGTACGGGTGCCTTCAGAGTCGGCCTCCGGTCGCTGACCATCGAGCTCGATATCATGCACTTCCTCTATCAAAACTGTCATGCCTATCTATCAAACTCGAATTCCAAACCGTGTCGGTACCTGCAAAGCGATGTCGAGGAGGATGTCAGTGCTCAGCGACACACATGAAGCTGACACTGCACCTCGCTAGCTGTGCGAAAACCGGAAAACACATCTCCTGCCGCAGAAAAAATCTGCTAATTTACGAGACCAAAAACAGTCAGCTAATCAGCGCTGTGAACTTCCCCGGATGATGAAGCTACTGTCGAAACTGTGCTTTTACTGCAATCTGGTCCCACCACCGGTTATGTTACACGGGCCACGTCCCCTCATCGCTGTTCTACAGTCGATAGTCGCAACGCCGATAAAAAGAAAACGCCGCTGCGAGAAACTGCCACCGGCATGATGCTTGCACCGCCGTATAACGAACAGTACTGTACGAACCTGCCCCGCCCCGCCTACGGCAGTTTTTCGCGACAGCGTCGTCTACTCATAGCGTCGGTATGATAAATAAAACCATCACAACGAAAAGGCTGAAAAAACCCCCATGGCTCGAACAGGGTCGAAAGATGTTAGAACGATCTAGCCTTCTTTATAGCAGCACCTAAATAGCTGCTTCGATGCTTTCAAGCTCTGTAGTTCCGCTCGGAGAGTAAACGGGGCCGTGGGATATTTTGTGAGAGGTAAACTCCGGTCAAGATGGAAGCGCCGCCAGTTCTGAAGGCTTTTCGAGGCGCCATCGCTGTCCAGCCCCCGGCGGCGTGACGGTTCAGTTTCCAGCGTGAATGGAAGAAGTATATATTGGTAGCTGTCGTTGGTATCGTAGGTACCTTTACTGCAGTACGTGTACATATATATATCGCCGGATATAAATAAATGCATCGATACCAGTGGGTGGTACTTCCTTCCTACCGTCACTTAACACCGTAACCGGCACAGAAGTACTACTAAAGTACTAACAAACGCCACTGAGACAGCCAATTCCGCCACAGCGCAAGTCCATTCCGCCCGCCAGCCCTTCCGCCCACCAGCCACCCAACTCGCATCAAGCGGACCTCCTTCGGGACTCGCCGCGCAACTTGAGGGGGGGCTTTTTCGCGGTCAACAACGGAGTATACACGAGGATCCCGCGTGGCCCGCGTCGCTTTGAGGAGTGCTTGACGGTTGCTTTTCCCCCCGCCCCTCCCCCCCCCCCGCCCCCCCCCCCCCCCCCCCCCCCCCCCCGGCGCCGTCGGACTGAGACTACCGACACTTGGCCTGGACGGACGGACGGACGGACATCCGCAGCGCTGAGCAAACCTACGGCGGCGACGGACTGCTGAGCGCCTGCAGCATCGAGCGAGTCCGCGGAGGACCGCGACCACCAGGCATCACCCGCCCGTCCGTTGACTGTACCTGTACCTGCACTTCTATCTTGTTTTATCATCGCGTCCTGTACGGTCACGATAACAGAGTAACTACTGTTTCTTTCATTTTATAAGATATATATTCTGTATCAATATAGTATTATACCTTATATATTATTATATCACCTCAACATAACCCGTACTCGTATTCGTATACAAATTATAGCAAAACACTCATCTTTCATTTTTTTTCATTTTCTTTTATTTTGTCTGATATTTTCCCATCGTTTCTACTCCTTCCAATAATACCTGTACTACCGGGCGTTACATTTGATAATAATAATATACAAATCAAAGTACAAGTACCCGTACCGTAGTGTGATCCAGATACTCCTGTAGTGATATACTCGTTCCATAATTCCGCACATTTTACAATATTTAAAGCTAGGTCCACGTGCGATTCACACAAGTGCCTACCATTTAGGCACTAACAGCCACCAAGGGATGATTAGAGCACCCCCGACGTATTACCGTGTCTTCCCACCTGGGATAACCTAGCTCGAGTCTAAATAGGATTGGCCCCACAATGGGTAGCCAAGCGCGACTAGCTAGATCCGTCATAGAGACAAGGGCATACTTAGGGACGGCCGGGCACCTAGCCGGGGACGCCGGGGCGTCTCACCGTCGTGTGTGTTGCTGGGGGGACCCCTCACCGCTGCCTGCTTTCTGGGACCGCGTGACCCGAGCGTTCAATGCGCGGCCTTCGGCCGATAGAGGAGATCAATGCAATGCTCGTGGCCGGGGCTTTAGACATTCTTCTCCTTCAAGAAACTTTAGTTAGGGCCACCGATGCGCGGGAACGGTTTACAGGATATTCCGATTATTATTCGTTCGGTGACCGCGTTGCCTCGGAGCGTGGATGTTGTGTTTTGGTCCGGTCGTCGCTACATACTAGGGTCATCGGCACGCCCCACCCGTGTTGGACTTGTGTCCGCGTGGGCGGAGACGGTAGCAACGACTCCGCGGGCATTATATTTATCTCGGTCTATCTCCCTACCGGATCGCAAGGGGAACCGTACCGCTGCCGCTTGCGCGAGGAGCTAGCGCAGCTTCGTGAAAAATTCCCTAGAGATACCATCGTCGTCGGGGGGGATTGGAACCTCGATGAAGCACAGTTAGATGCTTTGTTACGGCGTTGGCGGTGTGTACCAGATGCGAAAACAGTTTGGCCGCGAGACGCTTCGGCGCGCGTGCGTGGTACATGCCGGAGGGGCAGCTGCCGGGTGATCGATCATTTCGTGGCATGGCCCCCCGTCATGGGCCCTTCCCTTTCCTTCCCACACTCTGTCTTTGTCGACTATTCATGGGACACCTCCGACCACTTCCCTGTCTTCGCTTCCGTCCCTCGCCTTGTGGGTGATTCGTTCGAACATCCCCACCCCCCTCTCTTGCTTGAACGCCTCTCCGTCCGGTCAATCCCGAAGCCGGCTCGGGGAGATCCTCCTTCTAAGTGGCCGACACCGTTCCGCGACTTCGTCACCGCTAACCCCTTCGCGGTACTAGCCCCTCCTAATGACGAGCCTATGGAGGGGGCCATGTCACGGGAACCCGACTCCATCGACGCCGACGCCGATGGTTTTGTCCAAGCCGTATGGTCTACAGCCCGTAGGGTAGGGGCGGTTTCACGCACTAGGCGTAAAGGCCTCGGGCCTCCGCTACAACGTTCTATCCTAGGGGCTATCGCTCGTCGTCGGCATGCTTTTTTGGCCTTGTGCCAAGAGGCCCGCGGCCCTTACCAATCCGTAGCATTGGATAGGTATATCGCTGCGCGCTTCCGGGTTAAAAACATGGTCCGAACTAACCGCCGCCGCCAAAAGGCTAGAGCCATAGACAAGGCCATTAACGACTTTAGACAAGGTGGTGGTAGGCGGGGTTTTTGGAAATGGGCCCGCTCTATTGCCAAGGGTCATCCTACGCAAAGCAACCACGCGGAACAACCAGTGCATGATCCGACGTCGGGAGTACTTCATACCGAACCGGGTGAAATTAACGCGTGCTGGACGCGGCACTATCGGGAGCTTTTGCGCGACCCTCACCCTGCTGCGTGTAGGGCTACCATTTACCGCGAGGCATGGGAACGACGCCGAGGGGGCCGGCCCCCCTCCCCTGCGCTAGATGGGATTAATGGACCCATTGGTGGAGGGGAACTTTGCAAGGCCCTTAAAAGATTAAATAATAATAAAGCGTCAGGGGTGGATGGCATAACCGCGGAGACCTTAAAACTGGCGATATACGCCCCGGATAGCCCTTTTGGCAAATCCCTATTGGAGTTGATGAATAAGATATGGACTACTAAATGTGTCCCTAAACAATGGTGTAGCTCCGCGGTCGTGTCAATACTAAAAAAAGGGGACGTGACCGTCATGGATAATTATAGGGGCATTTCCATTATGGGGGCTCTTATTAAACTACTAATGACGGTCGTAACCCAACGTCTTCAAGATGTATGCCAAACGAATAAAATAATCCGCCGGTGGCAAGGGGGATTTATGCCAGGGGAAGAGTGCCCCTTGCAAGTCGCGAGCATATTTGATATCGCAGGCCGCCGCCAGGCGTTAGGGCTACCCACGTATGCGGGGTTTATAGATTTACGGAAAGCATACGATACTATCCCTCATGAACTTCTAGGGTGCCGGGCCAATTATTCGCCGACGACACCGTGGGCCTTGCGCCATCGCTCGATAACTTGCATGCCATGTTCGCCCACTTTTCCCAATGGGCGGAGGATCACTATATGGGATTCGGGGCGCCCGCCGGCGGCGCAGCGGCGGCGGCCCCGGAGGGGGGTGCGCTCGCAGGCCCGTCGGCACCCCCTCACCTCCCCGTGGTGGGCGCTGGAAACCCCGTAGCCGTGCCAGGCCTGGCACGGTAGGGGGCTAAGAGGGCCGACAGCTCGATCCGCGGGATCGGCAGCTGTCGGGAAAGCCCTTTACAGAGGGCTTTTGAAAAAATAATTTCTGTGCAATACCGGCACCAAGATCTCCCGCTCGGCCCGTCCGATATGTTTTTTCGCGTACAGATACTACTAAGGACAGTCCTACCTCGAGGGGGTGGGACCTGTACTTCAGGAGCGTTTGATTGCGAGGAGGGTACGGCCGGATCTGCGGTGGGGGGTGGGTGTTGGAGCTGGTGGAGGCCAGCCGGGAAGTAGCGCCAGGAAAGGGCGCTCGCTAGCCGCCGACCAGCCCTGTGCCGGTCGACACTTCTCAGGGGGGGAAGCAAGACCTGGAACAGGCCGGTGGCCGGTCGCAGGCGGAGGAGCGGCTATGTGAGGCGGCGGAGATCCTCTGGATCAGCCGCCGCCGGAAAGCCCTGTACGGAGGGCTTTTTTTGGAAAATTAAAATAATGTCCGTACCCGGCGTCGAGCTAGTTGGGGAGCAGCACCAGGGTAGAGCGCTCACTAGCGAGCCGCCACGCCGACAAGATACATCTCCCGAGGGGGGAGGAGTAGGCTTGGGCGGCAAGGAGGCCTGTCGCGAAGGACGGAGCGACAAGATCTGGCGACGACGACCCTCCGGGTCGGCGCCGCCGGAAAACCCGGCACGGAGGGTTTTGACTAATTTCCGTGCACCCGCGGCCCGACGGATCCGGCTACGGCGACCTGACCCCCCCCCCCCCTCTCCTCGATACCCACTACCGGATAGACGAGACCCTTGCGGGGGGGGCCGGGTAAGCGCGGAGGCCCCTGTTTCAACAAAGTGTGCTAGGTGGACGCGCATCAGAGGGGGGGAGGGTACGGACGCAGGCCGGACTACCTGACAGGTACCCGGGTACCAGACAGAGAAAAAGACCGGGAAATGAGCGGGGAAAATTCAGGTGCGGAGGCAGGAGCGCCCATTTTTTCTATGTCTATGTGTCTCGGTCCCCCCCACCTGCCCTGGAGGTGACGGGGGACCTCGACAAGGAGGACCGTCGCGTCGGTGGATGCGGCGGCGACCTTGGCGGGATTACGGGATGGGACGGCGGGATCGACGAGCGACCGCGCGAGGAGGGTTTTTTTGCCAGCCTTTCCCCTCCTATCTTCGGCAAGACCGAAGTCACGCGGGAGCTAGATCAGGCTGGCCCGTCGTCCCTCCCGAACGCCGACCGGCCTCGGCCGGTCGGCACCCCGGTTCGGTGGGAGCGGGCCGAGCATCGTGAAGGTCGAGCAGCAGTTTAGTTTTGCATTTCTCGACAAGTGGATTTATTTTTAGATCTATTTTTCTTGATTACAAAATTATTACGCTGTTACTGCTTAGGCGGGGGGACTGTGGCAATTACTGCGGTTGCTTACAGTTTTTAACTCCCGAGGAACGTCGACACACAATGAAGCTAGGTGTGTCGATAGGTGTACCTGGTCGAAGAGACCCGGGCCCAACTTGCTAATAAGTCTT
>JAPMLY010000494.1:107805-113501 GCA_026401115.1 Tetraselmis chui
GGGGCGCCGTCGATCAACTCACGGTTTTGTTTTGTTGTTGTTAGAAGTTTGTTGTAAGTAATACCTTCTAGTTATTAGTTGCAAATAAATTTTGTAAGCTATTCTAGATATGATTAGTTCATGTATAGATCGGACATATCGATACCCTATTTGATTGGGTACAAGTTGTCGCTAGGCTACAGCGCTTCACTTCCTTTGTCCCGACATCACACATGGTTGTCTACTTGTCTTTGTGACTGTCATACTTGCGTGACTGTGATAGTAACTACGTATGCGTTAGTTTCCTTCCATATTGAACGTGTCTGCACGGTTTATCAGGTTATGGGCCCCCGCCTAAATTCACTCACGCACGCCAACTTTTTTCGGCGAGCTGCGATGGACAACTCTTTCGCGGAAGGCAAGCTTTAATAGCAATATAGTACTTTCATCATGTAGTCGGCGGTATCGCCAATGTAAACTGCGTTTTAAAACCTCTTCGACACCCCACCTAAGTCAGCCGCCCGAGGACGTCAGTCAGCCAACCACACCGACGCACTCGTCGTGTGTCATACGGATCCAAGCTGGAGAAGGGGGAGGGCGCACTGGTAGGTGAGTTCGCATACACTAGGTGCACGACAACCATAGCTCAATGATATATTATGCTCCCTACTATTAGACAGCCATCCGTTAGCGCTACGCTGCACGTGTTCTTGTCGTGGCTACAACTCGTGCCCCACACTGGGTGGAGGATACAGAACAAGTACTTTGAGACGCCCCGGGGCATTAGGCCGAGGGGCCGTCGAGCAACATGCCGTCTCTATGAAACCAATGTTAGGCACGAGTGCGGCTAGTGGCTCTTTACCACTGCCTTTCGCTACCTGTTGGCGCCGCCGTTCACAATAGCACCGAAACTCCACGCAGCGGAATAACCTGCTGACACCCCAAGCGACCGTGAGGAGCAGTCCTCCCGTCAGAGCACTCGGGACACCCAGCCCCCCCCGGATGCACTATCGCTTGTTTTCGAGCAAATGGCCCTTGTCAACGCCCGTATGGACGCACATGCGACATGGACTACCGCTCTACGCGACCGTGACGCTCTGCGCGACACACCTCCGGTCTAGACACTCAAGTCTAGCTACCCCCCCACCACCACCCCACCCGTTGTTCACTCATCACGAGCCCCCACCAGTTCCGCACTTCGCTCCTTGCTAGCCCTACCAGCAGCGCTCCCGTGGCGCCATGCCGCCCCCATACGGTGGGTGACAGCTCCAGCATGGCCAACCACACATCCAAGGTGCTCAGCCACTCTATCCCGGTGGTCACCAGCTCGCCCACGCACATCGTGGCGGCAACATTGGACGCGGGGGGCGCCGCCCCGCCATTGACCCAATGGCCATTGGACGTGCAGTGCACGAAGCCACCGGCTTCGACAAGGAGTCACTCAACTGCTCCATGAAGATGAATGTTTCCACCATGGGTCCAAACATATACTTCAAGCAGTGGAAGAGGAACTTTCTTTCGTTCTTGTCCCTCAAGGCGGCGTATCTCATTCCATAGAAGGGCTATCCGGGAATCCGGCGTGTGGCTCGACGAGGCAGCGCCGATCATGCGTATGCCCTTTTATTGCACGCTGCCAGCGAAAGCAAGCGCGCCGACCAAGCCGTCAAGTGCATTTTCATTGCTCACCTTGATTGCGCCACTGCAGCTTGGGACATATTGTGTGAGCGCATGGATGGTCGCTCGTTCGCATGCTCCTTTTCCTTGTTCGACAGCCCCATGCTTCGGCGGCGACCATGTCAGTCCATGACGAGTGAGTACGTCCACTTCATGCGAAGTCCATGACCTTTGTTGACTACAATGAGACATGTGAGATAATAGATGGCTCAGCTGCCATCCACCCTCATAACATGGGCCTCATGATGATGCGTGACATTTCCAGCACCGGCCACTTTGGACAAGCCAAGCATTGTGTCATCAACACTTTCGACACCAACTACCTCGTGTCCGCAGACGAGGTGATGGACAACATCCTTTACCTTGCACAGACCATGGACGAGGAACTCCCTAACTCGACCCCGACAGCTCCTAATGGCCCAGCCCCTCCGATCTCCGCGTTTGTCGCTACTGGTCGAGGTTCCCATAGTGGGCGTGGCCACATCAACCGTGGCGGCCGCGGCGGTCGTGGACTGCCCAACAAGTGTAGCGCCAATGGCAGTTTGAACCACATCATGTCGTCGTGCTCAACCTCAGATGACGCGTTGTTGAAGTGGACCCTCGCCAAGCGCAAGATGATCGTTCAGAATCATGGTACCCTTGGCGGCAATGCCTCTGCGCACGCTGCCCTTCTGAGCGACGTCTCCACTGACGACACTAAAGTCATGCCCACCTTGGACGAATACACCGATGAATATGATGACACATAGGTGAGTGTCCCCTTCAACTCATTTGCTTTCTCATCTTCCCTCGCCCCCGGTCGTGACCTCTCTCAGTTTTGGGTGATAGACTCCGCTTGCTCGATCAACTTAACGGCTTTTCGAAGTGACTTCATTGCGTTTGACCCTCCCTCCGTCCTTGCTCACGATGGTGGCATTGGAGTTGACGACTTTAAGGGCAGTGGCACATTTCGGATTGCGATTTCACTGATGTCTTGCCAGTCCATCCACCGCTTCGTCCATGCGCTTTACACTCTTGACGTGTCGTCTCGCTCCACTCGGCGTATGGGTTACCCTCTAAGTGTCAGTTAGATGTAAACTCACATCGGTTGTGACTACGTTGTCCCTACTAACCTAGACAATGGATTGCTCATTGTGCCCACATGAATGGGTGTGTAAAAAGTATCCGGCAACAGACTTTACCTGCTCCCACATCAACAAGCGCCGTACCCATGCCCCCCAGTTGAACCGTGCATACACGGAAATGCCATGAGGGGGGTTAGAACCCTCGCCTCCCGGAACGGAGTTGTACGCCTTATCCAAGTACCGCCCCAAAAGTCGGTACCCGATTGGAACATATTGTGCATATGAATTCCGCGCATCGTGCAAACACTGCGACCACCTATGTGTGGAGGGCCAAGACTCCCCCGGAGTTCAGCGTACTAATGTGTCCATTATCAGACCCACTAAGGGATATCAACACTCCCCCTTAATGGACATCATCCCATGAACTCCGGCCGCTAGCCTCGCACTAAACGCGGAGGGCCCAGAAACCTGTTGAACCGTGCATACACGGCAATGCCATGAGGGGGGTTAGAACCCACGCCTCCCGGAACGGAGCTGTATGTGGCGGTTGGCCTCTGAAAGCTAAACGCTAGCACAAATCTGTTCTAGTCTGTCTAGTTCTGTTGTTGCAAGATGGCAAAATGATGTTGTCGAGAGGCCAATGGTGAAAGATGTTTCACTGCTGTACTTAGGCAGTAGATGTTGTAAGTGAACAAAGGAATTGTTTAAAGGTTCTGTCACCTCCCTCTACTGCACTGGGCTTAAATAGGTTTCAGCCCAGACTGGTTGCGCCTGCAAGCTACGCTTACGTGTCAGGCGTTAGCGCTGTCTAACCGTCGTCATTTGCCTCGAGACGCGGCCTGCCTAGCATTGGGTTTCACGACGCGGCTCCTTCTGCATCGGAGAGCTCGTTCTGGCGCGTCATCTGGCTAGTTAGATTAATTATGCATATCTGTACGTACCGGGAGGTACTGGTCGTATTGTCGCATCAGCACCATTACAATATTGCAGTAGCGACGTACCCACGAGTACACGTCCGTCCTGTGGAAAAGCACGAATTGGAATCCGTAACGAGTACCTGTACAATGTCCTGCAATGTACTGTTGCAGGACTGTACTCGTCACACTCGTACCCTTCCCCTCTTGAGAGATCAATGAGGCCGCCGCGAGGCAGACCTCCGTGGTCTAAGCTTCTTTACAGAAGCAGTTACTGGGACTCAGGAATGCGCGCTGGGTGAGCGTGCATGAAGTCAGTGTACGCCTGAGTCTTGACAAATTTGTGCCATTGAGGCGTCTCCAAGAATTTTTGTAACGCAATTGTTCGATGCACCTCGTTCAATCGGTGCCAGACAGGTGGAATGTCGTCATCACTGAAGTGTGTCATGAAAAGCAAATATTTGCCTCGTCGTCCAGGTAGCGACTTGATGCACACAGCAGAGATGTGCGAGATGTCAAACTCCTCGTCGTCTCCTTCAAGTACAGTCACCGGGACAGCTGGTCGTAGCGGAGCGGTAGAGCAGGGTCGTAAATTGTTAACATGGAACACAGGATGTAAGCGTACTGTCGCTGGAAGTTTCAATCTGTAACTGTGTTTCCCAATTTGCTCCTCCACTGGAAAAGGGCCAAGCTGTCTGTCTCTGAGTTTGCGGTTTGGTTGTCCTCGCAGAAAAAGGTTTGTTGTGACGACTGACACCTTGTCTCCCTTAGCGAAGTGTGGCGCTGTAGACGGTTCTGTGCGCGCCTGCATCTCGTCCTTGTGTAGTTGTAACACTGAGCGTACCATGGTGTGTACATCCTGTAGCAATCTCAACCGTTCTGTTGCGTCTTGCGAAATTGGAATAGACGGTCGCATGCTGAACAGTAGGTCAGGAGGCTCCTCAGGAGAGAATCCAAAGTTAGCCTCGAACGGTGTGTGTTCAATTCCGAGTGCACGCGAAGCGTTGTACGCGAATTCCACTTGCGGTAGAAGTGTCGTCCAATCAGAGCCATCGTAGCAACAGAAGCAACGAAGAAGCTGCTGAAACGTGCTGTTCACTCGCTCTGTCAACCCGTCGGTTTCTGGGTGTCTGCAGGAAGACATGTTCAGACGCGTTCCGAGGCGTCTCCAAAGTGTCTGCCAGAAAGTGCTGACAAATTTCGGGTCGCGGTCACTGATCAGCACACGGGGTAGTCCATGTAAACGGTAGACTCCCTGTAAAAACAAAGTGGCAGTTTCTTCGGCAGTAATCGACTATGTACATGGCAGAAAATGGGCCATTCGAGTTAGATGGTCTACCACAATCAGCACACTGTTAAAGCCGTTGGTCTCAGGCAAGTGTGTAAGGTAGTCAAGACCAACTGTGTGCCACGGTCTGGGTGGAACAGGTAATGGGTAAAGAGTCGCAGCCATCTGCGGTCGAATCTTCGCTCGTCGACACACGACGCAGCGTTCACAAAAATCTTTCACGTCTTGGCGGATTCGTTTCCACCAGAATCAGTCGAGTGCTTTAGCAAGAGTGCTAGCAACTCCTCTGTGACCAGCTGACGAACTTTCGTACAACTCTGTGATCAATCTCAGTCGGAGCTCAGAGTTCTGTGGTATACAGAGGCGATTGAGACGCCAAAAGTATCCGTCTCTGGCTTCTATCCGGCTGTCTCTTGTCCACTCACCATCGTCCCCATAAAACGAATCTTGTGAGAACCCCTCGCGAATGAGATCAACGAACTCAGGGCTCAGCTGCAACTCGTTAACAGTCAGTGAATTTAACTGTGCGTCTTCAAACAGCAGCTGGGACTTCCGTCGTAATTCTCGATCTGACGGAACCTCGCCATCCCAAAATAAGGGTACTGTGGCCTGAGGTACGAAGTCTGGACGCCGGCTTAATGGGTCAGCTTCGTTCAGAGCTCCCTTGCGATATGCAAGTGTCATTGAGCCCACAAACGGTTGCAAATCCCGCAGGTATCTTGCTTGCCGCTTGTTCAGCCTGTTGTTCGGTTGCTTGAGCAGATGTCGCAGTGTGTC
>JAPMLY010000495.1:0-122500 GCA_026401115.1 Tetraselmis chui
ACTGACTAAACAACCATACATTTCCCATCTTTCCCCATCTGCACTTCCACTTGACGTGGCAACAACAACAAGCAAGAACGTGTTTGTGCTAGAAATAAGTTGTGTGAGGCAAGTTGTAACCCTATTTTCGGAAAATCTTAATCTCCGCACGCTTTCGTTTTTGCTTTGATCGTTCGACGCTACTTGTTTGATTCGACACGGCATCCGTTGGTCCCGGTAACTACGTTGTAGATGTACTGCCCATTGGAGGAACCACGACCTCATACATCAAACTTGTGGCAATTCAATCCTGTGGCAATCATGGAGGCAGAGGACGACCTTCTTCAAACACTTGCCGAATTGATTTCAGCGCAATCGCTGGAGCTCTCACTCCTCATGAGCGCAAACGACAATATGTGGAGGGCCTTTGCTTCAAGTGTCACAAAAGGGTCATCGTGTCTTATAGTGCCCGGAGTCAGTCGACACGCCCAAGGGCGAGGAGGTCTAGGAGTCAGTCGACACGCCCAACAAGAAGAAATTATGGTGGTATGGCTGCTCTTCGGATGGCAATTTAGTCTAGTATTCCTTGTTAATTTTCTGGCGTTGATACCATGCTTAGTGCATTTGAAAATTATGTTGCATGTTAATGCTCTTGTGGTTATACCCACTATTGCTTCTGCTAATAGTAGCTGCCGTTGCTGTGGGAGCTCTCTCTCCTCAGTTTGTATCAAAGATTATTAGACATGCTCCTTCTTTTACCCTCCATCATTCTCTCGCATCTCGCCGCTCATCTCATTCACCACCCAAACCACCACTCATGATTTAAATCTACGTGTTCTTTGTTTTTCCTTTCGCTTTCACTCGTTTTTTCCTTTCTCCACACTCTTTCCCTCGTTTTTCTCCCCCCCCTCCCCCTCAGCTTTCCCGTTCCTTCGCTCTAATCATTACGTCTCCCTATGGTGTGTATTGGTATCTCCTTGCTCCATCCCCTCCCCCACACCCCCTTATCTCATGCACACTATTATGTGGCGGTTAGCCTCTGAAAGCTAAACGCTAGCACAAATCTGTTCTAGTCTGTCTAGTTCTGTTGTTGCAAGATGGCAAAATGATGTTATCGAGAGGCAATTGATGAAAGATGTTTCACTGCTGTACTTGGGCAGTAGATGTTGTAAATGAACAAAGGAATTGTTAAAAGGTTCTGTCACCTCCCTCTACTGCACTGGGCTTAAATAGGTTTCAGCCCAGACTAATCACGCCTGCAAGCTACGCTTACGTGTCAGGCGTTAGTGCTGCCCAACCGTCGTCATCCGCCTCGAGACGCGGCCTGCCTAGCATTGGGTCTCACGACGCGGCTCCTTCTGCATTGGAGAGCTCGTTCTGGCGCGTCATCTGGCTGGTTAGATTAATTATGCATATCTGTACGTACCGGGAGGTACTGGTCGTACTGTAGCATCAGCACCATTACAATATTGCAGTAGCGACGTACCCACGAGTATACGTCCATCCTGTGGAAAAGCACGAATTGATATCCGTAACGAGTACCAGTACAATGTCCTGCAATGTACTGTTGCAGGACTGTACTCGTCACAATTATCATGTTGTTGGTGGTCGGTTTTCTTGACATGTCATGTTGTTGATTCAATAACTTCTCCTTTCCTCTTCCTCTTTTTCTCTTTCACAAGCTTTTTCACTTTCTCCACCTTTTTCCCGTCCCTTCTCACCCGTGCCACCCCCACCCCTCACCTTCTTCCTTCCATAACCCTTTGTTCTGCTGATTTCTTTTTCTTTGTCGTTTTTATTGCTATTGTTTTACTCCACCCCTATTATTTTCTGCACACTATTGCAGGTTGACAAATTGTTGTTGGTCTGCTCTCCTTGTGTGGCATGCTTTTGATCCAACTCGTTCTATTGCTATTGCAGCAGATGCGAATAGCAATAGAATGATGTCGGTGTCGGTGCTTCATGTTGACAGGATGTTTTTGGCGCTTTTGTTGTTGAATCCTATGTCACTTGTTGCTACTGTCACTTAATTGTGATACATAATTGTTGTGAATGTGTGTGTGTGTGTGTGTGTGTGTGTGTGTGTGTGTGTGTGTGTGTGTGTGTGTGTGTGTGCGTATGCGTGTGTGTGTGTGTGTGTGTGTGTGTGTGTGTGTGCGTATACGTGTGTGTGTGTGTGTGTGACCGTGGTTGTTATTCTTCATGCTTTTGCTATTGCTACTTGTGCTACTACTGACAAGCTGATGACGCTGCCGTTGTTGTCGCTGCCGTTGCTGATGCGGCGGCGGTTGGTGGTGGTAGGAGTAATGGTAGAACATACCCCCATTTCTGTGTTGAAGTGTTTCTGCCCCATGTGGTTATTGTGTCGGGCTTCCGTGAAAACTGTTGCTTCCTGACTTGGCACATGGATGTTGCCGTTAACTTTCGCGATGGCGGTCGAATGCAAAATTCGATAAGGGAGAATAGTTACAGCTACAATGTGTGGCAACGATGCCAGCATGTTTCCGGCCCGACCTGCGGCACCGACATCGGTTGCATGTCTTGCCCTATTACTTCCATCCGATACAAGACAAATATGAAGCTCTGCGTTTTCGATATTCTATGATGGTCTGAATGTGCAGTGCATGATCTTGAGGATGTTTTCAAGCTGCGGGATGTGTGTGGGTGGGTGTGTGGGGGGGGGGGGGGGGTAGCGGCTCTGGTGGCGCTAGGTCTGTAAGACAAAAGTCGGCGAAGTGACGCATCTGGATCCGCGCCCGCGCGCCGTCGCACTCCGCCCCTCTGCTCATAGCTGACACCTCCAAAGCCACAATACGTTCCAGCGCTTCATTGCTCTCTCTCGCTCGCTGCTTTCAGACTTCAAGCCTGCTATATAAGTGCTTTGCATGCTCGTGAGAAACGTGTCGCCAATAAATGCTCTACATGGCGATAGATATTAGAGTACAGCCCATACCTAATCCATAACCGTGACAAACACGGCCGCCATTGGGTCGCACAATGTCAGTACGTCCCCTTGAATACCATAGTGGATTATCGAAAGGTTTTTGAGGTATTAGTTCTTGGTGACGAAAGCAACGTGAGGTGTGCAACAGTGTACGCGTACATTAGAATGTCTGAAAATGGGGCCGAGCAGAAAATCCATTGGGCGAACGGAGTGAGCCAACCGAAAAACCGCCAAGCAGCAAGAGATGGGGTCATGATTGGGTCGATGTATTTGCCTTCGGTTACTAAGATGGTCTTGGCCCAGCCACCCATGTATTTGACGACATGAAGGGGTGCGCCGATGCACGGCTAGCACATGCTAGTGGCGGACGATGCCCCTTTGCGGAGGTTGTGTGATATCCACTTAAAGCCGGCGGGAGGGGAGGTCCCGATGGCACGGAGGGCTTGATCCAGCCATGCGGAGAGTGTTGCGGCCGATTGCCTCTCTGCGGAGTGTTCCAAAGGTGAGACACTCTAGATAGCGGCGGGGGAGGTTAGTTGAAGTAGGTTGCAAAGAAAGCGGTTCGCTGGCGAAGGTAGTAGTCCAAGAAGGCTAGGGTAGACGTCTTTCGCCACCCGCGTGAGGGGAGGGGAGTCCATGTGCGCGAGGCCGGACAAGACGTCTGGGTCCAAAGGGAGGGACGAGGGTTTGCAGTTTGTAATGCCGTGCTTGGCGAGGATATCGCGAAAGTACTTGGATTAGTCCATCGAAATGGTGCGGGCAGACGTGTCGCGAGTAATGTGCATGCCCATAAGTTGGGAGAGGATACCTAAGTCCTTGATTTTGAATCTGGCGCCGAGCCGAGCTTTGAACGACGACAACCAAGTAGCATCATTGCAGGCGGCGGGGATGTCGTCCACATAGAGTGCGATAATGGCGAAAACGGTCCCGATCCGGAAGATAAAGATGCACGGGTCCGAGCTGCATTGCTGCCACCCATTCTCGACAAGCCAGTCCTGGAAGAGGATGTTGAACTCGCGGGGGGGATTCTTCAGTCCGTAGAGGCATCGTTTGAGGTGGCACACCTCAGGGGTGCCGTCCAAGAAGCCGAGTGATTGGCGGATGTACACATCCTCTTTGATTGGGGCGTAGAATAACGCGATGTCGATGTTAGACTAATAGAGCTCGAAGTCCATGGCGGGCGCAATGGCGAGCAAGAGCCGGAGACTGGCCATGCGACTGACCGGGGAAAAGGTCTCAATGTAGACGAGGCCTGCGCGTTGACTGCAGCCCTTGGCCACGAAGGGGGCTTTGAAGCGGGAGACTTCACCCTCCGTGATGGATTTGACCTTGCAGATCTACATGTTGTTGACTACCACGTGGTCAGCGGGGAGATCGACGAGTTCCCATACGCCTCTGGCCATGATGGAGGTGTACTCATGTTGCATCGCTGCTTGCCATTCCGGCGCTTGCGCACAGGAGATGGCAGCACGGTACGACGTCGGCTCGACACAGTCTTTGCCCGATAATAGGGCAATTGCGTTAGGCGCTACGCCCGCTGGGTGATTGGGTGGACCAAAGACTAGGCTTGCCGCTTTGAGCTGTTCGACAATGGCCTCTTTGCGCTTGCCTTGTTCAGGGTAACAACACGCCGTGGCACGGACCGGAGGGTAATTTGATAGGTGGGCCACCAGTTATCCGTAGCGAATGGGGTGAGACCGGAGGCGGTGAGGGCGGTTTGCATCATGTATGTGTGGGGTGGCGTCGGGATGAGGCTCGTACTAAGTACAAGAGGATGTGCCTCGGGTGAGTGATCATGGTCATTGTCTGTGTATGAGGCGCGCCAGTGATCACGGAGTCGATGGGCGTTGATGCGTTGAAGCCCGGGGTGTCCTCCTGAAAGACAACATGGACGGATGGGGTGATGCGGCGTGTAACATCCTTATAGACACGGTACACTAGTGCGTAAGGTGGATAACCGACCATGACGCCGCGGAACGCCTTTTCGCCCAACTTGCGACGCAATTTGTCATACACTTTGGCGATGACAGTGCACCCGAAGACACGGAACTTGGACGCGTCGGGCGCTTTCGACGTGAGCATGGTGATCGGAACGCCACCGGAGGGACCAACTGCGCGGCTTAATGGAGTCCGTTGCCAACGGGTTCAGCACACCCATTCATGTCGGCACCATCAAGGGTCCAATATCAGAGTTTGTGAGGAAAGTGAATTCGCAACCGTTGTGGGTCCGCATCCAATGGACACTTAAGAGGCGATTGATTCGTTGTGCACAGCGAGACGGCATGTCAGGGGTGTACAACGAATGTATTGTGCGGCAGATAAACTGGCCTAGCACAAGGGGAATGACAATCTGAACTATGCCATTGCATTTAAAGTTAACCCCGACACCACCAGCACGAGAAGAGTCCGAAGATGGATCGAACGTCACGAAATCGCCACGAAAAGCTATTGACTTGATCATGCATGCTGAGTCTACCACCCAAAACTGCGATAGGTCACAACCGAGGGCGCGTGAAGTTGAGAAGCGACAAAGTTAAAAGGGACACTCACCTATGTGTCATCATATTCATCAGTGCACTCCTCAAGAGTGGGCATGTTGAGAGTGCATGTGAGTCGTCATGCGAGACGTCGCTTAGTAGGGCAGCGCGACGGCGCAGAGGCAATGCCACCGGGGGTGACATACTTTTGGACGATAATCTTGCCCTTGGCAAGGGTCCACTTAAGTAGGGCGTCATCCGAGGCCGTGCAGGACAACATGATATGGTCTAGACTACCACATGCAATGCACTTGTTGGGCAGGCCACGACTGCCGCGGCCGCCACGGTTGCTGTGGCCACGGCCACCTTGGGAACCACGGCCAACAGCGACAAATACAGAGATCGGGGAGGTTGGACCAACTGGGAGGTCCTCCTCCATGTTTTGTGCAAGGTGGAGGATGTAGACCATCACCTCGTTTGCCGACAAGAGGAAGTTTGTGTCGAAGGCATTAATGGCACACTGTTTGGCATGTCCAAAGTGACCGGTGCTCGAAATGCCACGCAACATGAGGAGTCCCAAGTTGTTAGGATGGATGGTAACGGATCCATCCATCATCTCATATGTATCGCTGTAGTCATCGAAGGTCTGGCGCGCATGAAGTGGACGTATTCGGTGAGCGACTGGCCGGGGCGCTGCCGAAGCATAAGGTTGTCCAGCAATGAGAAGGAGCGTGCGAAGGAGCGGCCATCCAAGCGCTCACACCGGATTTCCCATGCAGCTGTCGCGCAGTCTAGGCGAGCAACATAGATGCACTTGGCCGCTTGGTTGGCGCGCTTGTTCTCGCTAGCAGCGTGCAATAATAATGCGTATGCATGGTTCTACGCTATTTCGTCCAATCAAACGCCAGATTCCCGGATGGCGAGCAGTGGGATGAGGTACGAAGCCTTGAGTGTCATGAAATTGAAAATTGGAAATTAAACACAACATGTGCCGGCAAACTGGACCGAGTGCTGTCTCTCGGACCTTTCTACCAAGCCATACAGGACGTATAAGCGAGTTTAGCCCGGGTCTCTTCGACAAGGTACACCTATCGACACACCTATCTGCAATGTGTGTCGATGTTCCTCGGGAGTTAAAAAACTGTAAGCAACCGCAGTAATTGCCACAGTCCCCCCGCCTAAGCAATAACAGCGTAATAATTTTGTAATCAAGAAAAACAGATCTAAAAATAAATCCACTTGTCGAGAAATGCAAAACTAAACTGCTGCTCGACCTTCACGATGCTCGGCTCGCTCCCACCGAACCGGGGTGCCGACCGGCCGAGGCCGGTCGGCGTTCGGGAGGGACGACGGGCCAGCCTAATCTAGCTCCCGCGTGACTTCGGTCTTGCCGAAGATAGGAGGGGAAAGGCTGGCAAAAAACCCCTCCTCACGTGGTCGCTCGTCGATCCCGCCGCCCCATCCCGTAAGCCCCGCCAAGGTCGCCGCCGCATCCGCCGACGCGACGGTCCTCCTTGTCGAGGTCCCCCGTCACCTCCAGGGCAGGTGGGGGGGACCGAGACACATAGACATAGAAAAAATTGGCGCTCCTGCCTCCGCACCTGAAATTTCCCCGCTCATTTCCCCGGTTTTTTCTCTGTCTGGTACCCGGGTACCTGTCAGGTAGTCCGGCCTGCGTCCGTACCCTCCCCCCTCTGATCGCGCGTCCACCTAGTAGACTTTGTTGAGGTTGGGGCCTCCGCGCTTACCCGGCCCCCCCCGCAAGGGTCTCGTCTATCCGGTAGTGGGTATCGAGGAGGGGGGGGGGGGGGGGGTCAGGTCGCCGTAGCCGGTTCCGTCGGGCCGCGGGTGCACGGAAATTAGTCAAAACCCTCCGTACGGGGTTTTCCGGCGGCGCCGACCCGGAGGGTCGTCGTCGCCAGATCTTGTCGCTCCTTCCGTCGCGACATGCCTCCTTGCCGCCCAAGCCTACCCCCCCCCCTCGGGAGATGTATCTCGTCGGCGTGGCGGCTCGCTAGTGAGCGCCCTACCCTGGTGCTGCTCCCCAACTAGCTCGACGCCGGGTACGGACATTAGTGTAATTATCCAAAAAGCCCTCCGTACAGAGCTTTCCGGCGGCGGCTGATCCTGAGGATCATCGCCGCCTCACATAGCCGCTCCTCCGCCTGCGACCTGCCACCGGCCTATGCCATGTCTTGCTTCCCCCCCCTGAGAAGTGTCGACCGGCACAGGGATGGTAGGCGGCTAGCGAGCGCCCTTTCCTGGCGCTGCTTCCCGGCTGGCCACCACCGGCTCCAACACCCACCCCCCGCCGCAGATCCGGCCGTACCCTCCTCGTAATCAGACGCTCTTGAAGTACAGGTCCCACCCCCTCGAGGTAGGGCTGTTCTCAGTAGTATCTGTACGCGAAAAAACATATCGGACGGGCCGAGCGGGAGATCTCGGTGCCGGTATTGCACAGAAATTATTTTTTCAAAAGCCCTCTGTACAGGGCTTTCCCGACAGCTGCTTATCCCGCGGATCGAGCTGTCGGCCCTCTTAGCCCCCTACCGTGCCAGGCTTGGCACGGCTACGGGGTTTCCAGCGCCCACCACGGGGAGGTGAGGGGATGCCGGCGGGCCTGCGAGCGCACCCCCCTCCGGGGCCGCCGCCGCTGCGCCGCCGGCGGGCGCCGAGTGTCATGAAGATGAGAAAAATCTTCTTCCATTGCTATCAGTCGGTGTTCGGCCCCATGGTGGGGACAGTCATCTTCATGGACCGGGTGAGGGACTCCTTGTCGAGCCCGATCGCCTCGCTAACTGCACGTCCGATGACCACCGGATCAATGGTAGGGCGACGCCGTCCGCGCCCACGATTGCCGCCACGATGAGGAGGCGTAAGTGGTTGACCACCGAAGAAGTGGGGTTGGCCACCTTGCGCCGGGGTATTGCCTTGCTGGGGATGTGGCCCACCGACAGGGACGGTTGGCCACCAAGTGGGTGTTGGTGGTAAGAGTGGCCAGCAAGGAAGTGTGGTGCGGGGGTGGGATCGTGGTGACCGAACTGTGGGTGTGGTGGTGTAGGGGTAGTTTGACTGAAGTTGTAGTCTGAATTGGACGCGGAGAGTCGCATTGTGCGTCACGTTGGCGTTGAGCAACAATCTCAGTCGCTTGTGCATCCAAGTGGGCGTTGATGAGCGCGATTTGCTCGAGAACGAAGGCGATCGCGTCCGGCGGGAGGTGAGGATATGTCCCGAGTGTTCCGGTGGGGGCATGAACTTCAAGGTCGTCAAGGGTCCTGGCGGGGGGTTCCGCCGTGTGAATTTTGAGCGCCATTGTGAAACACGGCGCTGACATGTACGAACAAGCAGCGCCGCGGTTCACACTACCCGCACCTGTGCCTAATAGTGGTTCTAGGGAGTCGACCTGGTGCCGTGGGGCGTCTCAAAGTACCTTTATAGGATCATGCACTCAGTGTGCCGCACAAGTTACATCCACGGCCAAATCATGTGTAGAGTCTCGCTCGCGAGAGGCTCGCTAATAATAAATATATAATATATCATCATTGTAAGTTGTCCTGCATTGAAATTGAAATTGAAATATTTTACTCCAATACCAGTAAAACCGGCTGGAGTCTCTGGGCCCCCCCTTTTGCTATGCCTAGCTGGACTTAGAAGCGTGAGGTAGACCGTTGAACCACTAATCCCAACCTCTCCAATGGCAGTAACGATACCGTCTAAAACATACCCGTATCCACGTATTTATTATTTTCTGATCTATACGTTTTTTTTTTTGGATACAGTATGAAATAAAGAATGTCGCTAGTCTCCACGATACGCGGCCTGCTCCAGCCGCTGCGGGGTCGCTGATCAGCAAGGCTGTTCAGCTTGAGCTGGTCGAGGCGAACTTGCCTGACCTCGGCTCCTGTGCGACTCCGGTCGTGCCGGAGCTTGGGGGGAAAGGCAGGTGAAAAACCCCCCTCGCATAGGTCGTCGTCGGTCCCGCCTCGATCCATGCTCAACCCCGCCCGAGGTATTAGCCGTTCCTCTCGACGCAGCTCGCCACCTAGCCGAGTCTTCTCTCCTCCTGCGGGGGCTGAGAAGAGAAAAGAAATAGGCTGCAGACGGTGTCCGGCTGGCTCTCCTGCCCCCGAGCCAGATTTTCTCATGTCCCCTATCCTTTTCCCGTCTGTTTCCAACACCTATCTGATCGCGCTGTGGCCGTCCGTGCCCTCCCCATGTGGTTTACGTTGTTAAGGGGCCGCCTTTACGAGCAGTGTGCCGTTACGATAACCCTAGGCACACTGCCTGAGGCAGCCTGTCGATAACCGGGTACCGACTAGGGAAGGGGTTGGAAGAACACAGGGATCGAGTCGCCGGTCCTCAAAAGATGGTGGGTACGGGAATTTTTCCAAAAACAACCCGTACCGGGCTTCTCCGGCGGCGGGCGATCCTAATGACCGCCGCCGCCAGACCGTGCCGCTCCTCCGGCTGCGACCAACCTCCGTCCTGCGTAGCATCATGCCTCGCCCCCATGGGAGACCTAAGGCTCTCGCAGGGCTGGCGACTGCTAGCGAGCGCCGTCCCTAGCGCTGCTTCCCAGCTGCCCGCCGCCAGCTCCAACACCCTCGTCCCTCCGCTGATCCGTCCGTACCCCTCTTCGCCAAAAAATATTTCTTAAACGCCGCCCCCGCCCCATCGTCGGGAGAGTATCTGCGAGTACTTAGTCGCGGAAAAGACATATCGGACTGGCCGAGCGGGAGATTCTTGTGTTGGTGTACGGATATTATGTTTTCCAAAACCCTCCGTACAGGGCTTCCCGACAGCTGCTGATCCCTCGGATCGCAGCTGTCGGTACCTCGTTCAGCCCCCTACCGTGCCGGGCATGGCACGGCTATGGGGTTACCAGCGCCCACCGCGTGGAGGTAGAGGTAGGTGCCGACGGGCCTGCAAGTTGTCGTGCACCTCATGTATGCGTATTTACCCACCTGTGCGCCCCCCCTTTCTCGTGCTTGGACATGCATGCACCATGTCCACACACATCGAGTACGCATGTGTGGGTGGCTGACTCACGTCCTCGGGCATCGGACTTAAGTGGGTTGTCGGGGTTTAATAAAAAACGCAGTTTATAATGGCGGTAACGCCGACTACAGGGTTTAAGTACTAAATGTCTATGAAAAGTTGCCTTCCGCGGGAGAGTCGTCGATCGCAGCTCGCCGAAAAAAGTTGTCGCGTGTGAATGACTTGAGACGGGGGCCCATAACATGTTGAACCGTGCAAACACGTTCAATATGGAAGGTAGCTAACGCGTACGCATTTACAAGCACAGTCACACAAAAGGATAGGCACATAGACAACTAGCCCGAGGCTTGGTGTCGGGGCAAAGAAAGCGGAGATTGGTAGCCTACCGACAGGTTTGTAACGAAAACAAACAATGTACCGTTGTGTCTGATCTAGACATGTACTAAACATATATAGAATAGCTTACATTAGCTTTTTTTAAGTAATAACTAGTGAGTATTACTTACAACAGGACGATCCACGGCAAGGTCCCCGGTAAGGTAGCGAACGCCGGTTTCGGCGCGGCAAAGAATGTTTAATAGACACAAACCGAAAATTGTCGATCAAAGGGAGGGACGAAGGCGTCCAATCCACGTTGTGTTGTAGGTCGTTAGCAGCCTATAGAATGTCGAGGGCAACCGAGGATGGTAGGGGGAGCATGATGTCGAAAGGGGCGAGGCGCTGTTGTTGCATCCCGAGTTCGCGTCTAGCGTCGGCTAGGAGCTCCTCGACGGCGATGGAGGGGGGCTCGTGGTCGTGGAAGTAGTTGTTAACCGCGGAGAAGTATGGTTGCAGTGAACCGGCGGACACGATGCCGAGCATGCCTAGTCAAGTGGTGTAGCCGACCATTGTAGCCGGTGTCGCGCGCAAGGGGGAGGGGGCCTTCCTCGGCGCAGAAAGCGAAGAATTGGCGGATTGCGCTGTTGTAGTTAACGTAGGTAGATAACGCGAGGGAGCTGCTCAATAAGCTTGTCGCGACGGTGCCGAAGCGGTCGATGCCAAGGCGGGCGCGGACCTTAGTGGTCATAGAGGCCCTCCAAGTGGCGTTGGTGGTGGAGGCGGTAGCGTTGTGGGCAAGTGCGGGTCTTGGGTGGCGGAGCGGAAGTGGGGAGCCCGTCGTTGTAGGGTGTGCGGAGGGACTGACCTATGGCTCCACGACGTGTGTGGAGCCATGGCGGAGTGGTAGTCGAAAGACCACGAAACTCCAGCCGAGTGGCATGACCCCGCCGTGCGTTTCTTGCCTGCCGGGAAAGAACAAATCGCGCGAAGGGGGATAATGTAGCTTTTCTGCTGCGAGGTAGCGGCGGTCTTGGTACCACTGTTTGTTGGGCGAGTAGGGGGCGACGATGGTGGCTTCCGCACCGGATTGGAGTAACTTGGCTGCGAGCGCTAGAAGCGCGGACCTAGGGGGGTTGCAGTAGTTGTTTTCGCGCAGCGAGACTGTGTCGGGTAGGTGTAGACAGTCGACATCTTCGTAGTGGAGGTCGCGCAACTTGGCGTTGAAACGGGGAGCCTGCGTGTTCAGCATAGACACGAAGCGACCGATCGAGTGCGGTCCCCAAAGCTTTTGCTGTCGGGAAAAGATTAGGGGGATAAGTTGCCAATCCTCGATTTCGAGTTCGCGGTTGAAGGTGTCTGTCCATGTTTTTGCTGCTGACCGGATGTAGCGCGGCCGAATCCAAATGTTTTTTGTGTCGAGGAGGTACAAGAGGCGGCGCAGCTCGGCCATCATGGCGGGTGACCGGATGGTTCGCTTGGTGAGGGCAGCGACCACGATAGTGTTGCCCTCGTGGAGGAGGACGTTACAGCCTTGTAGCTGCGGGGGGAAGGATTCGATCGCATGTCGGACGGCGCGTGGTTCTCTCCATGTGATATGTTGGAGACGGTCATGTGCGTCCCAAAAAGCCGCGTTCTTGGAAGTTGGGGATATCGTTAAGCACGGCGCCCCAGCCGGCATCGCCCGAGTCGGCATGGAGGTAGGCTGCCGTGATGGGCTTGTAGATGGAGCGCCCGTTGTTCCATGCAAGGATAGTGAGCCACCACTAGAGGTCGAGCCGTAGATGATGTGTCAATCGGACGCGCCCGCCCCAACCACGGCGTGTGGCTAGGCCGTTGTGTAGTTCGCACAGATAAAAGTGGGCGGGCGCGATGGCGAGGTAGAGGAGCTGGGCCTTGCATGCGAAACCCGCGAGTTGTTGCGCAAGTAGCCACAGGGCGTTTGACGCTGCGCGGCTGAGCAAGGAGGATGCGTACGTTGAGCTAGAACGCGTAGTTTGGCATGTGTGGCGCGGAATTCGCTCCGCGCCAAGTCGATGGTGAGGCCGAGGTAATTCCCGATTTGGGTAGGCGTCCATATACGTTTCTTGGGGTTGCGTAGTAGACCTAGGCGGTCAAGCAAAGAGTCGACGCGGTGACGCATGAGTAGCGCGGCTTCGTAGGACTCGGCGAGGAAATGGAAATCGTCCATGTAGGGTAAAAGGCGAACGCCGCTCCAACGGGTGTTGCGCAAGAAGCACCGGGATGGACGTCGTAACGCAGGGATAGTAGCCGGGGTAGGAGTGGATGGGCGTCGGAGGTAGTTGGCGAACATCTGCGTGAGCTTGCAGAAATAGTAGGCCGAGCCCGACCAGCCCATTAGAAGGCAAGCGAGACGCCACATGGTGCCGCGGTAGTTGACGGTGAAGTAGTCGTGGTCCTTTTCCGGGATGCCAAGGGTGTAGTACCCGTCGGCGAGGTCAAGGGAGACGAAGTAGTCGCCCGGACGGGAAGGGTGTCGTAAGTGCTTGAGGGTCTCGCATGTCATGGGGAACTCGGAACAATAGCGGTTGAGTTCTCGGAGGTCGATGATCAACCGTCAATGGTTCGTCCCGGGCTTTGGGACGAGAAACATGCGGGACACGTAGCGAGGCTTGTGTGCGCGTTCCCACGCTCCGCATGCTTCGAAGCGGGGTATCTCTGTAGAGAGGAACTCAAGCTGGGCAGGTGTAGCGTCATGCATAGAGATGCCATGGTTGAACGGGCGTGGGCGTACGCCGTGTTTGAAATTGATCCGGACGCCATGGCGGATCCAGTGTATGACTTGGCCGCTCGCGCCGATGAGTTCCCGCTCACTGCGCCGCACGCGATGTCGCATGAAGGGAGACGGGGGGGGGGAGCAGGAATCAGCGCGGCGGGCCACACCATCATTTCTTTGGTGGTGGCCGCGCCGTGTCGGGAGGATTAGCGATTGGGTTGGCACGGGCTGTTGTTGCGGCCGCGGCGGTTGCCTTGCGTTTGTCGGCTGCGGCCTTGCGTGGTTTGGCATCTGGTCCCGGTGGCTTGTCGGAGGTGACTTTGGCGAACGCGACTGCTTTGCTAGCGGTATGCATGCTGACTTCCAAGGTGTTGTCGACGAACGCATTGTGGAGTGCATCTAGTGGGCCCTAGACCGCGGCAGGTCGTGGGCGGCAGAAACGCTCGTGTGCGAGCTCGGCGAAGAAGCGGTCCGAATCCGTACTCGTTTGTCCGCCCTTGGTGAGGCTGAGGAGGCCTAGTCGAGTACGGGCGGCCTCCTCCGTCGTTGTGTGGGTGCGATGACCCGCTCGGATGAGGGCAACCGCCGCCGCATACCGTGGCGATAGAGGTGGTCCGTTCGACAGCGCGTCCAGGCACTCGCTAATTGCCGCGTTGGCACATCTGTCGAAGAAGGCACAACAACCGCGTGAAGATATTCGTCGTAGGCCGATTGCGTCCTCCTTTCGTTGAGGGCGCGTGCCGTGTCGTCGGTTAGAGTCCAGAGGCGGGGCTCGTGTACATCGCGCGGAGGGCACTCGAGACCGGCAAGGATGACTTCGCCATAGTAGGCGAAGTCGACGAACTCGGACTCGGTGGGTTTGGGTTCGTCGTGCATCATGTTGATAGATGGATGATACATGGCCTCCTTATCACCCTCCGTCGTTGGTGTCGCGTCGGCGGGAATGAATTGCTTTTGGCTCGTAGTAGCGGGTATGGCTGTAGGGACTTGGAGATGGGCTAGCAAGGCAAGAGTAGCCGCCAAAAACTGCTTAGTAATCCGTTGTTCTAAAGCGGAAACTGCCGTACGAATATGTTCGGTTGGAGTTGCTCGATTGAGGTGGCGTTGGCGTCGGCTTCCGGAGCGGAAGTAGAATGCTCATATTGCATGTTGCGAAGAAGCGTAGCATAACGAGGGGAAGTGTCGCGTGACGCTCGAGTACACATGGGACGATGGTAAATTGACACCCTGCTCGACTGCTAGAGTCGAGGCTACTATTCGCGCGAAGCTTGGATTTGTTGAGCGCGAAAGCAACGAGTGCCATGCTCTTAGCTAGTTTTGGCTTATGAGGCAAGGGCTAGCTAGCGCTTACCGTTGGGGAAGTCATCTAGTCGTTGGTTGCGCGCCACTGCCGGTACAAGTCGAGTTGTCTTGGAGGTACGACGCGTCGTTACTAACGGTAACATAATTAACCGCGGGGGTCACTGTCACGTGCGCATGGGAGTTGGGTTTGCAAACCTCATCTAGATTTAAAATCTCATCTTTCGCGGATGATGGCTAAGTTCATCTAAGAACCGGCCATCTAGATTTAAAACCTCATCTAGATTTAAATCAATCTGACCGTAGCACGCATTTCCTGCTTGTACCCGTATGGTTGAATGCACTTTACAACAGGGCGTGCGGCTTGCGAGCCGGAGGGCGTAATTCACCGGCCCGATTATTCCGTCACTCGCGATTTGCCTTTTCCAAATTACGAATGAAAGTCATAATATCTGTACGAAATTTGGACAATGTTTGTGGGTACCTGTACGCCAGCGCAGGACGAGCGTAAAAAGACCGCAAAAGTAGACCTCACTTTCTCTATACGGGTACACGTACCTGAATGAGTGAATAATATGGCCAATAAATAATGGCGTTCCTTCCACAGTTGCTGCGGGAATCCTCCGAATAACCTCGGCACCCACACCTATAAAGCTAGCGAGTACCGCCTGTCCTGGCACCCGCCGCACCCATCATCCCACCTCAACAGCCCAGTTCTGACTTTGCCCCTCCTTAATTCCTCATCGACTATCGCTACAGGTATTGTTCGCTATAGGTGTTTCGTCAGTCTACCGATATCCTTGATAACCCGAACGCGTCGGCTGTGCTGAGCAACAACCCGAGCGCGAACCTTTTAACGCGCTCCAGACATACCCGCAGTTTCAAGTCACTTCTCTAGTTGGTAGCGATAGGTAAACAACACCGATCTGTCGCCCATACCTGACACATCGGCCCCCCCCCCCCACCCCCTCGTTCAGCTTCGCCTGTGCTTCGCTGCACGGGCCTCAGCACCTGTGTCAGACAAGCGGAGTCTAACTCCGAAAGTTATCCTTGGACGGAATAGAACTCTGACTGTTCTAACAGGTACGATCGGTTGTACAACTTTAGACTCAGGGAAAACTCAGGGGAGAGCAGGCTTAGTCCTGAGCTGCGATGGCGACTGCGCGCTTGCTTCCTCCTTCCACCCGGCTGTCCCTACTCACCCGCGATGCGTCACGCACGCTGCCTACCTGGGCCTCAACCCGATCTTCTCTGCGGGGTGCTGCTGTTAAATCGTGTGCTCGCCTGTGCGCCCGACAGCCTGTGGGGCACCCGTTGCACATCATTTCCAACTCAGCCGATATGAGCACTCCTGTCACGAAGAAGGCCAAGTCGTCCCTGGAGGTGCCCTCCTTACCCTAGATCTTGAACCTACGAATCATTTACACCTTATGGTATCGCACGAGCTTCTCTCTCTCTCTCTCTCTCTCTCTCTCTCTCTCTCTCTCTCTCTCTCTCTCTCTCTCTCTCCTCCATGTTTCAATGACATACCCCCGCACAGCTCCACCGCACCGCGGTCCAAAGTAATTGTGAGCGTCGGGTTCATTCCCAATTGCGATATACATCTAATTCGTGTCGTTGATTTTTCCCATATAGCTTTTCGACAAAGGGATACTTCGAATGTATGTCATTATAGTAAGGTTCGCGGCCGCCCCGCGTAAGGTAACTGACTCCGCCCTCCGTTTTCACCTCTCCTCCGAACCAACGTACGCAGCTGACCTCAAAGGATGGCGCGTTTGTGCGCGCTGTTTCTTCCTTCCGCGAGTCTATCAAGGTCGGAGGCCGGTTCCCTCCGGCAGGTTAGACATCCCGCCTACTCGCCTCACCTCAGTTCTTGGTCCCTGGATCCGACTGAACTTGACAACCTCCGTTTTCGGTGTCTCCCTCTGGAATTGTAACTGGTACCCGTGTGCCCGCTTTGCTTGCTCTACTCGTTGCCCCCTCCAGCTGGACGATACCATCTGTACGTGAGCTTAGCCTGTCCGTGGGCCTGCCGCTGCGTGGCTGTAATGTACATGAAGGTAACCTGCTGCTCCCCCACGACTCCAACAGTTCCCTGACCGCACCTTTTTTTTATGTGCGCCGTCGTTATCGCTTTTTTTATGTCAGGGACTGGAGGATGTCATCGGCCTCTCGGTCGTGCATCCTACGTGGCAACGCACCCGCCCCGAAATCGATGAGCACTGTGGATGGACTTTCCGCGATCCCAGCGAAGAGCCGCTTACTTCCAGCGCCGGTGCGCTCTCCCTTCAGCGGACTTGACAACCCCGTCTGCGTCATCTGTGTTGTTTTACTCTCTTTCGCTTTGCCCGCTTCCACGTGTATACTCTGTATTGATCGCTACATTTATGGGTTGGGATGTGCATGCGTCTACATCCGGAATGCTCTAGGCTACGGCAGCTTCGACGGCCGCGACTGCATCCCCGACAGTATCAACGGCGCCAAGTTTGTCCGCGACCTTTACGAGAAGGCCGGCGGTCCTGACTACGAAGGTACGCAGGCTAAGTCAGTGACATACACGCCAAACGAACTGATCGCATGGCGTAGTCGAAGTAAAATTTTGACGTGAATTTGTGGCGGTTGAAGAGCAAATCGCACTGTTGTCTGTATCTGCGGTGGTACGGTGCAGGGGTATACTCGGTACCCGTATTGTGGGACAAGGAAGAGAGCACCATCGTGAACAACGAGAGCTCAGAGATAATGCGGATGTTCAATTCCGAGTTCAACGAGTTCGCCAAGGCTCCCGAGCTTGACCTTTATCCCGAGAAGCTTCGGGCGGAGATCGACGCCGCCGCGGAGTGGGTCTACCCCACCATCAACAACGGAGTCTACCGCTGCGGCTTCGCTCAGTCCCAGCAGGCCTATGATAAGGCTTTCGGAGAGTTGTTTGGCTCGCTAGACAGGTAAAAGCACCCTTCCGACAGGAGGTGCGTTGCGCGTCGTTGTCACACTACTATATGTGTGTCGCTTCTACCGTACATACTGATACCACACCCTATATGGTGGTATGCCTCGGTAGGTTGGAGGGCATCCTGGAGAAGCAGAGGTACCTGGCAGGCGATGTGCTCACGGAGGCCGACATCCGCCTCTTTGTGACCCTCATTCGCTTTGATGAGGTCCGTCACTCCCACATGCTCTATTCTATTTCCCTTATCAAACGAGACTACCTGCATATCCAATAAACTTTCACAAATTTTTTGGTTCTTGCACTAAGATCCCCCCACCGCTCTTCCACGTCGATCGTCAGGTGTACGTGGTGTACTTTAAGACCAATAAGAAGGCCCTGCGGGAGTACCCCAACATCCGCAATTACGTTCGCGACGTGCACCAGACGCCCGGCGTCAAGGAGTCAGTTAACATGTACCACATCAAGACGCACTACTTCACCTCTCACCCGAAGCTCAACTACTACTCGGTGGTACCCAACGGTGGCGACCCCTGGTGGGAGGAGCCCCACGATCGGGCCACCAAGTTCTGAATACCGACCGACGCCATCGCTGCACGTCTCATGCGTCTCCCACTCGGCAAACTAAGTGTTCCCTTGATGATACAAGAATTCTGGCCAAGTGTCCTAAGTGCGGAGATGGAACAGCGGCTACCCTGTTGCTCATTCTTTTCGAAAGCCAATATGTGTAAATACACTTTTTATCCCCAGTCGAAGGTGGTTCGACGCCGCAGAGTAGGCACAAATTCATCAACGATAGTATCGCACGCTTACATACAAGCTGAACACCGGGACTCATAGATGGTTGTGTTTGTGCAGTTGGGAATCAGGGAGGTGGTCCGAAAATTACGATTATGTTTTAAATATCCAGGTTGGCTGGGGTATCTAAGGGCACAGCCACGAGCACAATATCGCCCGTCCCGGATTTAAGCGATCCAGTTGAAGGAGGGCTTAGCGGGGAATTTGCAGCCCGACTGCTGGATGATGACGTTGGCGGCGTAGTGCCCCGCGCGCACGCAGTCATCGAGGGACTTGCCACAGACGAGCTGAGACAGGAAGCCGCCCACGAATGCATCACCCGCGCCGTTGGTGTCGACCAAATCCTCCTTCGCCAGAGGGGTCACAGGGTACACCTTGGTCTGCACAGCCGAAGGGAGCGAAACCAATCAGCATCAACGCAGAGAGAACAGACTGCTGTCTATCAATTTCTCTCCCACACATACACAATGATCCAATCCATTACAGGTTCACACAAATTACTCTCCCACGAGATGGTAGCCCACTTGTATCACACACATACACAAAAGTATGACCCAATCCACCATATCAAGTTTGTTCTGCAATCAGGCCCCTTACCTGGCCATTGTGCACCAACACGGTGGAGTCCATGCCCTGAGTAAACACCACGGTACGGCAGCGGGAGCCGTTCGTCTTCGGCATGCACGCAATCTGTCCAACCCCGCAAGTTTTAGAGACGCAACGACCGAAACAGGCAAAACAGCCAGGATGGCACGGTACACCCAGAACAAGTGGGTGCGGCCAAGCAAGATGGGGGAGGGGTGAGGGTGGTTGGGGGGGGAAGGGGGGGGGGGTTTCACCTTGGCGGCAATCTCGGCGACGTCCTCGGTGGCCCAGCCCTCAGACTTAGCAAAAGTGCGCGCCTCATTCTCATTGCCGAAGAGGAAGTCCACGTTGGGGAGGGTGGCCATCAGGGTGGCCTTGAAGGGGGGCACCTCCATCAAAAAGGGAGCGGATAGGTTCTGCGGAATGACACCACACAAGGGTCTCAAAACTGAATGCGCAACACTGCCCTTCCCATGCACTGACACACCTGCGGCGACAGCAGAGGGGAGAAGACGGAAGCTATGGTTACCAGGCAGTAGATGGTGTTGCTCTTGGCGCACTGCTCCGAGACCAGGGTCATAGACTCAGGGGAGGAGGTCATGAAGAAGCCGGCGCTGTAAACAATCTTAGCGTCCTCAACCAGCTTCCAGTTCTCCGCCTTCTTCACGTGAGAAACCTGTAGGGCGATAGCCGCTCAGCCAACAGCCATCGCATGCATGTTGAGGCACAGGACGGATGGGAGCACCGTTGAGCCTAGACCACTGTCATTTCCAAGTCCCTAGCCCACCTCAAACTTGTCAGCGGCGGCAAGGTTGGCCACGAGGGAGCGCTCGCCGTCCTTAATGCAGACGCCGCAGGTACCGGTAGGCGTTCCCTCAGCAACCTGGTAGCAGACCTGGAGTGTACCAGCACCCATGCCACCACCTCATCTTAGCCAGGCTCACACCACTGCTCATACAAATCTAATCAAAGCCTCTCTTCTTATCAGATATTGTTCAGACAGAAGCAGCCTGGAGCAACATGTTCACAGCATTTGTTTCATGTATGCCACACTGCATGCCGCAGCGAACTCTCACCTTCACCCCATCCTTGGAGCACACCTCCGTCATCTTGTCGGCGTACTCATCCTTGCCAACGGAGCCCATGTAAGAGGTGGCGCCGGGGATCTGCAGCATCCACTGAGCCACGCGGATGGAGTTCTGCGTGGCACCGCCAGCGATGAACTCCACATCGGCATGGGACGCCAGCTCCTACAACCGACCCGACACCAAATACGGGGGAAAAAGGGGCTCAGCACATACCAAAAGAGGATCACTGCACAGCCGATGAATGACATCCATTCACAGCACCGCCACTGGGAGCTCTGACAATCGGCCATTGGCTGACGAGCGCGCGCTGCGCACCTTGAACAGTCCAGCGTGCTTCTCCTCGGCCAAAATCTGGTTATCCATCTGCAACTGTGGGACGTAGACATTCATTTCAATGGTGTCAGACCCGTGAGCGACAGTCATAGCCGTATTAGTTGCTAGGGAATGCATGCAAGTATGCCTCCGCGTCCTGGGCTGCGATGTTGTTCAGCAGTGAGTGAAAGAAGCTGAGCATTAGCGGTGATGGCTACGTAATATGAATGTCCACGCACCCCATATCTATCCAATGTGCTTTGGCTGACCCAGGCGGAGATGTCCAGCAGGGGGTGCCCGATGCCTAATATTTTACGCTCGTGTAGTTCCGTCGTTCGCAGCGACAGCTGCCGACTAAAGGAGTTCATGAAGTCGACGCCACACATACCGCTGCCCGCAGCCACGCCGGGCCCAGCCCAGCGAGCCGGCCAATCGGGCGCAAAGCGTCGCGTTGAAATAGGGCGCGACGAGTGGCCACCTGCTACCGAACACTGCCTGACTATCGAAACAACCGCTGACGATTGCGGAATAGGCCGCCACTACGCATATCGCTGACGATACAGTCCCAACTGGAGGTTCGAGAGTCGTGAGCACAATCAGCAAGAGAAGTTGGTCTGTCGGTGTACATCACTAGCACATCCCAATTGCCGAGTGTGGACAGACTGCGACTAGCTGGCCGCCACACTCGGTGGTGGTATGGTATAAAAGCGAACGACCGAGCGTATTTTAAAACAGCGGAAGACGAATGGGCGATTAAACACAGGTTGTACGGATGCGTTCCCGTATGTAGCACCGTAAAATATCATGATCTGGCACTCAATATGGCGATAAATGCTTTTCAAATGTAGCGAATATGCGGCGAATATCGTCCGCCGCCGGCTACCCGACTCCGCCGCCGCCAGGCGGTAGCGATAGGCGGCGGCTCACTTCGCTTTATTTATACAAATATGATGCCAAATGCATACCATACGGGTACATGTACATCGTCAATATACCCGAGCATATTCAGGACACGAGACAGGATGATACAGCATCATATCACGGAATTTACAATGTACCTGTACAATTAGGTACCTGTTCCATCCAAACAACTGTTTAAATTACAAATTTTGACAAGCAAAATATAAATATACCGAAATAAGTGTTAACGATGGATTCTGGAAATAAATATCCGCACATTTCCGGTTAGAACAAAAAATCAACATGGACGCGCTGTCAAAACAACCAACAGGTTGTGTCACGCGACCTCTACGGTACTTTGGCTTCGCGGTTGCTGCCGTGTACAGAGCGCCAAATGTAAACCAGCAGGTTATGAGTTCGGACTCACGAGCAAACACGATTGCGGCGGCAGTGGACGCACGGGTGGTCAAGGAGTCGCTAGCGGGTGATGGTTCTGCGGTCGGCGATAAAACAGCAGCGGGGGCGATGCTGGCGTAAAGGTGCCGCGATTCCACATACCAACACAATGCCCCGCCGTGCTGCTCAGGCTTACGGTCGGATCGGGGCCTCACCAACTTCTAAGCGCGGTTTCGATATATCACTAAGCAGATCGGATATCACTGCGCCGGAGATCGCTGCGCCATTCCGCCGATATGGCAGTCATCGGGAAAAGTACTCACCCCGTATTTGTCAAGCAGGGCCTGATCAACAACAGAAGAGATGTCCAGCAGGGGGTTTCCCATTCCTAGAAGTGCGGACTCCATCGCGATAACTATTTAGCAGCTGGACGAATGAGAGGGAGGGCGAGGGGTGCAGGAGAAGGAAGTTGGTTGAGGATTAGCCCTGGGAGAGAACGAAAGTGGTGCGCCCTTCTCCGGAGGTTTGTGAATTTATGATGTCGGTCTCATTTCAGCGCGCGCGCACCATGACCGATGACATGGGCAAGCGGGCAGGCTGCTCCACGTTTTAAATTTCCCTGCCAGCCTGGCGGAGCATGCCGCCGGGGCACGATGAACGCCAAAAGACAGCAAGACGGTACAGGTTTTAGGGTTTGTGGGTTTCAGCAAGACGGTACAGGGAAAAATTATAGCGTGATATATATATTTCAGGGGCCTGCTGGGGTTTGATTACTTGAGAATCTAAACCCTATCTTTACTCGCTCGTCTGCCTTGAGCGAGCAGATTTCCATGTTTACGCGTCATAATAATACCTAGCAAAGTCGACGACATACTACAAAAAAGCAGTGGGAATCACCAAGAACGGAGGGGAAAACACGGGCGTAAGCCCGCAGGGCAGGAAAGCATCCAATAGCATTTGCACAACCCGCATGCAAAGCATTACGAAGTAAGGGAACCAAGGGTGCCATTAAGAACCACAAAGAGGGACGTTGCATGAAAGTATAGACGCACATCGCCAATACAATGCGTGGTGAAACGGAGTACAAGTAGAGCGGATAACACATTCTTCCACGCGGATGCAACTGCCGAACCTCAAGCTGCGGAACGAGGAAGCACCCAAGCCCATAATTGATGTACGGCCACCAAAATCGCTAGCCGGTCAACATGCATGACCGCAAGGGGAGTCAACCAGCCCCCATCCTCGAGAGCGAAGTGGCATGAGTCATGGACACGTAAAATCGAAGGCTTACCAAGTGCGGATGACGCGAAAAGATCGGCATCAAGTTTAACATGTTGGACCCCTGCCGCATGGCTGCCAAGAAGCGGGATATTAGCGGGAGCGGAGCACCAACAACAGGGACGCTCTAGTTCGTGCGCGCACAAGTAACCGTAATATCCACAAGCATACATCCGCTCATGTGGAGACACAAAATCCAAAAGTACCATATCCCACGGTCGGTCCCGAGAAGCGCTAAACCAAATGCGACGACCCTCAAAGCGCAAAACATGCCCCTTAAGCGCCTCCACCTTATCCATGAAGTCTTAGAAAATTCGCACCAAACGATCATGGTGCTCATAACGTACCATAGGCATGGATAGCGAGAAGTGCTGTCCAATAGCGGAGCGACCGTCGCTCGCTCCCTTGTCATGCATGTACGAGGTTGCGGACGTCGAGCAGCCATAGACATTGACAACGAGCGATGGCTCATTGCAACGCAGACACGTTTTGACTTGTATGAAGAATGTGCGCCGGTGTGAGGCCCAGCACCTTGTGCGCTACTTTCACATATATAGCAATCTCAGGGGACACAAAAACTATACTAATGAGAAGCGAAAAATACCACCAAGTCTCACGATTGGTGTCGGAGACAACACGCAAAAAATCCGGCGGGGAGGCGCCGCAAAGTCGATGTCATATGCCCGCTTGTACTATTTTAACGTCTACCCTTGCATAATGTTGGGAGATTTTCATATGTAATGTAAGAATAATCCCGGTTGAGCGTATCCGACGGCTGGCAATTTTGGTGGCTATGTATATCTCAGGATTTCGGGGATATGGGTGCCCCTTCGGCTCAGAGTCTTCCTCGTAGTAAGCCCTATGCTTGCATGAGACACTCAATTCGTCGGTCCACTTTGGTCGCATGAGGAGCTAATGCATCTCGTCTCAGTTGTTCTCCATGGCACGCTTGATTCTTACTTTCGTGATCTTGTGCAAGGTGGCCGCGCATTATTTTTCTTGCATCCCTGCTTTTGCGGAAATATTTCTTGGCGTTCATGTTGTTTTAGTGGTTTTCCACCGCGTTTGTCATTGACGTGAGTCGATGAAAATATAAGTATCGTGACAAGCACGGAAACCATTTATAGAATGAAAAGCGAAAAATACCAGTGAAGAACAAAGCAAAAAGGGTAGTAAGTGAAAATAGGAAAGCGTAATTGAAGAAACATAGCCTCATCCGCTGAGGAGAATGGAAACCCAATACGCCATAAGCTTTACTATTTACAAGCAGAAGACGGAGATGCCCAATTAGTTGGGGCGTCATGTTGCGAATTAGCCGATTACAAACAAAAACCACTAATGCCCCAAGTCCTCAACCCGTTGGGCGAGCGAGCGCCCATGCGATCAATCTCATTGTTAAATCAAACCGTGAAACAGAGGGTGGGCATGCATACAAAGGTTAAAGTACCGGAGACTCGAAGATGACGGCAAATAATTCAAGCAGAAATATTACTATGTATAATTGAGGATATACTCACACAACCCAAAATAAACTCCACCAAACACGGTGCTGTCCTCGCTCGCCCCGCCGTGGACTTTTCACACCATGGCAAGCATCCCTCAATTGCTAACATCCAATGCACACTCGAACACGAGTTCATGTGCGGAGTACACAACAACAAACTATTGACATGGATCCCCACCTTCCGTTGCCACAAGTGTGGCTAATTAATGAGCAACGATCATATGGCTAACACTTGTCCTTCGACATCATACTGACCTCCGGCATGATAGACACAATATTCATGCCTTTAATATTCAATATTGTGTTTGCAACTCCTCGAACGCAACAATGGAGGCCGACGGGAAACCATCACATCAAACTTCGGCAATTAACCTATTCAATCCATTACGTCCTTGTTCCATGTCACTCACACCCCTTGATTGTGTGACGAGTACCGTCCTGCAAAAGTACATTGTAGGATATTGTACATATAGTCGTTACTAATTCCAATTCGTACTTTTCCATCGGAAGGACGTACAACGTGGGTACGTCGCTACCGCAATTTTAGCAAGGGTTATGATGCGTACTGTAATACTAGTACCTCCCGGTACGTACATGTACGCACAGTTAATCTAACTAGCCAGATGACGCGCCAAGCGAGGTTTCCTATCCATATTGTGATTCCCCAGGCTAGACGAGCCGCGTGGCTAGACTGTTGACGACGGTTGGAAAGCCCTAACGCCTGACACGTAAGCGAGTGTGAGCAGACGTAAGCTATCCGGGCGGAAAGCTATTTAAGCCCAGTGCAGTAGAGGGAGGTAACATACCCATTTAACAATTCCCTTTGTTCAATTACAATATATTGCTAAAGTACAAGCAGTGAGACATCTTCTCATCGTCTCCCATATGCACCACCACTCAGCAATTAAGCAACGACTGAACATAACATAACATATTTGTGTCTGCAGTTAGCTTTAGAAGGCTAACCGCCACACTAGTTTCGGAGCCCTTGGTCGACACACGTTTTTCCGCTGTCGTTTGATTCGCTTGACGTTGTTTTTTGTTGATTCGGAATGGCGTTTGTTGGCCTTGGTCGTTACGTGGTGGTCGTACTTCATGTTGGAGGGACTAAGCTTTCCGACATTAAGCTTGTGTTACGACGCGAGCCTCGTTCGGGTAAAACTTGGTTCCCATCTGGTTCGGTTTCGGCTACCGAAGAGCATGTCGATGCTGCCGTTCGAGAGTCACATGAGGAAACATGCCTTATTTTGACTCCTGATGACTTAACGTTGTTGAGTGACGCACCGGTTCGTGTCGCTTTACTTGTCGGACAACAATTTGTTTACGTTTATACGGCTTCCGTTTAAGTTCCCTATGTGACGACTCATTTGCGCACACCTGCTCCGCTCGAGCAGGCCGTTACATCACAACCGAATATCGATCCGGATGGTTCTTACGTTTTACCGGAGACAATTGATATTGGAGGTCTAACTCTTACGCCCGCTAAGACGGGGTTACTTCCGGCCCTGAAGCAGAAAAACGAGTTACTTCACTTTGGTTACGTGACTTAGTGGGAGATTTTTCGTCGTGCAGTCTATACGTCCCAAGTACTTTTCTATGATCACCCGTCTGTCCTGAGGCACTTCTTTATGCACCCCCGGTTTTCGTCGGTTGACTCTGGTAATGTTTGGCTGCTCATTCGAGGCTACATTAATCACTTGTGTTGACAAACTCCGACTGATTTACACATGGGAGCCGCAATGCCTACAACCAATTTTGCTGGTCTACTTGTTACCCTTACAAAGACTCAGCGCAAGGCAACGGTTAACTCGCCACTTCAGTATGGTCGTTTTCCCCGTGAATTGGAAGATTGGCTTGAGGCGCAGCCGCAACGCTTCCTCTTGCTAGGCACTACAGCTGATTCTTACGACTCGGTGATATGGGTTACTTTACAGTTTTCTTGACCCCTCAACGGCTGGTGGTTGAACCGGAAACAACAAGCAGCTATCCCAACTACTTTTGACCTGCTTGTCGCGGAGCTGCGGAAGACATCTCTGCTCCCCAATATACAAGAAGACGCTATCAACGCTCTGCTAAGTCTTACGCAGGGAAGTATGAGTTACGTTGTCTACACCCAACAATTAAACGACTTTTTACGGAGATCTCGTCAGCCACTTACAGGTGACGTCTAGAGTGTTCGTTTCATTAATGGCCTGGCAAACTTCGAGTTAAAGACCCAAGCCAAGTCGCATCGATCACTAAAGGGTTACGATGTCAAGCTCGTGGAGATGCATAACTTCGTGAATGACGTCATTATCGATTCGCCGCATCTAGGAGGTATGAAGTCAACAGCTGGACCATCTATTGCACATGGAGGCGGACAACCTTCCAAGAGGGCAACCCTGAGGACCTTTCAGTTGGAGCCCCTAAGATTTGGAAGCATCATAACGGTGCTGGTCGTGGCCGTGGACGTGGAGGAGGTCAAGGTGGTCGTGGCCGACCTTCACCAAACATTGGCCGAATTGATTTTAGCGCTATTTGTAATGCGCTGACTTCTGAGGAGCGCAAACGGCATATCGAGGAGGGACTCTTTTTTAAATGCCACAAGAAGGGACACCGGCTTTTCCAAGGCCATGACATGAAGGGCAAAACTGCTATGAAAGTACCAGCTAAGAAGCAATGATGGTGGCAAGGCTGTTTTATTGACGAACTAAAGCAGCCAGCTGCATATAACGGTCGTCCCGAGACACGGTCAGCGATAGAGGTCGTCGAAACGCTTTCGACATCTCCATCGACTTCAGTCGCGGCACATGCAACGGTAGTAGCAGGTCGTCGTCGTCGTCAAAACAAGCAGAGATATAGTCGTAAACATGCTACCATACGCTCGGTTGATCGGAAGCTGGTTGACTCTATTTTCGAACCTCTGCACACACGCTTTGACTTTACCTTGGAGGGATGTGATGATGATGAAGGTCTAAACTTGCACGCTGACCTACCTCACTGTTCGCCGAGTGACTCGATTCTTTTGAGGGATTTGTCACGAGAACGGGTGTTCATTTATCAACCCTGGGAGTTGGCTAAACAGATTGGAAAGGATTTTGAGAGTTGTCGTCGAACAACTCCAACATCTACGATGGCTGTCTTTGTTCTACCTAAGTGGGCGAAGTTCAATAAGCTCACTCAGCACTGGAAACTCTACCAAGAATTCCAAGCACGGACACACCTCTTTACTCGCCAATCGCTGGGAAAATTCAGCCCATCCGGAGGTGGTTGCTCCGGCTCCTTGGCATGTACAATTGTGGTTAGTCGACGCTGATTGTGCTTTTTACGATCTGACACCGCCTATAGTTCGTGACCAACCTACCTCGGTACATGTACCTCATGTCGACACGGAAGAGTCCATCGCTACGCTACAACAATTTTTCTCGACAGCTACCGCCCTTTTGACTGACCTTATGGAAGCTCTACCGTTAATTCGTACCGAGCTGGCTGTGAAAACTCAGGATGGTGGACACCATATTTCTAGCTTGGTGGATTGCGCTGCGACTCTTGACTTCGTGTCTGAGGACTTTGTACGACGCTTTGCTTTTCAGACTCGCAAGTCTCTGACCAAGACCCATGTTCGACTTGCCAACGGACAGCGTGTGACTTCGTCGACAGTCTGTGATGTGACTTTTGAGCTGGCTCGTCACGAATTTCAACGGACTTTTTACGTCTTACGTGACTTACGTGATGCTGATTTGATAATGGGTTTACCATGGCTTGACGACGAACATGCCTCTTTACAATTTGGTACTACCATGGTTTTTAGTCTTATGGATGGCACTTCAGTGGAGACTCAGTATGAGGACCGACGTCTTGAGTGTCTAATAATGTCGTCTACCAAGGTTCAGAAACTCATGCGCAAGACGCGCCGCAGCAGAGGACGTAATGCCGAATTGTACGTAATTGAACATACGCCAGCCGCAGACCAACCGACAGAATTTCACACCGGAGAGGAGCTTACTGCAAATCAGCGTGAACGAAAACTTCCGGTCGTTACTCTACGATGACATCCCATACTTATTGCAACCCGTGGATTCTCCACATTACCCCATTGAGACTAAAGGCCCGATGAAACGTCAGCGTCTTAAGAGATTGTCACGTGCAGAGCGCGCACAGCTGAATCGACTGCTCAAAGACGCCGTGAACGATGGTTTGATCCGTCCCAGCTACAGTGAGTTCGGCTCGCCAACTCTTTTTTGTGCGTAAAGCTGATGGCTCGCTTCGTCTGTGCATTGACTACCGTGGACTTAACGAGGTTACGCGTAAAGACGCTTACCCCCTTCCGCGTGTGGACGACACGCTTGATGAGCTGAAGGACGCGAACTTTTACACACACCTCGACCTCGCCTCTGGCTTCTGGCAAGTTCGAGAGTGTGATCGGGACATCCACAAGACGGCCTTTCAAACCCCTGGTGGCTTAATGGAATGGGTCGCCATGCCGTTCGGACTGTGCAATGCACCGGCAACTTTTCAAGGGATGATGAACGATATTCTTCGCGACTTTTTACATAAGTTCGTTGCGGTCTACCTCGACGACGTCTGCATTTTCAGTTGCACTCTTGAGGAACACATGGAGCACTTGCGACTGGTCCTGCAGCGATTTAAGGAGGAGGGCTTGAAGTCACGCCTTAAGAAATGCTTCTTCGGTCTTCAAGAGATGGAATATCTGGGCTATACTATGTCTGCTGGTAAATTTTCGGTTTCCACAGAGAAGGTCGCGGCCGTTGCCGAATGGCCAGTGCCTACGACGCAGAAGGAGGTTCGCAGTTTCGTAAAGTTCTGCAACTTCTACTCCAGATTTATTCATCATTTCAGCGACCTTACGGCTCCATTGACGGACTAACTGCGGAAGTCCGACCACATAAGGTTACGTTGACGCCCGCCTGTTTGGAACCCTTTGAGACTCTGAAGTTACGGCTCATTTCCGCGCCATGTCTGATCCTTCCGGAGGTTAGCTCGGATGCGACCTTCACTGTAGCTACAGATGCTTCAATAGTGGGGATTGCAGTAGTCGTGTTGCAAGACCAAGGAGGAGGCCTTCAACCAGTCTCTTAATGGGCGCGTAAGCTGAATCTAGCTGAGCATGGTAACACTCACTCTGAGTACGACTTAGAAGCTTTGGCCGTATGCGTAGCTGTCAAGCATTGGAGGTGCTATCTTGAAGGGTGCTCTAAGTTCCTTGTCGTAACAAACCACGGCACACTGCGACATCTGCTCACGCAAGCGAACAATAGGCTGAACAAGCGGCAAGCAAGATACCTGCGGGATTTACAACCGTTTGTGGGCTCGATGACACTTGCATATCGCAAGGGAACTCTGAACGAAGCTGATCCGTTGAGTCGGCGTCGAGACTTCGTACTTAAGGCCACAATTCCATTGTTTTGGGATGGCGAGGTTCCGTCAGATCGAGAATTCCGAGGGAGTCTCACTTGTTGTTTGAAGACGCACAGTTAAACTTAATAAATGTTAACGCGTTGCGGCTGAGCCCTGAGATCGCGGATCTCATTCGCGAGGGGTACTCCCAAGACTCGTTTTCTGGGGACGAGGGTGAGTGGACGAGCGACAGCCGGATAAAAGCAACAGTTGGATATTTTTTGCGCCTCGATCGCCTTTGTATTCCACGGAACTCTGAGCTCCGACTGAGAGTGATCACAAAGCTGCACGAAAGTTCGATAACTGGTCACAGAGGAGTTGCTAGCACTCTTGCTAAAGCGCTCGACAGATTCTACTGGTGGAAACGAATTCGCCAAGACGTGAAAGATTTTGTGAGCGCTGCGTCGTGTGTCGACGAGCAAAGATTCAACCGGTGATAGCTGCGACTCTTTACCCTTTCATGTTTCACCCATACCGTGGCACACAATTGGTCTTGTCTACTTGACACACTTACCTACGAGAAATGGCTTTAACAATATGCTAATTGTAGTAGATTATCTCACTCGAATGGCCAATTTTCTGCCGTGTACAGAGACTATTACTGCCGAAGAAGCTGCTACTATGTTTTTAAAGGGAGTCTACCGATTACATGGACTACCCCGTGTGCTTGTCAGTGACCGTGACCCGAAATTCGTCAGTGGCTTCTGGCATACACTTTGGCGACGCCTCGGAACGCTCTTGAACATGTCTTCCTGTCGACACCCGGAGACATACGGACTAACGGAGCGTGAACAACACATTCAAGCATCTTCTTTGTTGCTTTTGTTGTTACGACGGTTCTGATTGGACAGCCTTACTACCTCAAATGGAATTTGTGTACAACGCTTCTCGTGCACTCGGAATTGAACACACCCCTTTTGAGGCTAATTTTGGGTTCTCTCCTGAGGAGCCTCTAGAACTTCTGTTTAGCATGCGACCTTCAATTCTGGTTTCGCAAGACGCAACATAGCGGTTACGATTGTTACATGAAATACATAACTTGGTACGCTGTGTGATACAGCTACGTAAGGACGAGACGCAAGCACGCACAGGCACGTCAACTGCGCCACACTTCGTCGGAGGAGACAAGGTATCATTTGTCACATCAAATCGTTTCTTACTATCAAAGTTGGGGGGGCGATAAGGAATGATTACACTCGGTGAGTGACACTGCATGTCATCTCACCCTCAGCAAGTGCCTAGCACTTGCCTATCACAGGACACGCACTCACCTTGTGGTGAGCACACGCCAACGTATATTCTGAGCATTTACATGATATCTCACGCTCAGCAACTTGCCACCATCATCAACCTAATCTATTGCTTATAATCTCTATTGCTTATCATCTTATTGTGCTGAGTCACAGCCGTACTATCACGATGCTACTTGACCAACATTGCCGTGAAGCAACTTGATTACCACACAAACTATGTCTCGCAACACTCCCCCTTGCTAAGCAGGCAATCCCATGATGGCATTGCACAACTTATCGTGCCTTGCACTCACTAATGGCTTGGTAAGCACATCAGCAAGCATGTTCCCCGTCGCACATTATTGCACCTCGATGTCTCCGCTCTCCACCTTCTCCCGACAGAAGTGGTACCTCACGTCCATGTGCTTGCTGCGTCCGGTCGTCATGCTATTCTTGCTGAGTGCAATACAACTCTGATTGTCCTCGTGAATTGTGATGGGAGACCCGGAGTCTTAGTGAAACTCGTGGAGCAGTTGCTTCAAAAACATCGCCTCCTGAGTGGCCGCAGTCAGCGTCATATACTCTGCCTCCGCTGTCGACAACGCCACAGTTTGTTGCCGCTGACTTTTCCAACTCACCGCTGCACCGTTGAGCATGAACACATACCCCGAGCGAGAGCGCCGCTCGCCAATATCACTCGCGTAGTCAGAATCTGGCCATCCTACCACCTTTGATGAGGGTGCGCCACCGTACATCAACACCGACTCTGTTGTCCCCTTGAGGTAGCGGAGCACCCTCTTGGCTTGCTCCCAATGTGACTGAGAGGGGTCGGACATGTACCTACTAAGGTGGCTAACAGCCATGGTGATGTCGGGCCGTGTGCTTACGGAAGCGTACAACAAGCTGCCGATCAAGCTTTGGTACGGCACTAGACCGGGAGGCAACCTTGATGTCGACATCTCCACACCATTGCTCAAAGCATCGACCGCCACAGGTGAGCTCACTGACTTGCAGCCCATCATGTTGAAGCGCTACATCAACACCGACTCTGTTGTCCCCTTGAGGTAGCGGAGCACCCTCTTGGCTTGCTCCCAATGTGACTGAGAGGGGTCGGACATGTACCTACTAAGGTGGCTAACAGCCATGGTGAGGTCGGGCCGTGTGCTTACGGAAGCGTACAACAAGCTGCCGATCAAGCTTTGGTACGGCACTAGACCGGGAGGCAACCTTGGTGTCGACGTCTCCACACCATTGCTCAAAGCATCGACCGCCACATGTGAGCCCACTGACTTGCAGCCCATCATGTTGAAGCGCTCCAACATATCCAAGACGTATTGTTGTTGTCCAATCCTGATGGAGCGGCTGCCACGATCACGCTTGACTGTCATGCCAAGCAACCAAGACACTAGACCGAGGTCTTGCACGTTGAACCTTTCGCCGAAAGCCGACTTGAACCCAACAATGAAGGTACCCGTTGGTCCGACGATGATGTTGTCGTCCACGTACAACGCCAAGACATAAAGCTCACCCTCCTTGATGAAAACGTAAATGCCGGGATCCACCTTGGATTGGCTGAAGCCATACTCCTCTAGCCATGCCGTGATTGTCTTATTCCAGTTCCTAGGAGCTTGCTTGAGGCCATACAATGATTTCTTCAACAAGCACACTCGCTCCTCTCCATTGTTGTCGGTGTGGCGAAATCCTTCCGGCTGCCTCATGTAGATTTCCTCCTCGATATCGGCCTCCAAGAATGCCGTCACCACATCAAGCTGCTCCACCTCCCGATCATTATAAGCAGCAATCGCGAGCAACATTCGAATAGAAATTACCCTCACTGTGGGAGCGAAGGTCTCGTGGTAGTCCACACCCTTCTCCTGAGTAAACCCGCGAGCCACAAGTCTTGCTTTGTACCTTGCAATCTGCCCATTTGCATCGCGCTTCAGCTTGAACACCCACTTGGAATCTACGAGTTTGCGACCGGCAGGACAAGGGACCAATGTCATTTAGGTTTTCCGATATACAAGTGAGTCGTACTCGCTCTTGATAGCTGCCTCCCACTCCCCCGATTGGGGACTCCTCAGCGCTTGCTTGTATGACACATGCTCTTGAACAATCGGGCTGCTGGCTGACCTAATAGCTGCGGCACTTCCCGCAGTCCATCCATCTCCCGAAGCGCCCGTTGAACGGAGATTATACCTTGGACTGGGTACGCATTGCTGTGGTGCGGCAGTGGATCGAAGATTAGACGTTGGACGTGGAGTCTCCCCCGAATGCATGTCCCGTTTATCTTTCATCGACCCGGAATGTTGCAGCGACTCCCGTAGCGGCAACTCCCCCGAAGATGTATCCCGTTCTTTGCTACACATGGTGCGCGGGATGCTGTCCTCTTCATCATCATTGCCTTGCTCCGCATTGCTCTCCCCCATGGAGAGGACAGCAGCCTCATCGAACACCACGTTACGGCTGCTCACCGCCCGACGAGTAGCAGGATTGTACACCAACCACGCCGGTGATTCGGAAGCGTAGCCCACAATGACACCCTTCCACGCGCGATCGTCAAGTTTGCGGCGTTGAGACTTGTCAACGTGGACATATGCCGGACAGCCGAAGACCCGCATGGAGCTCAAATCAGGCCGTCTACCGGTCGCCAAGGTGAAAGGTACACCGCCGGCTCCGCTACTATGGACACGATTGCGGACATGCACCGCAGCGGCCATCGCTAGAGCCTAATACGACTTAGGCAGCGCGGCTTGCCGGATCATTGACTGCGCCATCGGGACCAATGGCCCCCACTGCCGCTCAATCCGGCCATGTTGCCAATGCGCGTAAGGGGCAGTGATCTCCACGGCGATATTAAACTCCTCCAAGAGGTTTTGGAAGGCAACACCTAAGAACACCGTGTCATTGTCCACCCGAAGACGACGAACCGTGTGCCCAAGAGAACGGATGGTAGTCAACATGCGACGGAACGAGGCGGGAGCCTCATCCTTGGAGCGGACCGCATCACGCAGCATGAAACGGCTCCGGAAGTCAACCGCACACAAGCTCTACCGCCGTCCTCCCGAGGATGGAACACTCATAGGACCGCAGAAGTCTAAGCCGAGGACCTCAAAGACACCAACGTTCCGGTCAGCCGGCTCACGCGAGATACGGCGGACTTGCGACTTACACACAACACATGTCTCACAGAAGCCCAACTCCTCCGACGCAGAAAATGCCACACCCTCCACCTGAGTTGCCAAGAGCCCGTCCAATTGCGACTCGCCAAGGTGACCGAGTCGGGAATGCCACAAACGTTTTTCCAATGGCGCAGTGGCGACCGAAGCGGTAGGATTCGACGAAGCAACCCGCGCCGGCAACCACACCAACAAATGCGCGCGCTCGAAAGAAAACCATCACGCCACCACCATGACCGACATGAAGACGAAGGTGGTCCACGGGATCAGCTAACACCACAGAATGACCTTGTCGCCGAGCTTGGGTGAGGCTGAAAAGCCGATGGTAAGACCACGACGCGCGACGGGATAGCTCAGGGACGTTAAGCGCATTCTTTAGCATGGGCAGGAATCTCCTCGCCATCGTCAGCCTTCACGATGATGCGGACCGAGCCCACGCCGACAGCGCGGGCGCTAATACCCTTCACCCAAAGCCGGTCGGTGAGCGCTCGATACTCACAGAAGTCACGGCTCACACTAGTCATGTGATAGCTAGCGCCGCTGTCGGCCAACCACATCCACGTTTCCCCATCGCGCTCGAACATGTGTCGAGCCTCGGAGAATGGCCTCGCAGCGGTGGCCGTCACGTCCATGACCGCCGGAAAAGCAACAGGGGAGTCCACATGCGCGGAGTTACCTCCGGTGTTGTTGTCCGGGCACTCAGACCTGCGATGGCCCTTCTTACCACAGCCATAGCAAACACCACGAAAGATTCTTGCTCCGCCTCTGCCATATGAGGTACGACGAGTAGTCGCAGCTCCTTGAAGAGCTTTCAGTTGGTCTTGGAGCTCGGAGACTTATCGCTTCAAAAGCTCAATCGTTGCGTCATCATGAGACGCTGCAAAAGCCGTAGGCGTTGGGGGCTCCGTTGTATGTGATTGCGCACGACTCTCGATGCGCATGCCCTTTTGACGAAGATCACGCTTGACGGTATCCATGCTGAGGTTGTCTACGTCCCTCGTGTCGGTGATGGAGTGGTATTCGCTGCGCAGGCCCTTCACAAAGTACATGGTGATACGCCGGTCGTGGACGACATCCCCAACTCGGGCAAGTTGTCGTTGCAATCGAACTAACCGGTTCAGGTATTGAATGCCGCTCTCGCCGTCCGCTTGCGGCGTCTCCAAGTCCTGCAATAGTTCCGTACACCGATAAATACCACCGTCCTCATAGTGATTGACTAGCGCGGTCCATGCAGTGTGGCCGCAGGTCTTGTCATCTTCGCCAACATTCTCGATAATGGAAAGATCGTCCTCCGGCAGCGCAAGAATCAATGTGAAGTACATGTCGACTTGTTGTTGAGAGGAAGCGGCACCATCCAACGACAAAGCCGGAGCCCACTTTTGCATCAGGCCAAATGCACGGAAACGTTTCTTCCACACATCAAAATCTCGTCTCTCCCCACTGTTTCATAAAAGTTTCGGTAGTTTTACGGAGTCCATATCAGGTGCGTCGGATGCGCTCTCAAGAGCACCAGAAAATCAGGAAAATTGCCACCAAGAAAAGTACCAAGTACCGGTCAAGAAGCGCGCAACACGGCTCAGAAAAGGAGACGACAAAGGGCTCACCGAAGACGCAGTTGTACTCCCGGAGTCTATGTAGCCAAGGCAATCAGAAACGAGTCTCAGAAGGTCGGTCAAGTGACGTCGGACAGGAGTGCTAATGCACTTGTGGTAAGATGCCTTTCAAAAAAAAGTCAGCCGGACCACTATAGGCTTTCACGAGAAAAGAAACTGGCGGGTGACAAGCTCCGGAAGCGAATAAAATTCCACAAAGCGCCAAGCTATAACAAAGGAAGCAACCCGATCTTCACGTCACACGAGTCGGCGTTCGGGGGTTCAAGGCTCCAAGCGACACAAACAAGTCGCTACCAGCCGGGTATCAAAGTAAAGCTACAAACTCAAGCAAGAGCCAGCCACTTTGTGAGCCATCCGCACCTCACGTATCGTGCGACACCACAAAGGTCTACCACTCTTCGAGAAGCAAGCTCTAGGTTCAAGTCAAGACAAATGACTCCAACAAGTAGCGATTTGAGGGCCCGTAAACTATCAAAGTTGAGGGGGCGATAAGGAATGATTACACTCGGTGAGTGACACTGCATGTCATCTCACCCTCAGCAAGTGCCTAGCACTTGCCTATCACAGGACACGCACTCACCTTCTGCTGAGCACACGCCAACGTATACTATGAGCCTCTAGATGATATCTAACGCTCACCAACTTGCCACCATCAGCAACCTAATCCTCTCTATTGCTAATTGGCTTATCATCTTATTGTGATGAGTCACAGCCGTACTATCACGATGCTACCTGACCAACATTGTTGTGTAGCAACTTGATTACCACATATTGGACCTTTTACAGTGGATGAGCAAATTGGGAAACACAATTACAGATTGAAACTTCCAGCGACAGTACGCTTACATCATGTGTTCCATGTGAACAATTTACGACCGTGCTCTACCGCTCCACTACGAACAGTTGTCCCGGTGACTGTTCGTGAAGGAGACGACGAGGAGTTTGACGTCTCTCACATATCTGTTGTGTGCATTAAATCGTTACATGGATGACGAGGCAATTATTTACTCTTCATGACGCACTTCCGTGATGATGGCATTCTACCTGTCCGGCACCGGTTGAACGAGGTGCACCGAACTACGGCGTTACAAGATTTCTTGGAGACGCCCCAGTGGCACAAGTTTGCCAAGCGTACATCGACTTCATGCACGCTCATCCAACGCGCATTCCCGAGTCCCAATAACTGCTTCAGTTTAGGAGCTAAGACCACGGAGGCCTGCCTAGCGGCGGCCTCACTGATCTGTCAAGAGGGGGAGGGTACGAGTGTGACGAGGACAGTCTTGCAACAATACATTGCATGACATTGTACATGTACTCGTTACGAATTCCAATTCGTGCTTTTCCATCGGAAGGACGTACATCGTGGGTACGTCGCTACTACAATATTGCGAGGGTTCTGATGCGTGTTGTAATACAAGTACCTCCCGGGACGTACACGTACGCACAATAAGCCTAACTAGCCATGCGACCCGCCGAACGAGGCTCCCAATGCTAAACGAGGTTCCCAATGCTAGACGAGCCGCGTCGCTAGTATGGTGACGACGGTTGGAGAGCCCTAGCACCTGACACGTAGACCAAACGAGAGCACGTGCAAGCTAGCTAGGCGAAAGCTATTTAAGCCTAGTGCATTAGAGGGAGGTGACAAAACCTTTTAACAATTCCTTTGTTCAATTACAATCTATTGTCAAAACACTAAACATTTAAGCGTCTTCACATCTCTCCCTCTATCTGCACTTCCACCAAAAGAGATAGGAGAAGATGGCAGAACATAACAGATTTGTAACTCCATTTAGCTCTCAAAAGGCCAACTGCCACACTTTTATGGATTAAACATGTGGCGCTTTGGCACAATTTTGGAGGGTTTATGAGTTTTTAAAAGCGAGAACCCCTCAACCCATATGCATACTCGAATGGTCGGTACAAACGAAGGTACCTCCATAGATTCTCTCACATCGTGCCCCGCCGTCCTCCCGTAAGAGCTTCCCCTCCGGTACTCCACCCCTACGCATCCAAGCCAAACTTCATCTGCCTATTACAACTCCGTTTGGCAAGACTCTCAACGACGGCGGTACCTATCGATTACGAAAATTAAATTGGAAATATTGTACCGATAGCAACCTAGCATGCACCGCGGAGCTAATACGCACTAGACATACCACTCTCGCCGACGCTCTCCACCGCTACTCGCTAGGCACCACATTGAAAATCTTACACATCGTCATAAGCGGCACCGGCACGACCCCACACACCTCTACGACGTCAAGTATCATATCTACGCGCCCACCGGCGGCTTAGTGGCGGCGACCCCGGGGGGTGCGCTCGCATGCCCGTCGGTACCTACCTCTACCTCCACGCAGTGAGCGCTTGTAACCGTGTAGCCATGCCATGCCTAGCACGGTAGAGGGGCTAAACAAGATACCGGAATTTGCGATCCGTGTGATCAAGAGGTGTCGGGAAGCCATGTACGGAGGTTTTTGGAAATCATAATGTTCGTGCTCCAACACTAAGATCCCTCGCTCGGCCCGTCCGATATGTTCCCTCGCGATTGGATACTTTTATAAAATCTCCCGATATGGAGGCGGGGGAAGTGTTTTTGAAATATTTTCTGACGGGGAGGGTACGGACGGATGAGCGGTGGGACGCGGATGTTGGAGCTGGCGGCGGACAACCGGGAAGCAGCGCCGCGGAAGGGCCCTCGCCTAACGTCGACCAACGCTCATGAGGTCAAGCATACCCATACATGGGGTGGAGCTCGACACCCGCAGAGAGGAGGACAACCACGGTGAGAAGAGCGGCAAGGTTTGACGGCGTTGATTTTAGATCGGCCGCCGCCGGAAGAACCATGTACGGAGGGTTTGGGCTAAAACGTCCGTACCCGGCACCTTTGAGGTCGGGGCCTCGATATGACTTTTCCACCCAAGCTACCCTCTCGTCGGTACCCACCATCGACAAGAGTGCCTCGGGCGGTGTGCTAGGGTTATCGGGACAACACACCGCCCGTATACCACAAGGGGAGGGTACGGGCGGCATTTTACGAGTCAACCGGTGCCGGAAACAGTTGACAACCGACCGGGACAAAATAAACGCGACGGGAGAAGCGAAAGACGGCAACCACTTGTGGATGTGGTGTTCTCCTCTTTGCCCCGAAGGGTGGGTGTTGTAAGTAATTCCTAATGTAGATTAGTTACAGAGAGCTAATGTATGCTCTGATAGAAGTCCTTATGTACAGGACATCATCTAGAGTGCCTGAGCACGATATCACGAACTAGCGTATAGACAGCTAACAGCTATAGCTGAAACCACTTCTCTAGTCTCACCACCAGCCGTCACCCAAGGCTGGTTGTGTAGCGTACATGTAACCAGCACACCGCAAGTTACAGTGTCTTCCTTATCGAACCGTGCATACCACGTTCAACAGGTTATGGAGCCCTCCACCTGAAGGATACGCGAGACAGCAGTGTCATTCGGCGTGCAACTTGGAAACTCGCCCGAAGGCAACGCCAACCATATTTTCAAAAACAATAATACTTTACACCTTACTTTACTTTTACTTTTATTTCTTCACTTTTTAATTCTGTTCTCCGGAACAATCCCGCTACCTTCGGACCTACTCTAGCCTACCACGGCTATATTCTACTCTACGCCTCGACGACCTAGCCAACCGCACAAGCGCACTCGCTTGTGCGGACAGGGTGCATAAAGGTCCAAGCTGGAGTGGGGAAGGGGGGAGCATTGTGAGGGTGAATACCCATACACAGGGTGCACGACAGCATCAGCCGTAACTTAGCGCAGCGGACATATACACCTGCCTGTTATTGCCTCGGCTGTCACTGTGCCCCACACTGGGTGGAAGATACGGAAAAGGTACTCTGAGACACCCCGGGGCTACAGGCCGAGGGGTCGGTGGGCATCAGGCCGTCTCTTTGTATACCGCCGTTAGGCACAATTACCGCTAGTGGATTTTTCCACTGCCCGGTTGGGTACTTGTCCTTTTTTCTTGGAATGGCGCCAAAATCGAAACCGGCACCTACGGCATCGGCCGTCGACTCGGCTGTCGACTCCGGTACGTGCGACACTCCGTCGGTCGACTCAGCCGGCGACAGCATTCGACTGGTAATGGAACAATTGCAACTACTCCACGCACGTATGGACGACCAGGCCCGGACGCAGTCTGAGCTACTCCGTTGGGACGCGCTGCGCGATCACCCGTCCCCTATCGACTCGCGGGCGAACCCTCCTATGCACGAACCATACATGCATACTGGCGCGTTCGTGCCTGCTCCTGTGCACGAGCCAACACATTCTGGCACAACCAGTCGTCGACACACCATCGACCCGGGATTTGTTGCCATGACGGCTGACTGGGGTAACAACTTCGATGGTGACTCGTTCTCTCGGTCGTTTCGCTTGGAAGCTCCACTAATGCCCAAGGCGGGGGAATTTAGAACATGGAAGCGCGACTTCATGTCGTTCTTGTCCATCAAGGGAGCTGCGCTGATCCCTCAGCTGGCTCTGTCCTCTTCTGGCGTTCCCTTGAATCCACTCGCTCAGCGGTTCGCGCACGCTATGCTCGTTCAGTGCTGCAGACATAATAAGGCGGCTGCACAAGCAATCGCTAGTGTTCCAGCAGGCCGCCCTGAGTGCGGAACAGCTGCATGGGAATTATTGTGCGAGAGACTGGACGCGCAGTCCATATCCCGCACCCTGTCGCTCCTGGATCGTATCATGGTGCGTCAGGCTTCCGGACAGTCCGTCTCTGCGTACGTACACGCTGTGAAACACCACTTTGACGAACTTAACGAGTGCCTGCAGCTGAAGGATGGTTCTGCTGCGATTCACCCGCACGTGCTCGCCCTGGTCCTGATCCGTGGACTTTCTAACGTTGGGCAGTATGGCCAGGCTAAACAGTGTGTTATTAATGCCTTTGACACTGACTTCATCCTGTCCACCGACAAAGTGATGAGCAGCATCATTCACCAGGCGCAGAACCTGGACGCTGACGTCTCTGGTCATCCTGACAGTGCTGATGCGGGACATCCAGTCAATGCCTTCCTTGCGGACCGGAAGCGCCAGGGTGGCCGTGGCATTGGCGGTTGGACCTCGGACAAGAAGAAGTCCAAGTTTACAATGAAGTGTGGGGCCTGCGGGGACCCAAATCACGTCTGGTCTACCTGCAAGGCGCCAGATGCTGATGTCCTCCGCTGGACACTGGCCAAGCGCAAACAGATTGCAGAGAAGTACGCCGGGCAGCCGCCTCCCACCGCTCACCTCAGCGACCTACCTGCTGAGGGAGAGGCGGGGGATGCTGCTGCTGAGGACGTACTGGAATATGACATGCAGGACGAGTACGACGACACAGAGGTCGGTACATCCTTTGCCTCTGTTGCTTTCGCGTCCGCTACAGCCCCTGTTGCTGATCTGTCGGATTACTGGGTTGTTGACTCCGCTTGTTCTGTTAACTTAACGTCTTTCGATCGGATTTTTCGGAATTTCGTCCCTCGACCCGCAACAGCACTGTCGGTGGTGTCGGTGTCACAGTACAGGGCAGTGGAACTGTTCGCATTCCCATTTGTCTGATTTCTGGTCGAACGGTCTTTCGGCGCGTTCATGCACTCTATACCCCTGATTTGTCCTCCCGGTCTGCGCAGCGTATCAGTCGTTTACTGGCCGTCAGCTGGATGCAGAAACACTCGGGGTGTGAGTTTTCTTTCCCCACAAACACTGACTCCGGCATGCTGTTGGTCACCACAGGAATGGGGATGCTAATCCCGTCGGGAAATGGACTATATCTCCTTCCGAGGTCGCGTGCCTGCGCGGGGCTGTCCTCGCGCGACGTAGACAGTTTTAGACAGAAATCTGTCGCACTTGTTGATGGGTGTGACGCTGCTTTGTGGCATAGTCGGATGGGTCATCTGAACATGCAGAGTCTTCAGGCTCAGCACTCTCATAATACGGCGTCTGTGCCTATTATGCCTAGTTATGTAAATGATCTCTCTTGTGCGTCATGCAATTTGAACAAAGCTGTGTCTGCGCCTAAAAATCGCACAGCATCAAAGAAGCCAGCTGCCCACCTCCAGCATATGTCGTGTGACTTGTGGGGTCCTGTCAGTGTCCCATCGCCTTACGGTCTGAAGTATTGCCTGCTGGTCATTGACCATCACACAAACTTCATGTGGGTTAGGTTTCTGAAGTCCAAGGATGAGACATGCGCTAACCTCGAGACCATTCTCCTGGACGCGCGGCACACCCATGCCCGGTTCCACTCCCAACACCATGCTTTTGCGCCGTTTCTGAAATTTGACTCGGACTCGGTGTTCGAGGCAGCGAACACGCAGCTCATGTGCACAAGATTGGGGTTCAGCACTCAGTTCTCTGCCCCATACGCGCATCACATGCTTGGGAAAGCGGAACGTCCGTGGCGCACTCTGCGCGACTGCGCGTCCTCCATGCTACATGCGATGTCTGTGCCAAATAGCATGTGGTCATGCGCGATCAGCACGGTGGTCCATCTCCGTAACCGCACGTATCGTCGCGCTGTTGGTCCATCCGGAGGGGTTCCTCTCGTCCTTTTGACATGCGCGGTTCCGGACGCGTCTGTTTTTCGAGTGTTTGGGTGTACGGCATTTGCTAAGGTACCAAATAGTCTGAGACGGAAACTCGGCCTGAAGGCATTCCGAGGGGTGATGGTGGGGTACTCGCACAACTCACCAGGATATCGCATCTACAACCCTGCAACCCGGCGCATCACAACGTCTGTGCATGTCAAGTTTGAGGAACTTGTGCCCGGGTTTGGGTCATCCCACCCCGTCGCCTCGTCGATCGACGTGTGTGCAGATGCAGAGACTATGTCTGTTCCCCCTGCCAGTCACCCACTCCCAGACCTGCACATGGATGCGGAGGACACTGTGACTGTGACTGAGGTCGAAAGACCCACTCGCCTGCGCGGCCCGCCCGCTCATTTCGAGGACTACGTTGCTCACGTGTCAACTGTGCCGCGGGTGTGTGTCACTGACTCGTGTGAGACCGACCTGTCTGACCACAAGGACGACATCTTTCCTCTTCCAGATCTCTCCATGATGGTAGCTCACCCACGTCATCAGGGCTCTGAAGGACCAGTGGGAGACGTCGCCCTGGTGTCCGCGAGAGTCTGTGTTGAACCAACATCCTACAAGGATGCTTTGGTTTGTCCAGAGGCGGAGGAATGGAAGCATGCTATGCAGTTGGAATTCGACTCTCTAACGTCTAATCAGACATGGGATCTCGTTCCCCTGCCTGCACGACGCCGCGTAGTCAACAGCATGTTGGTTTATAAGGCTAAAACAGACGGTTCTGGTGCCGTTTCTCGGTACAAGGCGCGGTTTGTCGCAAAGGGGTGCAGCTAGCGCGAGGGAATTGATTACACGGAGACATTCTCACCCGTCATCCGCCTCGCTAGCCTCCGCGTCTTCTTCAGTATCGCCGCAGCTCGTGATCTAGAACTGGGGGGTCTCGACATCGACACGGCGTTCCTGTACGCGCCCATTAAAGAGGATGTCTACATCAGACAGCCCCTTGGGTTCGATGACGGGACCACCAATGTCTGTCACCTGCGCCGGTGCCTCTACGGCCTGAAGCAGTCACCCCGGGAGTTCAATGAGCTGCTTCGCGACTGGCTCGTCTCTCAGGGATGGCGCCAGCTGATGTCCGACCCGTGCATCTACATCTTTGAGGCAGAGGGCGTTTTCGCCATGATTGCCCTCTACGTGGATGACATTCCGGTGGCGTGCAACAACACCGCCTGGCGGGTGGCCTTCACCGCCTTGGTGCGATCCATGTTTGACATCAAGGACCAGGGCGACCTGTCGGACATCATAGGCATGCACATTACACGGGACAGAGCTGCACGCACCATCAGTCTGGATCAGAGCAAATACGTGCGTGAACTGCTCGACAAGCATGACATGGTGGACTGCAAACCCTCGTGTCTGCCCATGGACCCTGGCTTCTTGGCTGCCATCGCCAAACAGACACCGGTACCCCTCACGGGCGCGGACCGGGACATCTACCCGAGCATGCTTGGCAGTCTGCAATACGCCGCCGTTTGCACTAGACCGGACATTTCAACCGCGCTTAGCATTCTGGGCTCTGCGCAGGCTAACCCCACGGTGGCACACATGCAAGCCCTTAAGAAGGTGCTGCGCTACCTCAAAGGGTCTCCCAACATGAGCCTGACGTTGGGGGGGGGGGGGGGGGGGTGCGGACAACACTCTCCAACTGACAGGCTTTGCTGATGCAGACTGGGGCAATGACTGTGAGACACGCCGTTCACGATCGGGTTTCATGTTTACACTGGGGAGAGGTGCAATCAGCTACAAGTCGAGGAAACAGTCCTGCGTCGCACAGTCAACATGCGAGGCAGAGTACTACTCCGCAGCGGACGCAACTAAGGAGGCCATTCATATTCGACAGATGCTTTCGGAAATCTTCAGTCAACCTGCCAGCGGGACGACCACCATCTGGGAAGACAACCAGAGCTGCATTGCCTATTCGCAGAATGCACTAGTGAGCGAGAAGACCAAGCACATCGACCTGAAGTATCACTTCGTGAAGGACCACGTGCAGCTGGGGACTATCAAACTACGGTACCTACCCACAGGTGACATGGTCGCTGACATGCTCACCAAGCCACTGCCCGGACCTGCACTCGTGAAACACAGGAGCGCCATCCTGGGGACATCCGGACCCATGCAGCGACACACGTCGTAGAGGGAATTATGTAATCACTTTCATCTGGTTACAAGACACACCTTAGCTATCTTGAGGGGGAGTGTTGTAAGTAATTCCTAATGTAGATTAGTTGCAGAGAGCTAATGTATGCTCTGATAGAAGTCCTTATGTATAGGACGTCATCTAGAGTGCATGAGCACGATATCACGAACTAGCGTATAGACAGCTAACAGCTATAGCTGAAACCACTTCTCTAGTCTCAACACCAGCCGTCACCCAAGGCTGGTTGTGTAGCTTACCTGTAACCAGCACACCGCAAGTTACAGTGTCTTCCTTATCGAACCGTGCATACCACGTTCAACAGTGGGGGAAGCATATGCCATGTGGAGAGATGCGACGGGAGGAGCGGCCATCATCTCGGACGAGGATGTGCGTGCATCGAGTCGGGGCCTTCGACGACCCGAGCGGAGGGGTTTTTCGCCCACCTCCCCCCCGCCCCAAAGCTCCGGCACGACCGGAGTCGCACAAGAGCCTAGATCATGTATGCCCAACTCGACCATCACATGCTGACGAGCTAGGATGATCAACGCCGTCGAGAGGCGGGAGCGGGCCGCGCGTCGTGGAGATAGCGACATCATATTTTTCATATTTCTACCGTGGCGATAGACCCTATCTGTCCTTGTTTGACTCATATTATGTTGTTATTGCCGACGGAGAGGGACGGACAAGGAGACGCTTCGGCGTAAACCGCTAACCCTAAGTCCTAGATGGTAGTACTGGGTACGCCCTCAAAGAGTCGCCGATTTATCGGTACTCTTTGTAAAGACAATATAATTTCTATCACATCTATCCTCATAACCCTACGCACTGACCCCGAAGATAAAATCATCGCCATACCTCGCCTCGAAGTCAATAACATTTTTTCCAACTCCACTTTCATTCGGTACAATGATAGCATAACCTCATACTCAAATATAAATTCAAAACCGCATGACCATCCGCTCGACCCACCGCCAATCCACCCGCCCCTATCTCTAACACGCGACCGCTCCCGCTAAACGTACCACCTCCCGCGGGACATGTAAAGCACTCGCCACACACTCGGAGAGGACATAACATGCGTCGACGGTCTAGCCCCAACCAGTAACTTTCCTAGATGGCTTAGTTGGGAAGGCCAAGAGACATCAACCGACGGTAGTCGGTACATATTGTAAATCACTTTCATTTCTACAAATGAGAATATGCTTATCAATGTATGTAATTCAAATGTTGTGCATCGTAAATATGATGAGCATTATTAGGAATGCTTGCAATATTGCCATGGTGCACGGGCCTTTCCCAAATAATCTATGGTCTCCAATGATAAACATCTCCAAAAAAGAGGAGTAAATAAGGGGGGTATCGTGTCGGTATTGTCAAGGTGGGTGCAATTACCAATTTTGTGGTCGTTGACGATGAAGTGGCCGCACATTGAATTGGGCATTGAACAAAACGTTCCCCTACGAGTAGGGCGCTGAAGTACTGAAAGCAGATTGTTGTTCATATGCGAATTACTGGTTGGCAAAGGCGCAGTAGGGACCACACAAGCTAATCAAGTATGTCGAAGGGGGTGTCCATGTGCTTATCCTAAAAGCATTTGTCGAGTTATTTGTTGTGCTTTACTATGGAGTCGAGCTTGATGTTCGTGCAATAGTGTATTCGAAATACGTCGTGCGGTGACATGTGGAGTGAAATGGCCAAGTTTTGTCTCAAAGATTGACCCCCCCCCCCCCGGATTATCCCTTAAGTCACATAATGAGAGGCCGTCCAAAGACTATCCTAGGCTGAGACAATCCACGAAAGGCCAATATGCATCAAAGAGCGGGGCCCACCCATTGCCACGAAATGCTTTATTACATTTTATGCATCCCACCGCGGCACGTCAGAACAATTACCGCAAAAAGACACACCCGCCGCACTATCCAACACGCCTTACTTATTAAAACGAGAGAAGATGGCGTGCGATGAATATAAATGCACCGAAAATATAAATCACTATGCTGCGGAACCGAGTTAGCTAGCAAAACGAAATGGCACATAGACGACAACCAATACATAATAATGCCGCCACCGCCCCAGGTCTCTCACAATTCCGAAGACATGCACGGATCACGGTTTTTTCCCTGGCAAGGTGAAGCCTACCCACGTGCCTGCGGTGTAGCCCCGGAACGCGATGTCGTTGCCGTAGCTCTCATGCTGCTTCTTTTCCAGCAAGGTGGTCGCCATCATCAGCGTGAACTGAATTCCGGCGCAGCCCAGGACGGCGCCCAGCACCCACGGCCAGCAGAAGTGGAACTCAGGCATCGCACACGCCAAGCCAGCCACCAGGCTGCCAGCCCACAGAAGCTGCTCGCCCGTGTAGTTCGGGTGCCTCATCCAAGCATACAATCCTCTGTCCACCCAACGATCCGGCGCACGGGCTTTGTAATACGACTTTTGGAAATCGCCCACCGCCTCGATGAAGCCCCCCAACGCCATCGCCCCCAGCGCTAGCTTGCAAATCAGCAGACTGGAGTGAGGCGCGGCGGCAGCGTAGCGCGCGGATAGCACCAGCGGCGCAGCCATCCCCAAGTAGAGCAGCGCCACGGAGAATATGAATGGGCTGCGCTGCAATCGCTTCGGAGGCGCTTTACTTTCAATCCGTTCAACAAAGTCTCGAAACTTCTTAATGCTCAGCTGCGAGTCACGGGCCACCGAGGCACAGCCACATCAGGGGGGCCACGTGTAAAAAATAGATAGTGTGCTGTGACAGCTTCAGCCTCAGGCATGGTCCGAGCCGTGCATGACGCGCCGTGTGGCAACATGGCAGTGAATGATCACATGTTGTGACGTGGTTGAGTGGTGCAGTGTGTCAAAAGGATATGGACATGGCTGGCGCTACCTGACGCCACAGCAGAAATGCGCCCAGTCGCAGGCCGTACAAGAAGATAAGCAGGGCGTGGGTGAACGCCAGCTCGGAAAGTCCTCCCGCAACGAGGGGAAGGCCGCCCACCAAAGCCATAGCACCTAACGATGTAATTTGTAAGTAAATACAACACAGAAGAAAACGTATTAGATGAAATAAGGAAAAAAAAAAAACATACGTCGCGCTCCGAACCGACACGGCTTATGCCGCGCGGGGGAAGAGCCTGGGCGAAGAAAGGGTAGAGAGGGACGGAGTGAAGTCGGCGTGGTGTGCGTGAGTGTGTGTGTGCGTGTGTTGTGGTTCTCAAGTGCGAAGTCGGAAAGTGCGTGCTGCGCGCGCGTTGCTTTGATGGACAAGAGGCGGGTTCGTACCTGCGTACCCGTAGGACACCGTGTATTCACGCTTCCAGTAGCCCATTAGCGGTGGGATCGTGCAAGCCGCCGCCAGGACAGGCAGAGCGGTTTGGGTAGCGAGGAAGCCGGCGGGGAGGAGTACCGCCGAAACGGTACTGGTACTGCGCCGCGAGCGCCCTGCGGTGCTGGTGCGAGTCGATGAAGGGGGCAGTCGTTGCCGCGAGCGAGCTGGCGTGCTTGCTCTCGACAGCCCGCACGTGACGGCATGACCAGGTCGCCGGGCAACACTCAGTGGAAGGCAGGCGCCAGTAGCGTGGCCCAGTAACGCGCCGTTCCAGGCCGTAGGTTGCATGTTCACCGGTGCTGGCGAGACTGTGCTTGTTGGCCGTTGTTCTTGGTACTGGTACCTGTACGACAGAGCTGCAAAGAAATTGCGATGTGGTGAAATGAGAAAGGAGAGTCGAGAACCGGCTCGAGCGCGGCTACCGAACTACGTGTTCGGAGATCAGCCAAGATGCAGACAGGTGTAGGGCGGCCCCACCTGACTAAACCTGACACTGTGTTTTCGCTTCGGGAGGAACCTTCAAAGGACAGCCCGTCGTGAGGTAGCGATAGGGGGTGGTGTGCCGTCGGAGGTCGCCGTCGTTTGGCTCGGTACCTGCAGAGATTGTATCACGTGATACTGACGTGTGTCGACTGTATGGGAACGAATATATGTAGCTCTAAATTAGAAAACAAATTACAAGAAAAAGCAGTGGAGGCCACCAAGCAAAAAGAAAGCTCTAAATTCAAAGTAAAGCTTCAATTGCATGGTTTAGGGTTTAGGGTATATATGTAATCGGGGCAGTGTAGGGGAAGGGGCAGGCAGCCCCGTCGCGGTGCATGTTGGCACGTGCGCGGGATGGACGGTAGCGTTGTGACAGAGGATGAGGGATTTAGGAGAAGTCAGAGACAGCTGCCGCTTGTGATGTAATCTAGTGAACATGTATCACATCCGTTCATATCATGTGATATCAAAACCTTTCCTGACAAGAAAAAGCAATCGTAGAAACCACTGATCGGAAAGGGAAACATAAGGAGGAAGAAACCCCACTTTGAGTTCCTATCTCCGCGACGCTTTTCAAGAGGGCACTGTTGACGTTGTGGCATACCTTCTTGTTCCTCGGGCTTAGGTTTTTTCCTCTTTTCTTCTTTTTGCTTGGTAGTGGCCTCCACTGCTTTTTCTTGTAGAAAACCCCACATGCGTAAGCCCGAGGAACATGGGGGACATGCCATAATATCGGCACCGCCCTCATGGAAAGCATAACAAAGATAGGAACCCAAAGCACCATGAAGAGCAACAGAAAGACTTTGCAAGAATCCTCGCGGCACATCCCCCGAAAACCGTCGAAAGGGAGCATAAGTAGATCGACGAACGAAATGTTGCATGCGGAAATTACTTTCACAACGCAATCGAAGAGAGTCCGCATCACCCATACCATTACAAATTGCCACAAAAATAGTTGGGCGGTCAACGAACACAACCGCCATAGGCGCCAAGCAACCTGCCCACATCCTCACGCTTTTCCGAGCTAGAGTGTGAGTTCGCCGCCCATCCAAGCTTGACAGCGTACATGTCTCCCTATATTTAGCGATATAATATGAAACTCAACGTTGACCTTCACGTACCACACCACGACAATAGCTATATATGTTTAGGCCCGTGATTTTTTAAGCATGCAATTTATGCCCTCGAGATTCTTTATGACAACGACACCTATGCATCACATGCACGTCGAGCTTGTCCGAGTACGCATCGCGTCTTCTACATAAACACACGGTATGAAAGTGAGTGTAATATTGTCGACGAAATTCCAATAGCGTAAACAATGAATTAAATAATGCGCTATCCTAATGAACGTCGGAAGTAACATTGATTAGTCGCGGTCCACTCCATCATTTCCGCGCTCTTTTCGCTCTTTCCGCTCGTCCGTCTGTAGACCAACACTTGTATTGTGTCAATCGACTCGTTACGAACGATTACGTCGATAAGGTTGATGACAGCATATCGTTGTTGTGTATTGATTGACTACCACCCATACTTGGATCCCGCATGCTCCGGTTCCATAAGGTACACTCCTCCACAAAAGTCCGGACAAGATTTCGCACATTCGCAAGTAAAAAATGTAACTATGCGTCGATTTTATTGACAAATCTCCTGAAATCCTCGGCAATAGTGCCTTTGCGCGCAAAATGGAATGCGCCGACAACTACGAGGGGCGAATTCGAGCACTGCCGGGCGTGTGTACTTGGGGTTATCCCGCCCGCACCCGTGCGTCACGCTCTTTCAAACAGTCGCCGTGGTGGTTAGACGAAGAGAGTAACGGGCGCGCAACGCCGCAATATGAATGCTGATGCGACGGTCGCGCAAATATAATACATAGGCAACGGAGGGAGGAGGTGTTGGGCAGGCCGCTGTGGGGGAAACGCACGAAATCGCGTCTGTAAACTTACCACCGATGTGCGCACAACCCAATGGCAAGCCGCTTTCGGTCACAATGTTCAAGCGATCATAACTTACTCATGTATGGTCAAGTCGTTTTATAACAGGTACCGTTGGACGCGTCCTTTCAATTCGCGTCGAACGCACCTACATTGAAGATCAAAATCTTACATGTAGCTTTGTTATGAATTAGTTTAATTTACAAATTATTCCGCCAAAGCTGAGCCGCAGTGCCAAGCAACACCCATCGAATTCGGCTCACCTCATGAGGCGATTTGTGATATACTTGTGGATATATGATTACCAATTTTTCATTCCCATTGACTTCCGAGCCTAATTCCCGACGCGTGCCACGCGTGGGGCGGGTGTGGTTGGCACAAGCACATACCCAAGCATTCCAAACACCACCGTCAACGTGATGCGTCCCTAACGGCCAAGTTGGACATCGCCTCTCCCCTAAGCCAATCACCCTCGCATGTCTGCAGCGTGCAGTGTTTATCCAAACCTGCGTCATGTGCGTTTTTGCTCGCTTGCTTTCCAAAAACATCATCCGTGCCAACGGCGTGAACTTCCGTGCTCTATTCACACACTCGCAAACCAAGCCTCGCGCATTGAGCACGGCACCCACTTCCAAAAGCCCCCCAAAATATGGGTATGTGGAGCACAGAGTAGTATGCAGCTTGGTATGAGCGCTTGAGCAATGCCCAAGCGTGGCGCTCAGAATGACGTGTGTAGTTGAGACAATTTCCAGGGAATTTATGGGCTTAATTCGACAAACTCCACCGACAACACCCGCTTTAAGCTGAGGTCTAACCACCCCGGATGACGGCTTACTGCTTGCTTTTCGGTTCTCCTACAATTGGGTGGTACTCGGGTATCGTCGTGCTTGACGTGGTGAGAGGGGAGCGTGTTCTTGACTAGCTTATGCTTAACTTAATGCATGTCCGGACTTTTGTGGAGGAGTGCACTTGCAATTCATTGTGGCTAGACTTTTCCTTGTTCATATATCTTAAGATGCTAATTAGACCATGTGTCGTATTCATCGCTTTACCTAAATCTCGTCGCAATGTGCTTCTATAGGTTGTCGAACTGGCACCGCATCACCCATCTTTCATATGGTAGGCGACAATGGTGGTCGCTTAGCCTCGGCCGCAATGAGGCCCAAGCCGGACGACCGGAACGACTTCGGATTGCTCGTTGTCCCCACAAGAATGGGAGTGTTGACGCCTTTGGGAAACGGCCTCTACTCGCTAAGCACCGCCACAACTGTGACGAGTACATTCATGCAATAGTACATTACATTACATTGTACAAGTATTCGTTACTAATCACAATTCGTGCTTTTCCATCGGAAGGACGTACAATGTGGGTACGTCGCTACTGCAATATAGCAAGGGTTTTGATGCGTAATGTAAATCTAACTAGCCACATGACGCGCCAAGCGAGGTTTCCAATACATAATGTGATTCCCCAGACTGGACGAGCCGCTTCGCTAGTCTGTGATAACGGTTGGAAAGCCCTAGCACCTAGCACGAGAAATGAGCATGAGCAGCTGCAAGCTATCTAGGCGGAAGGCTATTTAAGCCTAGTACAGTAGAGGGAGGTGACATGACCTTTTAAAAATCCCCTTTGATTAACTACAATATACGGTTGACCACTAACAATGAGACATCTTCTCAATTCTCCCTCCATATGCACTTCCACCTAGCGATTGAGCAGCGACAGAACAAAACAAAACATATTTGTGTCTGCAGTTAGCTTTTTGAAGGCTAACCGCCACAACAATTCCGGAGGGAACTCCCGCTTTGGACACCTCAGACGTAGTAGACAATAGTGTAGCCATGACCGCATGCTATGTATGACCCTCTCATGTGGCACCGCCGCTGTGGTCATCTTAACATGCAGAGCCTTCGTGCACATCATGACCACGGTGTTTGTTGGAGTTTGGAAGAGCAATGGTTACACGTGAAGTCTAGCCGGCCCCGCTAGGGGGGCAGCAATGGGGACAAAGGGAGTGAAAAGAGAGAGATGGCGGCCGGCAAAGGCACCGGCAGGGCCCGACGACCGCCACTAACGGGGAAATAGAGTACCGCTATTAGCACAACACTAAGTACTAAGATAAGGACTAGCTACCTTGTACATAAGCACTAGGTAATGCAATGCTAGTGCTTACACTCCCCCTATAGGTAGCTTAGGTCTTGTCGTCGCCCTTGTTTGTCTTCTTGTCCTCGTGGCCTTCGCTATTGCGTGCTCGTAATCGAGCACCACACCAACTACGTGTGGGTGCGATTCTTGCGGTCGACAGATGACACATGCCCGCAGCTTGAGTCCATACTATTGGAAATCCGCTATGTGCACGCACTGCACCACTCATCCTCATTCGCCTTCGTCCAAATTCTGAAATTTGACTCAGAGTCCGTGTTCGAGGCCACCGCGACTGGCCGTATGAGTGGTCGGTTGGGTATCGGTGTTTAGTTCTCGGCCCCGTATGCTCATCACATGCTTGGCAAAGCAAAACGCCCGTGGCGCACACTCAAAGACAATGCCTATGCCGCACAACATGTCCGTTCCGAATTCCATGTGGTCGTGCGCGATTAGCACCGTTGTGTACCTTCGCAACCGTACGTTCAGTCGTGCGGTTGGTGTATCCGGTAGCGTTCTCCTCATCCTCCTCACGTCACAGGAGCTAGACGCGTCCAAGTTCCGTGTCTTCGTGTGCACGGTCTTTGCCAAGGTGCCCGGCAAGCTCCGTCGTAAGCTTGGGGAGAAAGCGTTCCGCGGCATCATGGTCGGCAACCCGCCTGACGCCCCGGGGTATCGCATCTACAACCCCACCACACGACGCATCACCACGTTGGTACATGTCGTGTTTCAAGAGGATGTTCAAGGTTTCCCCCCCTCCCTCACCGTCGATTCCCCGATCTCTGGCGGGCTTGACACGGAAAGCGACCGCGGTCCATCACCCCAAAATCACCCTCTTGATCTCCACACGCTCAATGCATACGAGGAGCTTGCCCTCAATGCATACGAGGAGCATGTCTGATGCAGCCGAGGCCCCGCCGCTGCATGACCTCACCCGCCCAAACCGCTTGCGGTCCCACCCCATTCGCTACGGCGAGCTTGTGGCTCATATGTCCGACCACCCGCGCGTGTTTGTTGCCACGTGCTGCGACCCTGAGGAAGGCAAAGCCACGGAGGACATCGTCGCACAACCCGACATGGCCACACAAGTTATTGGCCCCCCGCATCTCCCTCCGGGCGCAACGACCAATGACATTGCTTTCTTGCCCGCCCGAGACTACGTCGAACCGACCTCGTACCGTGCCGCCCTCCCAAGTGCTCAAGCCTCAGACTAGCAAACTGCAATGAAGCAAGAGTATGCCTCCTTCATGGACAATGGGGCGTTGGAACTCGTTGAACTCCCCGCCAACCGCACGGTCGTTAATGGCATGTGGATCTACAAGATCGGACATAAACGGCAGAATCTGTTGGAAAAAGGAATTCGCAGCCGTAGCGTGATTGCATCCAATTGACACTGAGCAAATGTCCAATGCGCTCATCAAACCGCGATGAAAGGCGGGGGTATACAATACGTGAATGGCGCGATGGGTAATTTGGCCATGCACAAGGGGAATGGCAAGTCCGACAATGCCACTGTCATGGACGTCAATCCCGACACTGCCGACCCGAGGAGGGCCCGAGGGTGGCTCAAACGTAACGAAATCGCTGCGAAATACAATGAGGTTGATCGAACATGCCGAATCGATTACATAGAATGATGACTGGTCGGGCCGGGGGTGAGGGAGGATGAGAAAGCGACTAAGTTGAAGGAGATACTCACCTCTTTGTCATCATAAATATCGGTGCACTCCTTAAGTGTGGGCAGGTCCTTCGACGCAGTGGCATGAGGATCGTTGTGAGGGACGTCACTCAGGAGGGCAACGCGGGCAAAGGTTGTATTGTTCGGGGTGCCATACTTATGTACGATCATCTTTCGTTTTGCGAGCGTCCACTTCAGCAATGCGGCATCAAAAGATGTGCATGACCCAATAAGTTACCGCATGCACTGCACTTACTGGGCAGACCGCGGCCAACGCGACCGCCTCGGCTGGGGCGACCACGTCCACCATGGGACCCACGGCCAGCGGCCATAAATGCGGAGATTGGTGCGACTGTAAGAGCAGGGGATGGGTGGTCCGTGCGTGGGAGCTCCGTTTCCATATTCTGGGCCAAGTGGAGGATGATGGCCATAAAGTCGTCTGAGAGGAGGTAGTTGGTGCCGAAGGCATTGATGGTATACATTTTGGCTTGGCCGAACTGGCTTGTACTAGAAATGCCACGCAACATGAGGAGACCCGGATGATGGGGGTGAGTAGCTGTTGAGCCATCGATCATTTCGCACGTCTCATTGTAGTCATCGACCAAATGACGCATGAAGTCCACGTACTCCATAAGGGATTTGCCCATGCGTTGCCGGAGCATGAGGTTGTCGAGGAGGGACAGAGAGCATGCGAAGGAGCGATCATCCAAGCGCTCACACAAGATGTCCAAAGCAGCCGCTCCGCGGTCATGACGAGCATCATAGACGCACTTGAATGCTTGGTATGCGCGCTTTTTCTCACTCGCAACGTGCAGTGACAGAGCGTGTGCATAGTTCTACGCTGCCTCGTCCATCTCGTTCTACACCTGGTTCCGTGATGGCTAGCTGTGGGATGAGGGACGCGGCCTTGAGTGACATGAATGTGAGAAAGTTCCTTTTCCACTACTTGAAGTGTGTATTTGGCCCCATGGTGGGAACATTCTTCTTCATGGAGCGGTTAATAGACTATTTGTCTAAGCCGGTTGTGTCGTTCACTGCCCGTCCGATGACGACATGATCAATGGTGTGGCGACGCCCCCCGCGCCCATTGCTGCCTCCACGATGGGAATGAGCGAAGCTTCGGCGCCATTGCGAACGGCGGCGCCGTCAAGTAGCGACAAGCAGTGGTAAAAACTAAGTGCCTAACAGTGGTTGCATAGAGACGGTATGTTGCCCGACGGCCCCTCGGCGTGATGCGCCGGGGCGTCTCAAAGTACCTTTTCTGTCTCCTCCACAGAGTGTGGGGCACGAGTTGTAGCCAAGGCCAGAACATGTGTAGCGTCGCGCTGGCGGGTGGCTCGCTAATTGTAAGTAAGGATGTTAGAGTATTACTCTTGGCTGTCGTGCACCATGTGTATGCGTATTCACTCACCAGTGCGCCCCCCTCCCTTCTCCAGACATGCACGCAACTTCTCCACACACGACGACTGCGTTGGTTTGGTTAGCTAATTGACGTCCTCGGGCAGCGGACTTAAGTGGGGTGTTGAGGTGGTTTTAAAACGCAGTTTATACTGGCGATATCGCCGACTGCAGGGCGTAAGTACTATGTTTCTATGAAATTTGCCTTCCGCGGAAGAGTTGTCGATCGCAGCTCGCCGAAAAAAGTTGTCGCGCGTGAGTGACTTGAGGCGAGTGCCCATAACCTGCTAAACCGTGCATATACGTTCAATATGGAAGGTAACTAACGCATGCGAAGTTATAGTCACATTCACGCAAGTAGGGCAATCACAAAGACAACCAGCCCGAGGCTTGGTGTCGGGGCAAAGGAAGTGGCGAGCTGTAGCCTAGCGACAGCTATGTATCCAAAACTAAAAATGTATCGGTGTGTCCTATCTAGACATGTACAAATCATAATATCTAGAATAGCTTACAATAACTTTCCATAATTACTGACTAGTTATCATTACTTACAACAAGAATAATAAAACGGGTGATGCGTCAAAGGTTGATGCATTGCAGTTGATGCTTGATCGTTAATTTATGAGGCTGATGCGTAGGCTTAGTGTAATCTCATTATCAAAGTATCCAACTATATCCAACTATTCAAATTAAACCTCACTCCATGTGAAGGACATGTTCCTTACTAGAAAAACAGTGAAAACCATCAATCAAACCAGAAAAATGAGGAGGAAAACCCCCACAAGCCAAAGCCCGAGGACCATGTGATGACCATGTGTAGAATTCTACGGATGCAAGCGTGTTCCCGTACATATACTAGGTAACTAGGATCATTGGCGGCGCGCGGAATCCGCAGATGGACGATGACATATGATGGATGCGCGGGAGCATAATTCGCGAATGGTGGCAAAGTCCACCTAAGAACCGGCCTTAAACGGTGTACATGTAAGAGACAAGCAGGAAGGGAAACCCTAACTACCCGGCACTTACATGCAGCCCTAACCCCTCACGCTACCCCAAAGGCACTAGTGCCTCGGGATAATTGGTGGTACGGTACGTGTACAACAAAAACGTGTGGTACGAAGCAATATTTTTCATTAGTACTTATCTCTTAAATATTTCTAAGGAAACCGTATCATCGCTATATTTGAAGTTGCTCGCACCCTAAGCGCACCACCTCTCTGTCGGGCCATCCGCTCGACTCAAAAGGACCAAAGTCAGATCAAACTCTACCTCAAGTCCGACGCTTCTCGAAACAAGTTGCCAAGAGGATTTAGAAACTTTTGGTAGTCGGAGGCGAAGGTTGGTGTGGTGAGTTGAGCTGGACAGTAGGGTCAAGGATGGAGGCGGCGATGGAGCTCGTCCAAGGAGCGTTCGACGTGCTCAGCCCAACAGTCTCGCTCATGTCGGTTTGAGGCCACACAGAGCGGGATTCCACAGTCACGGCAGAAGAATGAGGTGAAGCTTTCTTTATTTTCAGCTTGACAAAGCTTACACCGGGCTTGTTTCGTCTTCATAGGCTTGCCGACGCTCTGCCGAGGGTACTGTCCGCGGCGATGTTGATGTTCTGATTGCGTGTTTCCCATGTCGGCCAGCGCGCGCTCCGCAGGCACAGCTCGGCGAGGCGTCACAACCCGCACCCGCCTGTCAATATCATGAGGCAGTCGGTTCTTCAGCAAAGCAGCAGCCAAATTGTCGGAGAAGTCCACGACGCTGCCTTTGTTGAGGTGGTGGTAGGACGGGAGGTGGAAGCGGCACAACTTCCAGCAGTCGACCAGATGAATGCCCATAAAAGTTGTCCATAGACGGAACCAACAATCATGTGTTTGCCATAGCTCCTCTAGCGCGAGGTCGTGCTGGCGCACCTGATTGTGATTGTCGACACATGGGCTTTGTGAAAAATACTCGGAAGCAAGGGCTGGTCGCGGAATAGCTCTAACGCAAACGTTGCCATACTCATCGGCCCATCGTTGCATGTAGGGGTCGTCTCCGTCGAAGGTGTTGGCTGCTCCAGCGGTGGCGATGAAGTGGATAACCTTCCGCTTGTTGTACTTGTAGCCCATAGCGACGAGGTCGACCCCTTCCAACTTGGTGGTAAGTACCAATCCGCTCCCAACACTCTTGTCTTTCAAGTGTTCTTCTAAATATTGCTTGGGGAAGCGGGCGTGGCTGGTCTTCACTACACCTATAAAATGGTGCCCCCTCTTGGATGCTTGTATCGCAGCCTGAGGGTGGAGAAGTGCACATAGGGTTTAGTTCCTTACTCATAAGCATTTAATGTCATTCACATTGCACATTAACTCGCTTATCACCTTCACTGACGCAAACCAAATGTCGCCCAATAGAGTTGTCCTAGGATGGATGGCGGTTGACTCCATCGCCCGCACGAAAATAGCGCATGTTGTTCCCAACTCCCGACTATATCTCTTCTGTCTCATAGTTGTCCTCCCCTCTTGCACTTCAACCCACATCATTACTCATGTGTTTGCATCAAACATCGTCTTGAACTCTGTTCCCAAGGGCTTGGGCTTCTGAAAGAAGTATTTGGTAAGCCTCCTCGTTTGTCTTTGCGCGGTTGGTAGCTTGACATCGAATCATCTAGTGTCTGAGTCATCCCTGCTTGAAGTTTAACTGCCCAGTTGTCGTTGAAGTCTGACACCATTTGACGAAACATACCCCATGGGTCAACTTGACAAGCGGACATGTCCGCTTTGGACTACATGACCATCTGGCGGATGAGCGTGAAGCGGTAGCTCTTCATGAAGCGTTCGAAATCAGATGCCTCCCTCAATCTTGTCGCCTCGCATGTCCATAGTCCCTTTCCAGTTTGGTTGAACTGTCGAGTTGCGTAGATAATTACAATAAAAACAACCCATTCGTGTTGGGTGACAGGCTTCCAACCTGCCTTTTTTCTAAAGCCTTCCTCATTTAGGCGGCGTAGATCGTCCTCGATTTTTCGGGGGTAGAGGTGTAGCCACAAACTAAGCAGGTCCACGTCGCCATCATTAGACGTCGGGATTCCACCTTTAAGGCCGACTCCCTTTTCACGAAAGTATGATGACCGCTCTTTCCGAGTGTCTGTTGTCACTGCAGGGACGACTTGTTGTAAGTAATACCTGTTAAACCGTGCACACACGATCAGTAAGGAAGGTAACTAACGCATACGTAGTTACAGTCACAATCACGCAAAGGGACAGTCACAGAGACAACCAGCCCGAGGCGTGGTGTCGGGACAACAGAAGTGTTGGAGCAGAAGCCTAGCGACAGCTCTGTACCAGTACAAACAGGTTATCGGTATGTCCGATCTAGACATGTACTAATCATATCTAGAATAGCTTACAGTAGCTATCTGCAACTAATAACTAGAAGGTATTACTTACAACACTCCCCCTGAAGGTAGCTACGGGATGAAGCGTTGCATTGGGTCTTGTCCTCCAAGGATTGCACTTCGGTGTCTTGTGAGTGCTGGTCCTGGGAGGGGCTTGGTGAACATATCAGCCACCATCTGGTCAGTGGGGAGGTACCTCAACTTGATGGTTCCCTGCTCCACATGGTCCTTGAGGAAGTGCCATTTCAGACCGATGTGTTTGGTCTTCTCGTTGACCAAGGCGTTCTGGGAGTACGCGATGGCGCTTTGGTTGTCCTCCCAGATGGTGGTGGTTTCGGTGATGGGGGCGTTAAAGATCTCCCCCAGGAGTTGTCGGAGGTGGAGTCCCTCCTTGGTGGCGTCGGCCGCAGAGTAGTACTCGGCTTCACACGTGGATTGAGCCACACAAGTCTGTTGTTTGGACTTGTAACTTACTGGCCCGCGTCCGAGGGTGAAGAGATAGCCGGAGCGAGACTTGCGGGTGCTGCTGTCGTTGGCCCAATCAGCGTCGGCAAAGCCTGTGAGTTGGAGACTGTGGTCCGTGCCCCCCCCCAACGTCAGGCGCATGTCGATGGTGCCATGGAGGTATCGAAGGACCTTCTTCAGGGCCTGAAGGTGGGCTTCCGTGGGGGAAGCTTGGGCTGAGCCGAGGATGCTCAACGCCGTGGAGACATCGGGGCGCGTGCAGACGGCCGCGTACTGGAGACTGCCCAAGAGGCTTGGGTAAACATCCTTGGCCACGCCGGTGAGATGGGGCGAGGACATGTGCGCGAGGCCGGCGAGGAAGCCAGGGTCCATGGGAAGGGACGACGGTCGAGCGTCGGTCATGTTGTACTTAGCGAGGACATCGCGCAAGTACTTGGATTGGTCCAAGGAGACGGTGCGTGCCGAGCGGTCACGGGTGATGTGCATGCCGAGTAATTGGGAGAGGTCGCCGAGGTCCTTGATCTTGAACCGTTCTCCGAGCTTGGCCTTGAACGATGCAAGCCATGCGGTATCATTGCAGGCCGCAGGAATGTCATCGACGTACAGCGCGATCATGGCGAAGACGTGGCCGGTGCGGAAGATGTAGATGCAAGGGTCAGAAACGCACTGTTGCCACCCATTGTCGACGAGCCAGGCACGGAGTAGCATGTTGAACTCGCGGGGGGACTGCTTAAGGCCGTAAAGGCAGCGCCTGAGGTGACACACTTTGGACGTGCCATCGCGGAAGCCGAGGGGCTGGCGGATGTACACGTCTTCCTTAATGGGTGCGTAGAGAAACGCAGTGTCGATGTCAAGTTGGCAGAGCTCAAGGTCACGGGCGGCTGCGATGGTCAGGAAGAGACGCAGGCTGGCCATGCGGATGACAGGAGAGAATGTCTCAGTGTAATCTAGTCCAGCGCGTTGGCTGCACCCTTTGGCGACGAACCGCGCTTTGAAGCGGGAGACGTCACCGGCGGTGTCAGACTTAACTTTGTAGATCCACATGCTGTTAACTACCATGCGACCCGGGGGAAGGTCAACGAGTTCCCAAGTGCCGTTGACCATGAGGGATGAGTACTCCTGTTGCATAGCGGCTTGCCACTGAGGGGCCTGGGCGCTGTCCAAGGCAGCTCGGTACGATTTCGGCTCCACACACTCCCGGGCGGACAGGAGGGCGACGGCAGTAGGCGATGTGCCGGCAGGTGTGTGAGGGGGACCAGTGATAAGGTTGGGAACGTGAGAGCGTGTGAAGATGTCCTCTTTGGCTTTGCCCTGTTCAAGGTCACAACACGCCGTCACGAGGGTCGGGGGGAAGTCGGCCACGTGGGCAACCATTTCGCCGAAGCGTAGGGGATGAGAACGGAGCCGAGTTTGGCGAGGGGCGGCATGAGGGGGCATGGGGTCTGGCAATGGTATGTCGATGGGGTGGGATTGGAGTGAGGTGGCCGGTGCGTCATCCGAAGGGTTGGTGATGGTGGAGTCGACGGAGAGTTGTGCGCTGAAGCCCGGGGTGTCTTCTTGAAAGACAACATGGACGGAAGTGGTGATTCGGCGGGTTTCCGGGTTGTAAACACGGTACCCGGGTGCGTCATGGGGGTAGCCGACCATGACGCCACGAAACGCCTTTTCACTGAGTTTTCGACGCAGTTTGTCAGGCACCTTGGCGAAGACGGTGCACCCGAAGACGCGAAACTTGGAGGCGTCAGGCACAGACGACGTGAGGAGGGTAAGTGGGATGCCACCGGTGGGGCCGACTGAGCGACTGTACGTGCGGTTGCGGAGACGAGAAGGTTTCGCGCATGCACTGGTGTTGCGCGGTGCAGCTGTGGCCTTGTGTAACAAGCATGAGTCGCAAGAGACATCGGTTACAGAGCTGGCTAATGCAGGGCTAGTCGGGACACCGTGCGTGTGCTGGGCCCGCAGGCTTTGCATGTTCAGGTGTCCAAACCGACGGTGCCACAGTGTAGGGTCGCACTGGGCAGCAAGGGCAACACTAGGGGAGGGAGAAGTCACTCTCATCGTGGAGGTACTGGGGGGGGGCTCTGGCTTGTGGGGGAGGAGGTAGAGGCCGTTTCCGGAGGGCTCTAGCACACCCATTCCTGTGGGCACCACAAGTAAACCAGTGTCAGAGTTAGAGGGGAAGATGAATTCACAACCGCTGTGGGTCTGCATCCAGCTGACACTAAGTAACCGGCCGATGCGTTGAGCAGAGCGAGAGGACAAGTCAGGGGTGTACAACGCATGGACAGTGCGATGAATAAGTACGCCTGTGTCAAGTCGGACTGAAATTCGGACGGAGCCACTGCCCTTGACGTCAACACCAACCCCGCCAACGCGCGAGGGAGCGGAGGGGGGTGTGAATCGTACGAAGTCGCCTTTAAACGCGGTGAGGTTGATCGAGCAGGCGGAATCGACTACCCAATACTGTGAGAGGTTACGACCGGGGGTGAGGGAGGAGGAGAAGGCTACGGAGCTGAAAGGCACACTCACCTCGGTGTCATCGTAATCATCCGTGCATTCTTCGAGGGTAGGCAAACTGTCAAAGTCATCGGCGGGGACGTCGCTCAGCACAGCGGCGTGCGCAGAGTGAGAGCCACCAGCAGGGGTGCCGTACTTCTGAATGATCATTTTGCGCTTCGCGAGTGTCCACCGCAAGAGGGCGTCATCCGGGGCATTGCAAGAGGACAAGATGTGGTCCGGGCTGCCGCAAGCGGAACACTTGGTGGGCAGGACGCGACCACCGCGAGGGACACGTGGAGGGTGGCCTCGACCGCTGTGTGATCCGCGGCCAGCAGCGACAAACGCGGAGATGGGAGGCGGTGAGGTGTGGGGAGCTGTTGCGGCCGGGGCGTCGTCCTCGTCCATATTGTGCGCCAGGTGGAGGATGCTGGCCATCACGTCATCAGCGGACAACAGGTAGTCTGTGTCGAACGCGTTGATGACGCACTGTTTGGCCTGACCGTGTGGGCCGTTGCTGGAAATACCGCGCAGCATGAGGAGACCGAGGTTGTGGGGGTGAATGGCAGCGGAACCATCGACCATCTGACATGTCTCGTTGTAGTCGTCGAACGTCTGTCTCATGTAGTGGACATAATCACTGAGTGACTGTCCGGGGCGTTGTCTGACCATCAAGTTGTCCAGCAGCGACAATGAGCGAGCAAAGGACCGACTGTCGAGACGTTCACACAGAAGGTCCCACGCTGCCGCTGCGCAGTCAGGACGTGCTGGGGAGACGCACTTCATCGCTTGGTCGGCGCGTGGGTTCGCGCTAGCTGCATGGAGGAGCAGGGTGTAGGCGTAGTGTTGCGCCGGTTCGTCTAACACGACGCCCGAGTCGCGGATGGCCAGCTGTGGGATGAGGTAAGTGGCCTTGATGGAGAGGAAATTAAGGAAGTTCCTCTTCCACTGCTTGAAGTCCGTGGTGGGCCCCATGGTAGGGACCGTATTGAACCATGCAAACACAGTTAGTGTGGAAGATAACGTACGCAAACGTAGTTACAGTCACAGTCCCGCAAAGTGAGTTGGAGGCTGTGGTCCAGGCCCCCCCCCAACGTCAGGCGCATGTGAATGGTGCCATGAAGGGAGCGGAGGACCTTTTGCAGAGCGCGCCAATGTGACTCTGTGGGTGAGGCTTGGGCGGAGCCAAGGATGCGCAAGACCGGGGAGACAGCGGGGCGCGTGCAGACGGGGGCGTAGTGGGGGCTGCCCAAGAGACTGGGGTGGACGTCTGGGTCAAAGTCGGGGGTTGCGTGTGTCGGTCGCCCGATGACTATGGGGTCAACGGTGGGGCGACGACGGCCACGGGGGGTGTGGTCGCCACGCTTGGCTGGGGAAGAGTGATGTCCATGGAAGAGTAGAGGTGGGCCACCCGGAAATGGAGAGCGGCCAGCCATTGGGGACGGCGGGGCGTACGAATTCGGGTGGTCACGGGAGGGGGGGACGCCGTGAAAGGGCGCCTCCGGGATGAGAGGTATGGGGTGGTGAGGGGCATATCCAACGGGGGGGTAGGGAGGGTGTGGCGGGAGTTGTTTGACTGCGATGTCGTGTAGGGCAGAATCAGCCGGGGGGTATTGGGGGGGTGGTTGCAAGCGTTCACCTACGAGTTCGGGGCGCGAGGGCTCGCGGTGCGCATCGGGGCGGCGTTGTGCGACGGCGGGGTCGCCAACAGGAGCTGCAGCGGTAGCAGCAGACATGGCTGACTGTGCGTCCTGTGGGGCGTAGCCAGGCTGAGGATGCACAAGCAGGGGGAGGGTGTGCACGACGTGGCTGTCCCGAAAGTGTCCGAGGTGAGCATCGTGGCGGCGCTGAGTGACAGGGGGGTGCGGAATAGCACTCGCAGCAGCAACAGCATCCTCGGCCAACTGCGAGTCGAAACGAGCTGTCAAGTGCGCCACTTGCGCAACGAGCAGCACGAGAGGATCCGGGGGGTGTTCGAGGGGGAGGGTGTGCACGTGGTGGCCCTCCGGAAAGTGTGCGAGGTGAGCGACGTGGCGGCGCTGAGCGACATGGGGGTGCGGATTAGCACCCGCAGCAGCAACAGCACCCGTGGCCGACTGCAAGTCGAAACGAGCTGTCAAGCGCGCCACTTGTGCAAAGATCTGCGCGAGAGTATCCGGGGGGTGTTCGACGGGGAGGGTGTGCAGGTGGTGGCTGTCCGGAAAGTGTGCGAGGTGAGCATCGTGGCGGCGCTGAGCTACAAGGGGGTGCGATATAGCACCCGCAGCAGGAAGAGCAGCAATGGCGGCCGACCGCGAGTCGAGATACGCGTCAAGGCGCGTCAGTTGCACACGCAGCAGCTCGAGAACACCCTGGGTATTATGGACAGTGCTCTGCTGAGAGCCTGGGTCAGGGGAATCAACAGGTGCAACATGCGGGTTTTTTTGCGCCATTTCGACAGAGGGCGAAAAAGAAAGAGCTGGATTAAAAACAGGCAGCAGTAAAAACCGCTAGCCGGACTCGTGCCTAACAGCGGTATGCAAAGAGACGGCCTGATGCCCGCCGACCCCTCGGCCTGTAGCCCCGGGGTGTCTCAGAGCACCTTTTCTGTATCCTCCACCCAGTGTGGGGCACAAGTCGAGGCCAAGGCCAGGACAGGTGGAGCGCTGCGCTGATGGCCTAGTCGCTAAGCTGATATGGAAATAAAAAAGGTAAGCTACGGCTAGCGTGCAACCTGTGGATGCGTATTCACCCGACAGTGCACCCCCCCGTTCTCCAGCTTGGACCTGTGTGCACCCTGTCCACACACGACGAGTGCGTCGGTGTGGGTGGCTGGCTATCTCCGGCGGGTGGCTGACTTAAGAGGGTGGTGGCGGGTTTTAAAATCGCAGTTTATACTGGCGATACCGCCGACTACAAGTTGAAAGTACTAGGTGTCTATAGAAACTTGCCTTCTGCGGGAGAGCTGTCGATCGCAGCTCGCCGAACCAGGTTGTCGCGCGTGAGTGACGTGAGGCGGGGGCCCATAACCTATTGAACCATGCAAACACAGTTAGTGTGGAAGATAACGTACGCAAACGTAGTTACAGTCACAGTCCCGCAAACGGAACAGTTAAGGCGACAACCAGCCTACAGGCGTGGTGTCGGGACAACAGAAGTGTGAGAGCTGTAGCCTAGCGACAGCTCTGTACCGAGTCAAACAGTTTATCGGTATGTCCGATCTAGACATGTACTAATCATATCTAGAATAGCTTACAGTAGCTATCTGCAACTAATACGTATGCGGTATTACTTACAACAGACCGACATCTTCATGGACCGGTTGAGGGCGTCCTTGTCGAAACCGGTGGCCTCGTGGGCGGCGCGGCCGATGACCACCGGGTCAATGGTGGGGCGACGACCGCCACGGGTGGTGTGCCCACCTCGCTGTGGAGGATGCGAATGCCAGCCAGGAAAGGGAGGCGGTGGTCCACCGGGGAAGGGAGAAGGTGGGCCGCCGGGGAAAGGAGAGTGGCCGGCCATTGAACGCGGGGGGCCGTACGGGTGCGGGTGGCCACGGGAGGCGGGGACGCGGGGCGGCGGTGCCTCCGGGAAAAAAGGTCCGGGATCCGGGAGGGCATACCCTGCAAGAGGGTACGGAGGGGGTGGTGGTAGGCGTTCCGCGGGTAGGTGAGGCTGTGGGGCGGTGTGCGCATCGTGGCGGCGGAGTGCGACATGGGGGTCGCCAACCGACGCTGCAGCGAAAGCAGCATCGTGGGCCGGCTGCGCGTCCAGCCGAGTGCCGGGAAAGGGAGATGCGTGTGTTGGGGGGTCGGAGGAAAGGAGGTTCAGAGAGTGGTTGTCGCGATGGGGGTCGAGCTGCGCGTCGTGACGACGCACAGCGAAAGACGGGTCCGCAGGGGCAGCTACAGGACCAGCACCAACAGTCGCAGCAGCAGCAGCAGACTGAGCGTCCAGGCGGGCGTTTATGAGCGCCATTTGTTGCAGGACGAGTGCGAGGGTAGCAGGGGTGGGACTGACAGAGCTCTGTGGAGAGTCGAGGTCAGGGGAAGCAGGAGGCGAATCAGGTGGGTTGTCGACAGAGCGAGTTTTTGGCGCCATTTCGACACAGGGCGAGAAAAGGAAAAGAGCCGAAAAAACAGGCAGCGGTAAAAACCGCTAGCCGGACGTGTGCCTAACAGCGGTATGCAGAGAGACGGCCTGATGCCCGCCGACCCCTCGGCCTGATGCCCCGGGGTGTCTCAAAGCACCTTTTCTGTGTCCTCCACCCAGTGTGGGGCACAAGTCGGGGCCACGGCCAGTGCAGGTGGGACGATGCGGCGGCGGCTGAGTCGCTACGATAATATATTAATTAAAACCGTAATCTAAAGCTGTCGTGCACTGTGTATATGTATAGTCACCCGATAGTGCGCCCCCCCCCCGGTCTCCAGCTTGGACCTGTATGCACCCTGTCCACACACGACGAGTGCGTCGGTGTGGGTGGCTGTCTGGCGTCCTCGAGCGGCTGACTTAGGTGGGATGGATGTTTTTTTTTTTTTTTAACGCTGGTTATACTGGCGATACCGCCGACTACAGGATGTAATAACTAGAAGGTATGTTGTAAGTAATACCGCATACGTATTAGTTGCAGATAGCTACTGTAAGCTACTCTAGATATGATTAGTACATGTCTAGATCGGACATACCGATAAACTGTTTGACTCGGTACAGAGCTGTCGCTAGGCTACAGCTCTCACACTTCTGTTGTCCCGACACCACGCCTGTAGGCTGGTTGTCGCCTTAACTGTTCCGTTTGCGGGACTGTGACTGTAACTACGTTTGCGTACGTTATCTTCCACACTAACTGTGTTTGCATGGTTCAATAGGTTATGGGCCCCCGCCTCACGTCACTCACGCGCGACAACCTGGTTCGGCGAGCTGCGATCGACAGCTCTCCCGCAGAAGGCAAGTTTCTATAGACACCTAGTACTTTCAACCTGTAGTCGGCGGTATCGCCAGTATAAACTGCGATTTTTAAAACCCGCCACCACCCTCTTAAGCCAGCCACCCGCCGGAGATAGCCAGCCAACCACACCGACGCACTCGTCGTGTGTGGACAGGGTGCACACAGGTCCAAGCTGGAGAACGGGGGGGTGCACTGTCGGGTGAATACGCATCCACAGGTCGCACGCCAGCCGTAGCTTACCTTTTATTTTTATTTTTATACTAGCCTCGCGCATCAGCCACCTCGCGCAGCGCTCCACCTGTCCTGGCCTTGGCCTCGACTTGTGCCCCACACTGGGTGGAGGATACAGAAAAGGTGCTCTGAGACACCCCGGGGCTACAGGCCGAGGGGTCGGCGGGCATCAGGCCGTCTCTTAGCATACCGCTGTTAGGCACGAGTCCGGCTAGCGGTTTTTACCGCTGCCTGTTTTTTCCTTCAGCTCTTTCTTTTTTTTCCCTCTGTCGAAATGGAGCAGAAAAACCCGCCTGATTCACCTGCTGATTCCCCTGAGTCAGGCTCTCACCAGAGCACCCTCGATCACCCCCCCGATACTCTCGCGCTGCTCGTTGCGCAAGTGGCGAGCTTAACTGCTCGTGTCGACTCGCAGTCGGCCGAGGGTGCTGTCGCTGCTGCGGGTGCTAATCCGCACCCCCCTGTAGCTCAGCGCCGCCACGATGCCCCACTCGAACCCGTCCGGCACAGCCACGACGGTCACACCCTCCACCTGAGTGACCATACCCAGCCTGGTTTCGTAACCCCGGACGCAGAAACACTCTTTCCTGCTGCAGCCCCTGTTAGCGACCCCACAGTCGCACAGCGCCGCCACGATGCGCCCCGCGAGCCCGCGCGTGCCGAGGCGCACTACGACCCCTCGCGTCACGCCATCCGGGTTGATCACCTCCCACCACCTCCCCCCTTCCCCCACGCCGGATACGCCCTTCACCACCCCGGCCCCCATATCACGGAGGCGCCCTCTCATCTTATCCCCCCCTACCGTGACCACCCGCACTCGTACGGCCCGCCGCGTCCCATGGCCGGCCGCTCTCCCTTTCCCGGTGGCCCACCTCCTCCCTTTCATGGCCGGCACTCTCCCCCACTCCAACATGGCGACCCCAACCCCCGGGGCCGTCGTCGCCCCACTATCGACCCGGTGGTCATCAACCGGGCGGCACACGAAGCCCCCGGCTTCGACAAGGACGCCCTCAACCGGTCCATGAAGATGTCGGTCCCCGTCATGTGCCCGACCACGGACTTTAAGCAATGGAAGAGGACCTTCCTTAATTTCCTCTCCATCAAGGCCGCATACCTCATTCCTCAGCTGGCCATCCGCGACTCCGGCGTCTGGCTCGACGAACAAGCGCAACACTACGCCTACACGCTGCTCCTCCATGCAGCCAGCGCGAATAAGCGCGCTGACCAAGCCATGAAATGCGTTTCTCCAGCACGCCCAGACTGCGCCGCCGCCGCGTGGGACATCCTTTGTGAACGCCTTGACTGTCGGTCTTTTGCTCGCTCCTTGTCCCTCTTGGACAATCTCACGGTCAGACAGCGCCCCGGTCAGTCACTCAGTGACTATGTCCACTACATGCGCCAGACCTTTGACGAGTACAACGACACATGCCAGTTGGCTGATGGCTCCGTTGCCATCCACCCCCACCACCTCGGTCTCCTCATGCTGCGCGGCATTTCTAGCAGCGGCCCACACGGTCAGGCGAAGCAATGCGTCATCAACGCCTTCGACACGGACTACATCATGTCGGCTGATGAAGTTATGGCGAGCATTCTACACCTTGCGCACAACATGGAAGACAACCCTGCTCCGGACGCAACCGCTCCGGACATATCACCTCCTCCCATCTCCGCGTTCGTCGCTGCGGGCCGCGGCTCGCACAGCGGTCGAGGCCCACCACACCGTAACCCTCGCGGCCAACGACCCAACAAGTGTGGCGTTTGTGGCAGCCTCCACCATCTCATGTCCGCGTGCAATGCCACTGATGACGCTATTCTTAAGTGGAATCTTGCCAAGCGTAGGCTGACAGTCCAGAAGTACGGCGCCGCCGACGGCACCCCCTCTGCTCACGCTGCGCTGCTGAGCGACGTCCCTGCCGACGACGCCCCCGCCGATGACACCGATTGCCTACCCACCTTCGCAGACTGCGTTGATGACGACGCTGACGACGAGGTGAGTGTCCCATTCAGCTCTGTGGCATTCTCCTCTTCCCTCGCCCCGGGTCGTAATCTGTCAAAGTTTTGGGTCGTTGATTCCGCCTGCTCGATTAACCTCACTGCGTTCCGAGATGACTTCGTGAAATTCACGCCCCCCTCCACTCCCTCTCGCGTGGGCGGTGTCGGCGTTGACGTTAAGGGCAGTGGCTCAGTGCGACTTTCTGTCAGACTTGCCTCTGGCCAGCTAATTCACCGCACTGTGTATGCACTCTACACCCCTGACCTATCATCTCGTTCAGCACAGCGTATCGGCAGACTCCTTAGTGTCAGCTGGATGCAAACTCACAGCGGTTGTGAATTCATATTCCCCTCCAACTCTGACACTGGTTTGCTTTTGGTACCCACAGGCATGGGTATGCTAGAACCGTCCGGAAACGGTCTCTACCTCCTTCCCCACCAGCCGGCCCTCCCTTCCAGCCCATCCGCCCCGCCGGCACTTGACCCCTCACCTCAGGTTGCCCTTACTGCCCAGTGTGATCCCGTCCTATGGCACCGTCGATATGGCCACCTCAACATGCAAAGCCTTCAGGCCCAACACACTCACGGTGTCCCGACTAGCCCTGTGTTAACTAGCGCTGTAACCAAAGTTTCGTGCGACTCTTGTCTCCTTCACAAAGCCACAGCTGCACCACGCAACACAGCCGCTTGCGCGAAGCCATCCCACCCCCTCCTCAACCTGTCCGCTGACCTCTGGGGCCCGGTCAATGTCCCCTCCCCACATGGCCTCCGCTACTGCTTACTCGTCATCGACCACCACACCAACTACATGTGGGTGCGGTTCCTTAAGTCTAAAGACGACGCATGTTCGGAATTGGAAACCATCCTCTTGGACATCAAACACCTGCATGCCCGCCATCACTCCCAGACGGGCGCGTTCGCACCGGTCCTCAAATTTGACTCTGACTCTGTGTTTGAAGCTGCTGTCACTCGCCAGATGTGCGCACACCTCGGCGTCGGGGTACAGTTCTCTGCCCCATACGCCCACCACATGCTCGGCAAGGCCGAACGTCCCTGGCGCACCATCCGGGACAATGCATCGGCGATGCTCCACAACATGGCCGTTCCCAACTCCATGTGGTCGTGTGCTGTCAGCACTGTTGTGTACCTTCGCAACCGCACGTACAGTCGCTCGGTCGGACCTAATGGGGGCGTCCCCCTCACACTCCTTACGTCGTCGGTGCCCAACGCCTCCAAGTTCCGCGTCTTCGGCTGCGCCGTTTTCGCCAAGGTCCCCGACAAACAACGTCGGAAACTCAGTGAAAAAGCATTTCGCGGCGTCATGGTGGGCTATCCCCCTGACGCACCCGGGTATCGTGTCTACAATCCGGAAACGCGTCGCATCACCACTTCCGTACATGTTGTCTTTCAGGAAGACACCCCAGGCTTCGACACACAACCCTCCGTCGACTCGGCCATCACCGACTCTTCGGACGACGTACCCGCAGACTCACCCCTATCCCACCCAATTGACCTCACATCACCCACACCCCTACCCCCCCCGCCAACCCCTCGCCATGCTCGGCTCCGCTCCCACCCCATTCGCTACGGCGATATGGTTGCCCACCTGTCCGACTACCCACCCACACTCGTAACGGCGTGTTGTGATCCTGAACAAGGAAAAGCTCAAGAGGACATCTTTGAGCACCCTCACGTCCCCGACCTTGTCACTGGTCCCCCACACACACCTGCCGGCACGTCCCCTACTGCCATCGCCCTCCTCTCCGCCCGAGAGTGTGTGGAACCAAAATCCTACCGAGCTGCACTGGACAGCGCCCAAGCCACCCAATGGCAAGCCGCTATGCAACAGGAGTATTCCTCCCTCATCAGCAACGGCACGTGGGACCTTGTGGACCTCCCCCCCGGCCGCATGGTCGTTAACAGCATGTGGATCTTTAAAGTCAAGTCGGATACAGCCGGCGACGTCTCCCGCTTCAAAGCGCGGTTCGTCGCCAAGGGGTGCAGTCAACGCGCTGGACTGGACTACACGGAGACCTTCTCCCCGGTCATCCGCATGGCCAGCCTGCGTCTCTTCCTAACCATTGCAGCCGCCCGCGACCTTGAACTCTGCCAACTGGACATCGACACAGCGTTTCTCTACGCCCCCATCCGGGAGGATGTGTACATCCGCCAGCCCCTCGGCTTCACCGATGGAACGTCCAAGGTTTGTCACCTCAAGCGTTGCCTCTACGGCCTTAAGCAGTCCCCCCGCGAGTTCAACATGCTACTTCGTGCGTGGCTCGTCGACCATGGATGGCAACAATGCGTTTCTGACCCGTGCATCTACATCTACCGCGCCGGCCACGTCTTCGCCATGATCGCCCTGTACGTCGATGACATTCCCGCGGCCTGCAATGATGCCACCTGGCTCGCATCGTTCAAAGCCCAACTCGGCACACGGTTCAAAATCAAGGACCTAGGCGACCTCTCCCAACTCCTCGGCATGCACATTACCCGCGATCGCTCCACGCGCACAATCTCGCTGGACCAGTCCAAGTACCTGCGCGACATCCTCGCCAAGTACGGCATGTCTGACTCTAAGCCGTCGTCCCTTCCGATGGACCCAGGCTTCCTCGCCGGCCTTACACACTTGAACTCGCCTTCTCTCACAGGAGTGGCCAAGGACGTCTACCCAAGCCTCCTGGGCAGCCTTCAGTACGCCGCCGTTTGTACCCGCCCCGATGTCTCCACGGCATTGAGCATCCTCGGCTCTGCCCAAGCCTCGCCCACCGAGGCACACTTGCAGGCTCTGAAAAAGGTCCTCCGCTACCTCCATGGCACCATCAACATGCGCCTGACGTTGGGGGGGGGCATGGACCACAGTCTCCAACTCACAGGCTTTGCCGACGCTGATTGGGCCAACGACAGCAGCACCCGCAAGTCTCGCTCGGGCTATCTCTTCACCCTCGGACGCGGGCCAATCAGTTACAAGTCCAAACAACAGACTTGTGTGGCTCAATCCACGTGTGAAGCCGAGTACTACTCTGCGGCTGACGCCACCAAGGAGGGACTCCACCTCCGACAACTCCTGGGGGAAATCTTCGACTCCCCCATCACCGAAACCACCACCATCTGGGAGGACAACCAAAGCGCCATTGCATACTCCCAGAATGCCTTGGTCAGCGAGAAGACTAAACACATCGGCCTGAAGTGGCACTTTCTCAAAGACCACGTGGAGCAAGGGACCATCAAGTTGAGGTACCTCCCCACTGACCAGATGGTGGCTGACATGCTCACCAAACCCCTCCCAGGACCTGCACTAGCACGACACCGAAGTGCGATCCTTGGAGGACAAGACCCAATGCAACGCTTCATCCCGTAGCTACCTTCAGGGGGAGTGTTGTAAGTAATACCGCATACGTATTAGTTGCAGATAGCTACTGTAAGCTACTCTAGATATGATTAGTACATGTCTAGATCGGACATACCGATAAACTGTTTGACTCGGTACAGAGCTGTCGCTAGGCTACAGCTCTCACACTTCTGTTGTCCCGACACCACGCCTGTAGGCTGGTTGTCGCCTTAACTGTTCCGTTTGCGGGACTGTGACTGTAACTACGTTTGCGTACGTTATCTTCCACACTAACTGTGTTTGCATGGTTCAATACGACTGACCCACAGCGGTCTCCTCTCCGAGTTGCGTCTTCTCTAAAGTGCTCCACAGTCGGCGGAGGTGCTTCCGCCTCGCCGTAAGTGCACGTCGGGTCCACAGTGTACTTGAGCTCGTGCGTCGGTGCACCAGCTTGCCCCGACGAATGTGGCGAGTAACATGGGTTGGACAGTACTCCAATCACACTAGAGTTTGGGAGGGTGAAGAGGAACTAATCTTCGATTGATGTGGTCGCCGCCAGGCGTGGGAGGCGGTGAGCTAGCAAGTTCTTGCCCGACTGTGGGCAGCTCTGCCCGGAGTTGAGTGGACCGCTCGGTAGTTTCCGCACCATCATCCCACCGCACGGTCCACATCTCGGGCCCTACCGACGCATACTTCCGGGCACGTTGGTGGCGCCTCGAGCCGGGCTTTCGGTCCTCTAAGGGGCCTCTACGAGCCGAGACCCTTTGGCCTATCCGGACGTGCCGAGAGGAGCTACCGCGGTGGGTAGATGGGGGCAGAATCGTCGCCATGTTGAATAGCCGCGGCCGATACCTTGTATGTTTTGAAAAATAAGTTGTATGGGGCCTTATGCACCTTTTGGACCCATTTTTTTTTAAAGATTGGTTTATTCAGTCTGTTTGGAGGTTCCACAAATGAGCATTTTCTGTGGTACGTGTACCACAAACGTGGTAGGCGTACCACAAATTCTCCCGAGGCACTAGGTCATCGCGGGGGCATGATCGATGATGAGTTTATTGAGGTTTGTTTTGCCTGTCGTGCTTGCAAAACGCCGCCTGTAGAGTGTGTCGATGCGGGCTTACCTGCCCGTCCCATATCCCGGCCCGGGGGCACAAAAAATGAAAAATGATGACGGGTTCGTGGCGCGGGGGCGCGGGGCGCGGCAGACATATCGTCATCAAGTACAGGTAGTATTGGTACAATACGAATGTACCAAATTGTACTTCGTACGAGCACGGTAATGCCTCGTAGCCTGCTCATCATTTGCGATTTTGTGGTAGGGCTGATGCAGGGCATGCCGGTGCCGAACGGCTCTCGCCATTCGCTCGCGCGACGAGCGACGTCACGTTTCCCTCATCCATCTCAATCAACATACAGGAATGGTAAGTATTAGTATAAGTATCTCTAATACAAAGTACTAATACAAAGGATCCTTACTGTTTATTCAAGAAGCGACTGCAGTGTGACGATAGCGTTTCTACATACTGTGTCTTCAAACCCACACCCTTCCGCACCGACACCAGAAGCTCGGACCTCCTCACCCAAACTGGTCAGCCCAATAGACTCTGCCAATTCAGTGCCAGCCTCACGACCTCCTCGCGCATTTCTGTGAAAGCTCTGTAAATTATCAGCTGCCTCTCGCACGAGCCTGAGCACCACAGACGCCTCTTACCCGCGTATGGAGCAGCAGCTATGGACGCTATCCAATTCCGAAGCAGGCGGCGGTGGGACTATATACGAATCTGGCTCAGTGACAGCCGTTGAAGTAGCTGAGCAAGCGGCAGACCCTTCCTTCAGTGGTGAGTTGCTCTACAGCGCTTTTCCACCCAAACGTGCCATATCATTTTCGTGACCTACCGTGGCGGTGCTTGGCACAGTTCATGCCGCGGCGGCTGCGGTTGCTTCGCCTCGGACCTCCACGGCCGCCTCCGGTGCTAATAAAGTTAGGGTTTCCCAGTACAGTATAACTACTGTCAAGAATAATCACTCAACGCGCTTTCGTATTTTATTGCATAGATATAAAAGTATAGACGGTCTGTATGTTGGTGCTGCGTCCGGTCTCTGTCACGGCCGCCTTTTCTGTGAGACTCCACTTGGCATTCGTCAAGCGAAAATCGCGCCGAACCCATTCGAGTATTTCATGTGCTATGTTTTTTCCGTTTTTTGTCTCCCGCCCGTCGCTTGCCTTGAAGGAGTTGCTGCAGTCTCATCAGGAAACCTCCACTCGCAACCTGTCACGAGCCCACGTGCCATTACTATATATGGTTATGTAGTTTGTATCGTGTACAGTCACGCAAGAACACTCGCCTGATTCCCACCCAACCTTCAGTTGTCCTGCCTGATTTGCAATTATCTAGCGAAATTCGCACACTGAGCCGGAGGCAACCTCCTCTCAACCTCTGGCTCAGTCATGCGTTTCTACCCAGTCAGTCAACCTAGTGCGGGTCGAGCTCCTTTTCAGTCCCGTTGCTGCGTGAGCCCCCTCGGAAACCGATTACTAATAGGGCTTATACAGGGTATAGATATTTATTCTGAAGCCCTACACTCACCTCTTTCCTCCTGTGATTGCCCACTTGCTGCAGATGGCGTTGTGACTGCTGACGCCGGCATGGAAATTCGTGCCATTCTGGCCTCCAAGCGCGCCGGGGCAGTGCGCAGCTGCGTCTTTGGCTGCTCTCCCCCTGTCCGCACCGGCGACCCGCTCGTCCGCGACTCTGGCTTCCGTGCCAGCAGCGGCTGCCTGGCCTCGTTAGGTCGCCCACCCTCGCGCGCCAGCAGCAGCCTGACCGCATGTGCTCCTCCAGCTGCCCGCCGCGTGGAGGGATTTTTTGTCAAGGATGACGGGCGTCATGCCCTTGTACACTGACTATAATGCAGGATGATAGGCCCAGCGCCGCCTGCGCGCGCTGCGCCTCCTCTATCACGGTAGATTTTGCGTTTATTATTTGTTACTAGACACGCAGTGTGTATGCTGCAAAGTAATTTTGGTGTGGCCGGCGTCCATGCCTGGCCGCGCCGCTTGTCAGAAGGATTCTGGAGGAGGTAGTGTCAGCGATATATTTATATGAGTTGTATATCCGCTGGTCTGCCCTCTTTTGACCTGGCTGTCGAGGCCCTGGGCAGGCGCGAGTGGTGTACCCATGGCGCTCCTAAGTAAGCAGCTGTACATGTGCGGCAGGTTATTTCCTACCTGCTGCACACTCTATGTATCTGAAGCGCCCCGCTCCCCTCTCCAGATGGGCGAGCCTGTAATATGTAACAGTTTCAACGTGTACAATTCGTTGGCACACCGCCTCCATTACGATGCCTCACACCTGCATGCTTTCACGCACTGCGATGAGAATGTCACTGAGTATAGTCCAGGCGAGGATTTTCTTTACATCATTTAGAGGGAGTGCACCATGGTGCGCACCCCCCACTGTTGCGGCCTGTCGCACCCGCAGTGTGAGTGTTTAGACGTGACAGCTGACAAGGGTGGACATAATTTCATCCAATACGCATAAATGTGCGGCTAACAGTCAGCAGCAGGCTAAAGGAACACCTACGACGGAGGCACCCCTTCCCGGCTTGGGGCAGGAGGAGCACCAACCGTCGGCTGCCTCACGCCACCTTCCGTCCCCGTGGTGCTTCTCGGTGCAGTTCCACCAGGAGCGGAACCGAGCTGAGCTGGCACACTCTGCTGCCCTGATCCAGCCGCTGGTGGGGCGGGGGCGGCCGGCACACGCGGCTGGGTAGCTGGCGCTGGAGCTACAGTACCTATGTCATACAGAGAGCCACGATTAGCGCTGTCGAAGACCCCTTTGAGCATTACAGCGTCAAAAACAAATTTCTTTTCAGTCGTCAGCTCTGCATCAAATGCTATACATGCATGGGAAACGCACCTTGAGGGGGGGCTGCGGTCGCAGGTAGAGGAGCTGTCCGCACGACACTGCCACCGCTCTGCCACGGGACAAAAAATATTTAAGTTCAGGCCCACTGAACATCCGCCCTGTGGAGGCGCTGGTTTAGGGTTGGGGTTCACCAACCGCTAGCCCCTCCCTCGCACAGACTAATGAAGATACAAATATACGAGCGCAAGTTTCAACACACATCCGGGCTCTTCAGCCCCACCACCCCCAGCACACACACATGTATTCAATAAAGAAACTACCTATTCTATATACCTAGTCAACCCCAGCCCGGGCCATCCCCCTCTGTGTGCAACTCGCACACATATCGGAACTCCCCGTGTCTACCCGCCCACATCCCTGCTTCTCACTCAAGGCACGACACCCTCCCAAAACACAAACAGGCAAGCACAGTAAGACAGACAAGCCTTGTCCATCACAAACGCCGAGACGCGCCCTATCACAACACCCCCTTTCCTCTTTCTCAGATAGACCATCTCTACTCATACGCCTGATCTCTCAGATACCTTTTCCTCATGCCAATAAAAGTCCCCAAACCACCCAAATCACATACATACACAAACCCCATATTCCTCACAGAAGTCCGCAGGCCAGAACCCCTTCCCAGTCAAATTTTACCCCCGTCCATACCAACACACACACACCCACACACACACACACACGACAAATCAGCGCCTGCACACCTTCGGCAGGACGGACGTTCCTGCAGGTGGCCGATAGGCAGGTTTGGCCGGCAAGCCGCCACCGCTCTTGTCCGTTTTGGGAGCCCCCGCCTGCTGAACAGCGCCGGGTGCCTTCGGGGCTGGCGGGGCAGAGGGCCGAGGGACAGAAGCCGGCGGGGGGGCAACCGAGGACGGAGGGGCGGCGGCTGGGGGCTTGAATGCGGGAGCGACAGCAGGGGGTGCGGCAGCAGGCGGAGGCGCCTTCGGAGCCGCAGTCGCTGCTGAGACCTTCATCACAAAATAGCAAATGGGTTAGCTGGTTAAATTACGAGCGTTAATGTGTGTGCTATAGAGGGGAGGGGGAGTGAAAGCGAGAGATGCATGCATGCATGTATGTGTGTATGTATGTATGTGTGTATGTATATATGTGTGTATGTATGAGAGAGAGAGAGAGAGAGAGAGAGAGAGGGGGGGAGAGGGGGGGAGAGGGAGAGGGGTGGATAGCAAAGGATTGAGTGAGGGAAAGATCAAGAACACCTGCTGAGGCCTCTTCACAGCAGGAGCTGAAGCAGGTTGCGCAGGTTGCGCGGGAGCTGGGCGAGGCACGGGTGTTGGCTTTGGCGCGAGGGGCGCAGCGGCTGGGACGGGGGCGGTGTTCGTCTTCGGCGGCTGAGCAACGGGAGCCGGGGAAGGAGAAGGGGCGGTTCTCGGCTGCACGGCGGGCGCGGCCTCTGCTTTGGGGGCCGCACTCGCGGGCGGGATGGGCGTGGTCCTCGCGGCGGGCTTAGCCACTGTGACCTTGGCGATAGGTGCGGCAGGGGGAGCAGCCGGCGCAGGCTTGGCAGGGACAGCGGGCGCAGCCTTCTTCACCTCCTACAAATAAACAAAATTATCGGCATTTCACAAAACCACACACAAACAGACCCTTCATACGCGATGATAAATATATAAACACACACACAAACACATGCACACACACACACACACACACACACACACACACACACACACACACACACACACACACACACAAACGTAACCTCCCCAGCACACGCACACACACACAAATAAGCAACACCCCCCCAAGCACATACACAGAAACACACAAACATCCCCCCCCTCCCCCCCCCCCCCCCCCCCAAGAAAAAGTCACACATACCCCCACAAACAGGTTACCTGCCCCAAAGCATACACAGACATACCAACACATGAGTAACCTTCTCCAACACGGAGACATACACAAACTCGCACAAATATCCCCCCTGACCACCCCCCTGAAAACTCACACCTACACATACACATTCTTCTCACTAAACGTGCTTACTACATATTCAACCACAAAATCGTGCATAAACAAGAGCATACAAAAGTCTACATTCCACACTCCACACAGACACGTAACCACTCCTCACACACACACACACTACCACCACCAACAACACACAAGTTACCGCCCGCAACACACACACACACTCAAGTAACCGCTACCAACAACACACGAGTTACCGCCCGCAACACACACACACACACACACACTACCACCAACAACAACACACAAGTTACCGCCCGCAACACACAAACACACACACACACACACACACTCAAGTAACCGCTACCAACAACACACAAGTTACCGCCCGCAACACACACACACACACACACTACCACCACCAACAACACACAAGTTACCGCCCGCAACACACACACACACACACACACACACACACACACACACACACACACACACACACAAGTAACCGCTACCAACACATACACAGACAAGTGCCCCCCCACCCCAAAAACTCAGATATACACATTCCCACACATAAGGACATACAAATTTACCACTAGCTTCCCACACAAAGACATCGTACCCCCTCCCTCCCCTCCCCCCAACGCACATTCACACACTTAAGGAACTCCCACGACAGAAAAACATTTACAGACACTCACACTGTAATTTTCCCTGCCACAATAAGTGTTTGGGGAGTGTGACAGGGCTCGAGGTTCACTTACCTTGGGGCGCTCATCGACGTCCATGGGAGCGGGCGCCGCAGGCTTCACCGCGGAAGCAGCAGGCGTGGGGGCAGGGACAGGAGGGGCGGCCTTGGGCTTGGTCGAGCCGTCCACCTGCATCGCTTGCAAACCGCCTGCTTCCGGCTTCACCACTGCTTCAGCCTTCGGGGCAGCGACCGGCGCACTATCGCGCCCTCCACGATGCTGAGCCACGTCACAAGAAGACACATTTAGATACTATGAAAATCACACATGTGAAGCAAATCCCCATAGCAGCAGCCACGAGGTGAAGGGAGGGCTGGTGAGGGTACCCGGTTGGCATACTCCTCCGCATTGTCATCATCCTCATTGCCCTGATACTTGTTCACCCTGCGCTCTTTGGCCACTCGGCCCCCGCCCCGCTCATCCGGATTCTCCTCGGGCGCCTTCGGAGCCTAATCCCCCCCAAAACGCCAAAACAAATCAGCAAACGTACATAGCTCCCAAAGTCACTCTCTCCCCCAAATCATTACATCCCCCTCCTCCCCTCCACTCAAGCCGTGACTAGCATGTCGTTGAACGAAAGGTAAGGGTGGGCGCACCTTGTGAAGTGGAGGCGGGACGTGGAACTGCGCGCCAGGTGCGGCGGGCAGCTGCTGCAGGTTCCTCAGACACTCCTCTTTGATCTTCTCCATCATTTCGCGCGAGTTGCCGTTCTGCACCACAAAGCATCCAGCCACTCCCCGTCAGCCCATTATTGCCTGTAGCCATTCGTGTGCTGTGTTTAGTGGACAATGCAGGGGGAAGAAGGAATGGGGGGTGGAGAGGTGAGAGCTGCCTTCCATCCCAGCGGCAACAACCTTCATGTTGGAAGTGGCGATTCTCAGATTGTGGGTGTCCATGTAGTAGTCAAAGCTCTGGAGTGCCCCCTCCGGCAACTTGTCCGGCAGGTCAACGCCCTGAGTGATGGGTTCGGGAAAATAGAGGGAGAACGGAGTGTAACTTGCAGCGCGGGCCAGTCATTGTAGCTGCGCCACGCAAGCCGCTCTTCTACCTTCCTCTCAAAGCGTCCTTGAGAAGCACAAGGAACCCCCCCCCCCCCCCTCCCCCCCCCGCCCTCGACACTGTAGGCGAATGTGTGTGTGTGTGTGTGTGTGTGTGTGTGTGTGTGTGTGTGTGTGTGTGTGTGTGTGTGTGTGTGTGTGTGTGTGTGTGTGTGTTGAGTGTGTGCCAGGGTCAAAACTCCTAAAAACCCTACACACATACACATCCTCAGGCAGCAGGAGCTCTACAACACAGCAGTTTTCCCTCCACTCACCTGCAAGCGCCCCGTCTCATACGCCCAGCAGCGGGCAACGTTGCGCATGGTGTAGCCGCCACCGCCGAGCACAAGCATCGGCACATTGAAGCGCCCCAGGAACCTTTGCAATCCAACGGGTCGCCCAGGTCAGAACAATGAGAGATTTCGGGGGAGGGTGAGGGGTACAGGGATGATGTGCTGTATCATGCAAGGGAGACACGGAAAAAGGAGAGAAGGAAGGAGATTAGTCGTGTAGGTCTAATATATATATATATATATATATATATATATATATATATATATATATATATATATATATATATATATATATATATATATATATGTTTTTTTTCTACATATACGACACTGGGAATAAAAATTAAGGGCAGGTGATTTCTACCTTAGGTAGATGAGAAAACAGGCAGGTGCGTGCGTGCGTGTGTGTGTGGGTGTGTTTGAGAGAGATGGGAGGGAAAGGCTCACTCCATGCAGTTGCTGTGGCCCTCGAGGGAGAGGTTAAAGCAGCCGAGGCGATCGCCAGATAGACTGTCGGCGCCACCGCAGATGACGATCGCGCCGGGCTGAAACTTCTCCATCACCTTTTGCATGATGGGCTCAAACACGCTGCGGTACGACTCGTCGTCCATCCCCTCCTGCAGCGGCACGTTCAGGGCGTAGTTTTTGCCCGCGCCGTAGCCGGTGTCGCCCAGCGCGCCCGTCCCGGGGAAAAAGTCGCCGTACTTGTGAAACGACACCTGCGACGAGTGCAGCATTATCAGTCAGGGGCGACCCTCTTGACGACTGAAGCACGTGTGTGTGTGTGTGTGTGTGTGTGTGTGGTGTGTGTGTGTGTGTGTGTGTGTGTATGTGTGTGTGTGTGTGTGTGTGTGTGCATTTTCTCGTGGGAGCCTAAGTGGCATGGAAGAATAGGGGGATGCAAAAAGGAATGGGATTGGGTGGACAGACGGGACGCACTAGCTTCAGTCATTTGTAATGCCAGGGCGCGATTAATGGATGGCAAAGGAGCGCAAGTTGAAAGGAAGCGGCGTGAGAGGGATGAAGGAGGTTGAAAGGGTGTTTGAGAGGATAAGCTGTTGACAGGGTGAAGTGTGTATAAATTTAGAATCATAGACAACAGTGAATAGGGCGAACGAGTGGAGAATAGAACAAGAGAAACGGAAGAGGGAGAAAAGACAATGAGGAGGGGATGAAAATGGGGGGGGGGGGGGGGGGGGGGAGGAGGGAGCAAGGGGGTGAGAGGGGCATGGAGCGGGTGAGCCGTGGATAGAAGGGGACGAATGAGAGCGTATAGAATAGTTTAGAATAGTGAATGGAATAAATGGGCCAATGGGAATGGAAATGAACGAAGGACAGGGGTGGCAGGGACGGAAGAGGAGGGCTAGAAAGAGAGTGGGGGGGGGTGAAGAAGGGGGTGTAATGGTAGAATTGAAGATAGAGAGGTGGGTGGGAGAGAGGTGGGTGGGTGGAATTGTGTGTGTGTGTGTGTGTGTGTGTGTGTGTGTGTGTGTGTGTGGTGGTGGGGGGGGGTATGGGAGAAAGGAGTGAAGGGGGAAATGAGGGGGGCACGCACCGTCATGACGCGGTCCGTGAGGTAAAAAGCCTCCTCCACTCCGTCGCCGTGGTGGATGTCGATGTCGACGTACAACACCCGCTGGTGCGTCTTCAGCAGCTCCAGAATGCCGAGCACGATGTCGTTGATGTAGCAAAACCCCGAGGCCTCGGCCTTCTTCGCGTGGTGCATGCCACCGGACCAGTTGAGGCAAATATCTGCCTCGCCCCTCGCTAACAAAGCCGCTCCATTCACCGACGCGCCGCTGTAAATCTAATAAATCGATTAATAAAAATAAGTCAGAACGACAACGGAGGCGGAGCCCACGAAACGAAGCACCTCAACCGCCCCCCCATCCCCCGCCTCACTCACCCGGCAGTACTCAAAGAGTCCGTCGAAGACGGGGCAGTCCGCCTCGCCGACGGGGCCGAGGTTGAAGCGGCGCAGCTGCGTGAGGTACTCGTCCTGATTGTCGGGCGTCACGGTGTTGAGAAAGTCCACGTACTCTGCACAGTACATTGCGGACAAATAGGGGCAGAAAGGGACGAAAAGGAACGCGCGGCAGCAGCGAGTCATCAGGCGGGGCGGGGTGACCAGACAGAGGTGAGGGGCACAGCGTCTGGATGCTCATCCCTTTCTCAGAGCAGTCAGCAGGACGACAGATATGCCTTCTCGGTATTGAAGGGAGGGTAAGAGCGTACCGTCAGCGTGAAACATGGCAATCTGCTCCGCCTCCTGCGGCACTGGGTGATACACCTTCAACTTCTCCACCAGTCCGTAGTTCTCCACCAGGCTGTGCGTCAGCCGCGCACGGTGCGGCCGCATGGGGTTGCCACCGCCATAGCAAAAGTTGCCGATCTCCTCGTCGTAAAAGTATGACACTACCTTCGACTTGAAGTGATCCATGGCGGCTTTCGTCGCACGACGGACAATCGCGCCTCAACGACATAAAAATATACAAAAAATTAATGAAAGGGGGGAAAAGGGAAAAAACGGAGAGAGCCGAGTCAGCCCCGTGAGTGTCGTGCGCATCTACCCACCCCTCTGGTACTACACACTAGTACACACGACACACGTGCACATGATATCCCTGTCACGTCCCCGCCATCACGTCACTCTTTCTGCCCACCTTCGCAGCCCCCGCTCGGCCATTTTCCGCGCGCCGCGTTATTTTAAGGCTACGCCTCGATCTCGTCTACCTTGTGTGAGAGCGCGCACAGGCACCATGCCATGCGTAGGTCGGACACGTGCAATGATTTCAATGATTGGAACGAAACAAGGGTGCGAGGAGGACGGCTGTGGGTCCCAAGGTGCTGCAACTCCCACGGCGCTACCCTCGCCGTCGCGGCCGCTTTCTTCCGTTATCGCTCCGTCGTCGCTTCCGGACAAAATACCGACAGTGTTTGTGAAGGCAGACGACTAGGCACGGACGCACGGCGAGCCGAGAATACCAATCATCCCCGCGATTCCAGCCACCACGCCCTCTACTCAGCTCCATGGACGGGCATCCAAGCCGTTTGTCAAGTTGGTTATCAGAGGGGGAGGGGAGGGGATCGAGCGAGCGAGAAAGGTAGCGAACGCGCGGCGACGGACGAAATACGAATTTGCGCCGTAATAACGGACGAGCGGTGGATCGAGACGAAGGGCGGGTAGATGGAAAGCAGGGCGCATGGGGCAGGACCCACGAATGCAGCATTCCAGAATTGCGTGATCATTATAGTGAGGTAACAAACAAAGGGTAAGCACTGACTCACCACCGTCAAGTCGTGCGTGATAGGGGAGACGTGCTGTCGGTGTAGGTCGGTGGGTGGGGCGGTGGCCGCGTAGTAGTTAACTGGTCGTTGACGGACTGCCTGGGACCCAGCCCGCCGAAAGCGACACAGTCCCGCGAGGAACAGCGCCACGGATGTCACTGCCTCACTAGCTGGTTATCTACTTGACGCATGAAGCGGAGTGAGTATCAAGTGTTGGCCCGTGCGCGCTTGTCCTGGCGGGGGCCGTGGAGTAAGGTCCGGCGTGGCAGCGATGCGGAGGGAACTGTGGAAGGAAGGGAGCGGCAAATGATGAGCTGCGCTATGAAATTGAAAGGACGATGTGGATGTACGTCTCCAGCCCGTACCAGTACCTGTATTGGTGCGATCATAGTACATCAGTACCTGTACATGTGCGTGTGTATCTATAATCGGTGGCTAAATAGATGAGCACGGACAGGGAAAGTGAGAGGGGAAACAAGAGGGCAAGAGTGGCTAAATACATTCGATATTTGTGTGCGCGGCGGAGTCTCCGCCGCCACTCACTTCTCACCTGTAACCTTACCCGTACGACTCGCCCCTCTCAGGTTCCTACCAATGATTCCACTCGTTGTGCACTGATAATAGGCTATGGGCCTTCTTTTTGCCTAATTGCATGTCCTCGCTACTTCATTCGCGTGATGAACCACTCCACGGAAGAAACGAACCTCACATGGACCTACCATGGCTGACGCACAACCGTCGACACCATGGGAAGTCCCCTCAAAGGACCTTAATGGAAAGGAGGGGTCGTGCTGAAAGGTCGTCGGGGCTATCGCAGTTGTGGGTTGCTTCATCACTAGGCAAATGGCATAACTATCATAATCACCCGCGGCGTGCTTGGTGTCTCATGCGCCCATTGCTCTTCGCTTTATTGTGGACGCGGGTGCCAACATCATCCTCGAGGCCAACCGTTATGCCTTCATCGCATGCAGCTACACCAAGCTTCGCACCCCCATCCACGTCAAAGGCATCGACGTTGGCATCCACGGGTACGGGCTCGTTGAGCTCCACCTTGCCTACCAAGAGGGCCACACTCGCGCCCGACATGTCCAAGCGAGGAGCCCCAAGCTTTATCTCACATGAGCGTCTCCGCAAACGGCACAACATCAGCTTCCACTATCATGCCATCGGGCACCCTACCGCAAGTGACCCACATGGGAGCTTCATCCTCGTCATGCACAACAGCCTAACCCAGGCGCCCGCCGGCGGCGCAGCGGCGGCGGCCCCGGAGGGGGGTGCGCTCGCAGGCCCGTCGGCATCCCCGTACCTCCCCGTGGTGGGCGCTGGAAACCCCGTAGCCGTGCCAGACCTGGCACGGTAGGGGGCTAAGAGGGCCGACAGCTCGATCCGTGGGATCAACAGCTGTCGGGAAAGCCATGTACAGATGGCTTTTGAAAAAATAATTTCTGTGCACTACCGGCGCCAAGATCTCCCGCTCGGCCCGTCCGATATGTTTTTTCGCGTACAGATACTCCTACTAGATATAGCCCTACTTTTAGGAGTGGGACCTGTACTACGGCAGCATTTGATGGCGAGGAGGGTACGGCCGATCAGCGGTGGGAGGCGGGTGTTGGAGCTGGTGGTGGAAAACCGGGAAGCAGCGCCATGAAAGGGCGCTCGCTAGCTGTCGACCAGCCCTGTGCCGGTCGAACCTTGCCGAGGTGTGAGGCAAGACATGGCACAGGACGGTGGCTAGTCGCAGACGGAGGAGCGGCTACATGAGGCGGCGGCGATCCTCAGGATCAGCCGCCGCCGGAAAGCCTTGTACGGAGGGCTTTTTTGGATACTAAAAACAATGTCCGTACCCGGCGTCGAGCTAGTTGGGGAGCAGCACCAGGATAGGGCGCTCACTAGCGCGTCGCTACGTCGTCCAGCGTCATCTCCCGGGGGGAGGAGTAAGCTGGGACGGCAAGGAGGACATTCGCGATGGGAGGAGCGACACGATCTCGCGGCGACGACCCTTTGGGTCGGCGCCGCCGGAAAACCCGGCACGGAGGGTTTTGTTTAATTCCGGGCGCTCGCGGCCCGCCGGATCCGGCTACGGTGACCTGCCCCCCCCCCCCTCTTCGACACCCACTACCCCGACAGACCTTCATACTCCTAGGGGTCCTTGAGCGTGGGGCCGGGTGAGCGCGGAGGCCCCCGCTCAAGAAAAGGCTGCTCGGTGGACTCGCGATCAGAGGGGGGAGGGTACGGCCATAGGCCGGAAAACCGACAGGTACCCGGGTACCAGACAGAGAAAAAACCGGGGAAATGAGCGGGGAAAATTCAGGCGCGGAGGCTGGAGCGCCAATTTTTTCTATGTCTATGTGTCCCGGTCCCCCCCACCTGTCCTCGAGGTGATGGGGGACCTCGACACGGAGGACCGCCGCGTCGGTGGACGCGGCAAGACCTTGGGGCGGGGTTTCCGGGATGGAGCGGCGGGATCGACGAGCGACCGCGCGAGGAGGGGTTTTTTGCCAGCCTTTCCCCTCCTACCTTCGGCAAGACCGAAGTCACGCGGGAGCTAGATTAGGCTGGCCCGTCGTCCCTCCCGAACGCCGACCGGCCTAGGCCGGTCGACACCCCGGTTCGGTGGGAGCGGGCCGTGCATCGTGAAGGTCGAGCAGCAGTTTAGTTTTGCATTTCTAGACAAGTGGATTTATTTTTAGATCTGTTTTTCTTGATTACAAAATTATTACGTTGTTACTGCTTAGGTGGGGGGACTGTGGCAATTACTGCGGTTGCTTACAGTTATATAACTCCCGAGGAACGTCGACACACATTGCAGATAGGTGTGTCGATAAGAAATGTACCTGGTCGGAGAGACCCGGGCCCAGCTTGCTAATAAGTCATGTATGGCGAAGTAGAGTGGCCCGTGAGACAGCAGTCGGTCCAGTTTGCCGGGACATGTTGTAAACAATTTCAATTTCAATTTCAATTTCAGCCTAACCCATCTCCATACCCTTCCCGGTGAGTTCACTTCCCTCCTTGCTTACAAAGGTGTTGCCCCCACGTCTACTCACGCAACTTTGTGGCACGAACGCCTTGGTCACCGTGGCATGGACACCATGACTCTCGCTCGCCGGAGCGCGGATATTCTTGGAGTGAAGTACGACAGTCATGGTCCCCTAATGTCATGTGAACCGTGCATTTTAGCCAGATTGCACCACATTATGCCGATGTCAGCACTCAGACTGGCACTAATGGGGAATTGGGGATAGCTTATTGTAAGGCATTTAGCGCTGACGTCTTCGGCCCGCTCAAGGAGACCGGGCCGGGGGGAGACAAACATTTGTTTGGTGCAATTGAACACTTTTCGAATTACATTTGGCTCCTTGCACTCCCCTCCAAGAAAGCATTTTTCCCACCCTTTCTTATGTTCTTACCGACATCAGGAACTTGCAGTCTCGACTGCACCATGATCGTGCCCTCAAGACCACTCTCAGTAAGTTCGATTGTGATCCCAACTACGTCGACGTCGCATGCCGCACTATAGCTATGGTCTCCTCATTGGGCTACACCGCTCAATTTACGGCCCCGTACACACACAACCAACTCGCTAAGATGGAGCGACGGTGGGCCCTTTTGAACGTGGTATGCACGGTTCGATAAGGAAGATAATGTAACTTGCGGTGTGTTGACTACATGTACGCTAACAACCAACCTTGGGTGACGGTTGGTGTCGAGACAAGAGAAGTAGTTCAAACTAGAGTTGTTAATTGTCTATAGTCTAGCTAGTGATATCGTGCGTCAAGCACTCTAGTCGATGTTATGTGCATAAGGACTTCTATCATAGCATACATTGGCTCTCTGTAACTAATCTACATTAGGATTTACTTACAACACTCCCCCTCAAGATAGGTAAGGGGTGTCTTGTAATGAGATGAAAGTGATTATTGTCCCCGTCCACGAGTTGTATCGATGCATTGGTCCCGATGCACCCATGATGGCGCTCCTGTGTTTCACGAGTGCAGGCCCAGGTAGTGGCTTGGTCAACATGTCAGCCACCATGTCACCAGTTGGTAGATTCCGTAGCTTGATGGTTTTTGCTGCACGTGGTCCTTCACGAAGTGGTATTTCAGGTCGATGTGCTTGGTCTTCTCGCTCACCATTGCATTCTATGAATAGGCGATGCAACTCTGATTGTCCTCCCAGATGGTGGATGTCCCGTTGACATGTCGACTAAAGATTTCTAATAGCATGTGTCGAATATGAATTGCCTCCTTGGTGGCGTCCGCTGCCGAGTAGTACTATGCTTCGCATGTCGATTGTGCGACGCAGGACTACTTGCGCGACTTGTAGTTGATTGCACCCCTGCCCAGTGTAAACAAAAAACCTTACCGTGAACGGCGCGTCTCGTTGTCATTGCCCCGGTCTTCATCAACAAAGACTGTGAGTTGTAGTGAATTGTCCGTACCCCCCCCAACGTCAGGCTCATGTTGGATGATCCCTTGAGGTATCGCAAGACCTTCTTCAAGGCTTGCATGTGTGCCACGTTAGGGTTCGCTTGCGCTGAGCCAAGTATGCTAAGGGCAGTCGAGATGTCCGGTCTAGTGCAGTTTGCGGCGTATTGGAGACTCCCTAGCATGCTCGGGTAGATGTCACGGTCCGTTCCCGTGAGAGGCACAAGTGTCTGCTTCGAAATGGCAGCAAGTAAGCCATGATCCATGGGCATGCACGAGGGTTTGCAGTCTACCATGTCATGCTTTGAACGGCCAACAATAGGATCATGCTACCATGTCGACCGACGGGATGAGAGGTCCCAAAGCTCAGCAACTTCTCATGGGACTTGACGTGAACAGACGTAGTCATGCGCCTGGTTGCGGGATTGTACACGCGGTAGCATGGAGAGTTTTGTGAGTACCCCACCATTACGCCTCGGAACGCTTTCATGCCGAGTTTCCGTCTGAGATTGTCAGGTACCTTAGCAAAGATTGTACACCCAAACACCCGAAAGGCAGATGCATCAAGGACGGCACCGGTAAGAAGTGTGAGGGCAACTCTTCCAAAGGGACCGACAGCGCGAATGTAGGTGCGGTTGCGGAGGGGGACCACTGTGCTGATCGCACATGACCACATGCTGTTAGGGACGATGAAGCATAGAGGAGGCGCAGTCACGCAGAGTGCGCCACGGACGTTCCGCCTTCCCTAGCATGTGATGCGCATACGGTGCGGAGAAATGGGTACTAAATCCCAGACGAGTGCACATGAGTTGCGTGTTAGCTGCCTCGAACACATAGTCGGAGTCGAATTTAAGGAACGGGGCAAGCGCATGTGCCTCCGAGTGGTACCGGGCATGGGTTTGCCGCGCGTCCATGAGGATGATCTCTAGCTGAGAGCAGGTCTCGTCTTTTGACTTCAAAAACCTAACCCACATAAAATTTGTGTGGTGGTCAATCACCAGCAGGCAATACCGTAGGCCGTACGGAGAGGGGACGTGGACGGGACCCCACATGTCACACGAAAAATACTGAAGTGGGGCTGCAGGTTTGTGAGATGCATTGCGATTTTGTGGGGCTGAGGTGGCCTTATTCAAATTGCAAGACTCACATGAGAGGTCAATCATATAGCTAGGCATGACCGGGACAGAAGGGGTATTGTGTGAATGCTGAGCATGAAGGCTCTGCATGTTCAAGTGACCCAGCCGGCTATGCCACAAAGCAGCGTCGCACTCAGCAGCAAGTGCGACAGATCTTTGACTACTACTGTCTACTGGTCTCGGGGGCAGCCCCGCACAGTCATGCGACCTCGGGAGGAGGTACAGTCCGTTCCCCGACGGAATTAGCATCCCCATTCATGTGGTGACCAGCAACATGCCGGAGTCAGTGTCGGTTGGAAACGAGGACTCACACCCTGAGTGTTTTTGCATCCAACTAATACTTAGTAGCCGACTGATGTGTTGTGCAGACCGAGAGGACAAATAAGGTGTATAGAGTGCATGAACACGGCGAAACACCGTGTGACCGGACACTAAGCAAATAAGGATGCGAACTGTCCCACTGCCTTGCACTGTGACACCAACCCCACCGACAGTGCTGCGTCGAGAGGGTGGATGAAAATCAGAAAAATCATACCGAAACGCGGTAACGTTGACGGAGCAGGCAGAGTCAACTACCCAGTGGTCAGAAAAATTAGCGATAGATGACGCAGATGATGCGAATGCAACACAGGCAAAGGAGGTACTCACCGCAGTATCATCATACTCGTTTTCCATATCGTATTCATGAGGTCCGCAGTCCGTGGCATCTTCCACTGACGCCATGTCAGCAGGGACGTGGCTGAGATGTGTAGTGGGAGGGGGTTGTCCTGCGTACTTTTCCGCAATATGCTTGCGCTTGGCTAGCGTCCAGCGGAGGACGTCTGCATTAGGCGCCTTGCATGTGGACCAAACGTGACTCGGGTCACCGCACGCACCACACTTCATGGGAAACTTGGATCTATCTGGACGTGTTCTAGCAGCCAAGCCTACAAGACCGCGACCACCTGGGCGTTTGCGGTCAGCAAGAAACGCATTGACGGGCTGTTCAGAGGCAGTATTGTCAGAGGTAACTGTGTCCTTTGCGTGGAGATTCTGCGCCTGATGAATTATTCTCCCCATCACCCTATCCGCCGACATGAAAAATTAGTGTCGAACGCATTAATTACACACTCCTTCGCCTGGCCGTACTGACCAACGTTGGAGAGGCCACGAGTCATGACAAGTGCGAGGACATGGGGGTGTATCGCAGCCGACCCGTCTTTCAGCTGTAGGCACTCGTTGAGGTCGTCGAAGTGCTGCTTGACAGCGTGAACATACGCTGAGACGGAATGGCTTGATGCCTGCCGGACCATCATACGGACCATGAGTAACAACGTGCGCGAGATGGATTGTGCATCCAGTCTCTCGCACAATACTTCCAAGGCAGCTGTCCCATAGTCGGGTCGTCCTGCAAGAACGCTCGCAATAGCTTGTGCAACAAGCATGTTATGTCGGCAGCACTGAACGAGCATAGCGTGTGCGTACCGCTGAGCGACTGGATTTAGTGGCACGCGGGATGACGACAAGGCCAGTTGGGGGATGAGTGCCGCCGCCTTAATAGATAGAAACGAAAGAAAATCTCGCTTCCAAAGTTTAAACTCCCCGTTTTGGGCATCAGCGGCGCGTGCATGCGAAACGACCGGGAAAAATAATCACCGTCGAAGTCCGTGGCCCAGTCCGCCGTCATGGCGACAAAGTCAGAGTCGATTGTGAACCTGCGGCTGGTGCTGCCGCTGTGTGTCTGCTCGCGTTGCGGAGCATGCATGAATTCGCCAGTGAGCATGTAGGGAGCGTCGACATGTGAAGGTGCGGCAGGGCGGATAGCGACCGGGTGATCGCGCAGCGCGTCCTGACGGAGCAGTTCCGACTGAGTTCGAGCCTACTCGTCCATCCGAGTGTGGAGGAGCTGCAACTGCTCCATGACCAGTCGAATGTTGTCGTTGGCCGAGTCGACATACTGATTGTCGATGTGACTAGAGTCAGCGGCGGTGTGATCGGCCGGTGTCGCGGACGCCATTTTCCCTTTTGGCGCCATTCCAAGAAAACAAGTGCCCAGACAGTGGACAAATCCACTAGCGGTAATTGTGCCTAACGGAGGTTTCAAAGAGAAGGCATGATGCCCACCGACCCCTCGGCCTGATGCCCCGGGGTGTCTCAAAGCACCTTTTCCGTATCCTCCACCTAGTGTGGGGCACAATGACAGCCGAGGCATGAACAAGCATGTGTACATGTCCGCTGCTCTAAAAAACGGCTGATGCTGTCGTGGACCCTGTGTATGAGTGTTCACCCTCATAGTGCTTCCTCTTTTCCCACTGCAGCTTGGACATGTATGCATCATGTCCACACAAGCGAGTGCGCTTGTGTGGTTGGCTAGGTCATCGTGGCGTAGAGTAGAATATAGCCGTGGTAGTCTAGAGTAAGGTTGATGGTAGCGGGACTGTTCCGTAGAGCAAAATAAAAAAGTGGAAATAAAAAGTAAAACGAAAGTAGTGAGTAAAGTTTTATTATTTTTGAAGATATGTTCGGCGTTGCCTTCGGGCGAGTTTCCAAGTTGCACGCCGGACGACACTGATGTCTCGCGTATCCTTGATGTGGAGGGCTCCGTAACCTGTTGAACGTGGTATGCACGGTTCGATAAGGAAGATATTGTAACTTGCGGTGTGCTGATTACAGGTACGCTAACAACAAACCTTGGGTGACGGCTGGTGTCGAGACAAGAGAACTAGAGTTGTTAGTTGTCTATAGTCTAAGTAGTGATATCGTGCGTCAAGCACTTAAGTCGATGTCATATGCATAAGGACGGCGCCCGCCGGCGGCGCAGCGGCGGCGGCCCCGGAGGGGGGTGCGCTCGCAGGCCCGTCGGCACCTACCTCTACCTCCACGCGGTGGGCGCTGGTAACCCCATAGCCGTGCCAGGCCTGGCACGGTAGGGGGCTGAACGAGGTACCGACAGCTGCGATCCGCGGGATCAGCAGCTGTCGGGAAGCCCTGTACGGAGGGTTTTGGAAAAACATAATATCCGTACTCCGGCGCAGGGATCTCCCGCTCGGCCAGTCCGATATGTCTTTTCCGCGACTAAATACTCGCAGATACTTTCCCGACGATGGGGCGGGGGCGGCGTTTGCGAAATATTTTTTGGCGAAGAGGGGTACGGGCGGATCAACGGAGGGACGAGGGTGTTGGAGCTGGCGGCGGACAGCTGGGAAGCAGCGCTAGGGACGGCGCTCGCTAGCAGCCGCCAGCCCTGCGATAGCCTTAGGTCTCCCCTGGGGGCGAGGCCTGTTGTTGCGCAGGACGGAGGATGGTCGCAGCCGGAGGAGCGACACCGTCTGGCGGCGGCGGTCCCTAGGATCGCCCGCCGCCGGAAAAGCCCGGTACGGGGGGTTTTTGGAAAAATTCCCGTACCCACCATCTTTTGAGGCCGGCGACTCGATCCCTGTGTTCTTCCAACCTCTTCCCTAGTCGGTACCCGGTTATCGATAGGCTGCCTCAGGCAGTGTGCCTAGGGTTATCGTAACGGCACACTGCTCGTAAAGGCGGCCCCCTAACAACGTAAACCACCGGGGGAGGGCACGGACGGCCACAGCGCGATCAGATAGGTGTTGGAAACAGACGGGAAAAGGACAGGGGACAAGAGAAAATCTGGCTCGGGGGCAGGAGAGCCAGCCGGACACCGTCTGCAGCCTAGTTCTTTTTTCTTCTCAGCCCCCGAAGGAGGAGAGAAGACTCGGCTAGGTGGAGAGCTGCGTCGAGAGGAGCGGCTAATACCTCGGGCGGGGTTGAGCACGGATCAAGGCGGGACCGACGACGACCTATGCGAGGGGGGTTTTTCACCTGCCTTTCCCCCCAAGCTCCGGCACGACCGGAGTCGCACAGGAGCCGAGGTCAGGCAGGTTCGCCTCGACCAGCTCAAGCTGAGCAGCCTTGCTGATCAGCGACCCCGCAGCGGCTGGAGCAGGCCGCGTATCGTGGAGACTAGCGACATCTTTTATTTCATACTGTATCCAATAAAAAATACGTATAGATCAGAAAATAATAAATACCTGGATACGGGTATGTTTTAGACGGTATCGTTACTGCCATTGGAGAGGTTGGGATTAGTGGTTCACGGTCTACCTCACGCTTAGAAGTCCAACAAAGTTGAGCATAGCAAAAGGGGGGGCCCAGAGACTCCAGCCGGTTTTACTGGTATTGGAGTAAAATATTTCAATTTCAATGCATAAGGACTTCTATCATAGCATACATTGGCTCTCTGTAACTAATCTACATTAGGATTTACTTACAACAAGGCCACCCTCGCGGACTCTGCCACGGCCATGCTTCAGCATGCCAACTGTCCCACCATGTACTTGGGCCTCACTATGCGCACGGTTGTCTACCTCCGCAACCGCCTCCCCACGTCTGCCGCATTTGGCGGCTCTGGCGGTGCATCTTACACCATCCTCCATGGCGTCCCCACTGACCTCGCTCACGTCAAGGTCTTCGGTTGCACGCCCTACCTCCGCATGGACGACCGCTACATAGACAGACTCTCACCCAAAGCGCTTCGTTGTATTTACATTGGGTACTGCGATGATGGCCCGGGATAATGGATTCACAACCTTGCCACCAACAAACTCGTTCGCTCCATCTATGTCGCGTTGGTTGAATCCCAACCCGCGGATGCACCGACCGACCCAACCGTCGCTTTTGGCACTTCTCAAGCCTCTCCACCAAGTGGTCTCGAGTATGGGGGGGCACTAGTGCCAGTCTCTCGTGCGCGGACTCCACGCTATTTATTGTCCCGACCAACAACCCTTTCACGAGTCTAGAGGATGTTTTAGAGGACGCCAAGCCCACTACTAAGATTGACCACACAAACCGTGAGTCTTCTTCATGCTTCGCGGCCGCAACATATGTCCAACGGACCAACAAGACTCCCAGAGTAATCACGCAGAATAAACCTCCTCGACTAGCTCGCACGAAGCCACAAGATGTTGGGTCATAGGGGCAGCATGCCCCCGACGAGTTACCCAAGACGTACCCACCAGCGGCGCACATCACCATGCCGATCCCCGAAGCGGCAAGTATGCTCCAGCATGGCGAAAGGTAAAGCGCCCCGAGCTTGTGTTACTCCACAGTAAGGACACGTTCCGCATGGAGAATCTGCCACTCGGACGCAATACCATTGGCAACAAGTGGGTCGTCAAGGTAAGGGCCGAACTGGATGGCTCAGTCGAATGTTTCAAGGCACGGCTAGTTTCTCGGAGATTCCGTAATCGAGCATGAGTCAACTACTCGGAGACGTTTTCCCCAGTTGTCAAGCTCAGCACCATGCGCACAGACCTCGCCATCGCGGCCAAGCGGAACATGCACATGCGGACATCGAAACAACGTTTCTCAATCCTGATCTCCAATGGGAGATCTGCATGCGCCAACCCATAGGGGCAGAGGATGGAACGCCTCGAGCCATGCGCATAGCCAAGAGAATGTACGGGCTGAAATAGGCCTTACATTAATGGTATAGGCTGTTGCATTAGACTCTCTCATCCCTTGGACTCGAGCAAGCAACATCCGACACCATTCTCTACACCCTGAACCATTCAATGCATGGCATCTGCATTGTGCTCGTATATATGTGGATGAAATTATCATCGTCTCGGACTCTCGCAAGTAGATCGAGTCAGCGAAACGAGCCATTTGGGAACAATTCCGCATGACGAACTTTGGTGAGGCCAAGTTTGTCCTCGGGATGAACATCGTCAAAAACAGAGAAGCATGGACCATCAGTCTCTCCCACAAACAATACACCAAGGAGATCATGGAGAAGTACGGCAGGCTTGACCGCACACCCTCGAAGGTGTCCATGGCACCTAAACACTGTCGAGACGGAGTAGTGGCATCCGACCATGAAAAGGTGGCTTTGACGCAACAAGAACACGAGACCTTACCTGCCATCCTCGGGTTGGTGATCTTCCTATGCATGGGTTAAAACTGGATATTGCATTTGCGATAAACGTCGTTAGCAAGCCGCAGAATGCTCCCCGCGCAGCTGCACATGAAACAACTCAAGCGCCTTCTACGCTACCTTAATGAAACCAGGCCCATGGGCATCACCTATGGCAGGCCGTCCCATGATGATGCAAAAGACATCAAGGTGTTCTCGGAGTCAAACTGGACAGCTAACACGACCACGAGATGATCGCAGTCGGGAGAAGTTGTCATGCTTTTCGGGGGAGCGGTCTGCTAGACCTCCAAGGATGAATTGGTGGTGGCCTTGTCCACCACATAGGCAGAACATGTTACTGCAAGTCGCGTAGGACTAAGCGCAGTGCACTTTCGGCAATTGATACAATATGTCCACCAACATCAGTACGGTGCCACGACAGTTTATGAAGACAACGAGGGAGTAGTCAAGCTTGCCAACAACCCCATGGCTTCAACCAAGACAAAACACATCGACATCAAACACCACTATATTCGAGAGCTGTTGGATGCAAGGACAGTCGCGGTTTTGTCTGTGGGCACAACAAAAACGCATGCAGATGGCCTAACGAAGGCGCTACCGGAGCCGAAGCACACGATGATCTTCATGCGTTGCATGGGAGCGGCGCCGAGTGGAGACTAGCTTGCCTTGCATTATTGCCAATGATCTAGAGGGGCTAATACATTATATCATTGTTACTACATGTACGTTCACGGTTATGAACATTGTTAGTGAAACCATATAGTTGATCTAATACAAATAAAGAATGTACAAGCATCAATGTATCATGTTGCTTGTTAGATCTCTTGCAACCATCACACAGCGCCTAGGCGCACGCACCTCTCGATTCCTTTTACAGCTCACGGGCACCTCCGATACGAGTCCCACTCACACACCGCGGCCATTGCCGCACACCACACCGCTACATATCGCAACCCTTGAACCACCATAGTACCCTATTGTGTACCATGCCCTCATCGATTTGATAAACTCGGAAATGGAGATGGTCATACCGCATCTCACGCAAGGAGGCGCCGCCATGGCGTTCCAAAATACACCACCGGCTTTCCTGCCGGACGCCCGGACAGCGCACCCGGACCACATGTATGCATGTCGGGATACCACTTGCCGCTTTTCATCAACACGGGGGACTCGGAGTCTACAACCAACACCCACGAATAACTTGTTTTCTATGTAGCACCATTCCCAGCCACAACTACACCAACCCCAGTCGCGCGCTGCACCAACAATAGCCGACTACCCCAATTGTTGACCCTCCACCGCCGTTGATGCCTCCGCCGGAATCCTAGCACCATCCCCTCTCCAACAACAGCCTCGGTAAGTCAGTGTCAGTTGCGCCCCCTTCATTTACTCATAACTTCCCGGATTTGTAGTCTTCACAAGCTATTGCTTACTCGCCACAGCCCCTCCTTCCCCATACCGTTAGAGGAGCCACCTCCATAAAACGCTACAAATAACCCGAATTGTCAAGCTTTTTAGCACTGAGTCTTCGGCTTATTAAGCCGATATTCCAATTAGAAAAAAGTACACGGCTCGTAGGAACACGGCTCGGCCGGTACACGGCTCGCGAGACAAAAAAAAACGAGCCGTGCTCCTCGCGCTTCATGGTATTCCAATTAGGCCGGTACACGGCTCGGACCGCAGTACATACGGGCTTTGTATCGGGCTTATTATCATACGGCCTTTTCTGCGCAGTCATCGCGCGAGCACACACTCTCTCACCAACACCTTACCGCACCCGCGCCCGTTCCACGATGCTGGATCCGAGGCGCATCACGCTTGTATGGGCCGTGGCCTTGCTTTTCGGCGTGGCGGCACTCGGGAATGCCGTTCCGCCCGCGCCAGATGTGGTGATGGGTATGGACCCCTCCGCCGGGAGCGCAACCTCAGCGTACTGGTGCAAGTAAACACACACGCACCGCCACACACACACACACACAGACGCGCGCATATATACGCACCCGGTCACACACGCGATCACACACACACGCATGTACATGGTCACAGCACATACGCGCACGCACTCTCCCGCACACATGGTACAGTCAAACGGTAAGACCCACATAGATATATAAGTGGATACATGATGCGCCTTCCGGCGTACAACCGCGTTACCCGTCGGACCCGAAATAGACTGCCGTCTAGCTCTGCTTAACAACTTACATGTAACCATTCTTTCTGCGCGAACTGTGCATTCGGAACAGTCGTTTGCCCGTGCACGAGCACGCCTACGTATTGCCAGCTCATCAGGCAACCGTTGTTGCGAGAGCCCGATTGCGTGCGTGTGTGTGTGTGTGTGTGTGTGTGTGTGTGTGTGTGTGTGTGTGTGTGTGTGTGTGTGTGTGTGTGTGTGTGTGTGTGTGTGTGTGAGGGGGGTGTATGTCTCTGTATGTAAAAGAAGTGTGCATGTGTGTGTGTGCGTCTCTGCGTGTGTGTGTGTGTGTGTGTGTGTGTGTGTGTGTGTGTGTGTGTGTGTGTGTGTGTGTGTGTGTGTGTGTGTGTGTGTGTGTGTGTGTGTGTGTGTGTTTGTATGTCTTGCATTAGCTTCACAAATATAAGCATAACGACACAGTTATTTACAGCTAAAGGTTGGAAATCCTGTTGTGTCACTGCGGTGGCGTACACTCAAGCTCACCCCCCCCCCCACAACAACCGCTATTTTTGTATTAGACGCTTGCGAAACTCGCGAGCCGTGTACCGTAATTGGAATACATGTAAAATTGATATTTTCAGTACAGGGCTCGCGAGCCGTGTACCGCATATCTAATTGGAATACATGCTTTAGGCAGAAGTTACCATTCTCTTATCAACCCCCTACCGTACCGGTACACTACGAAATCGTACGGACAGTGAGAAATGTACCCGGACGTTGTTGACATGAGGAGCTCACACCGAATAAGTTGCCATTTTCTTTTCATTCAAAAGAAGGCAGTAGGACGAGAGTGGGAGCACGGGTTAACCAAAACTCACGCCGAGCTTCGGTGAGCCATCGTTGCTCCTACTCTCCGAATGGCTAGGCGCGCGACTTCTGCCTCAACGCGACTTTCTGCTCACACCACCTAATGCGGTGCTGCCACTATCATTGCACGAGAGTCCCACTCTCCCATTATATAGCGCTCGCAGTTTTTGCACCACTCAGAACGTAACGAAGGGCTCGCGACATGTATCGCACGGGTTAAGCGAGTCGTTTGACCCGTACGGTATGTGCGTTGGACCAAATTTTGAAAGATGGTTACCGACCCCGAGCAGCTCGTCCGTGGCTTTACGACTCTATTGAACGCACATGTGCTTGACTAATGATTAATAAGGAGGCGTAACCATAATCGTTATTGGCGTCGCAGCTTTGACGTATGCGGCGGGCATTATGTTGTGTTGTCGTATACGGGCGACGACGCGGGCGGTACCGGGTACATGTACCATTAGTACGTGTAGGAAGGGGCAGCAGCCTGTGCATATACCTTTCACAGTACATGTACCGTATGAATTTGTACATAATAATATGAATTTAATGGCAACTTCCATACCGTTAACATTGAGGAACTCTCTTCCTTCGGTCGTCGGACCAACTGCGAGCCATCCATCTGGGGAGTTTGGAAAGAGAATGGCAACGTCCGCCTTAGTAAACGTTGCAATTGATAACCGCCCGTCCGCATAACCTACTCTAACCAATTTCGATCATTTGCGCCAGTTTCGGATGTCTCCAGCGATTACTGTGTGGCACGACTTAACCACTATGTTGGACCATCGTGGAATTGGTCGTCCTGCTTTTCGTTTACTTCTTAACTTGCTACAACCTCAATCCCCCGGAGAAGCCCTTGATAACCACCTACACCGGCTCCTCCATAAATTCAGGGACCTCAACGATCAGCAAGATGTTTCCGCTCACTGCCACTTGTTTCGCGAAATCCTATTTGTTGATGCAATCCATTCGAACCTCAACGACAGCCTCTTTGCCGTGTGTGCAAGCATCGTCATTGCGATCGATGCCAATCATAACGGCCATGCCGCTTCTGCCGTGCCGTTCGACACCGCGCTCGCCACTCATGTTGAGACCAACGTTGAGAATACCCTCGCCGCAAACAAATCGGCACCAACAGCCACCCCCAAGAGGATTCCACCCTACCATTTCTGCACGAAAGCTGGCAAACCGGAGGCTTGCCGATTCCATTGCCACTCTGATTGCCCACTTTTAACCCGTGTATGCTACTAACACGAACGTGGCAGGGGACACGGTTAGCCATCCTCCAGTCGTCGACGCGGTTCCCATGCCAATCATGCGGACCTCTGCCGTTCACGCCACTCCAACGGCTGACTCAAGCTCTTACTCAACACATGCCGACCCCAACGTACTCGACCTCTACCACCCACCCGCCGCTAGCATGGCATGGCATTCACGGTTGCGATCCGCATGGCCACCGCCTCTAGCTCCCAGCCAATTCTCGCCTTCAGCCCTCGCTTGGTAATCCTCTCCATCACTTCCGGTCTCTAAGGCATCACACACTCTGAACTTTACCCCATGAACATCGGTAATTATTTTGAGCCGCGCGATATCATCCACTCGCCAACCGCTCACTCGACTGGTACGCCATTCGCCAACTAATTATGGAGCACTCATTTCATACCCTCCAATTTTTTTCGCACGACAACTAAGAAGACAATCTCATACAATGGTTGGTTTTACTTATAAAGGCCATCCTTTACGAACATGCCGTCTACGTATATTTGCGTCTGGGCGTCCATCACCCAAGCTCATGTGAACTACCTCCTCCTCTTCCTTCACACCCCCTTTCTCGAAGCACATTTCTCTCCAGTCGCACGCGGTGCCATAGTCTGTGACCCCATCCTAAAAAGCTACGGGCATACTTTCTCATATACCTCCGGAAGCATTCCTCAGTCTAGGTTGTTGGTCCCCATCCAATCTCCTCTCCCTCCATCACTAACACTTCCTCTTCCATCGCGGATTCATGACTGGCGGCCATGTTTTCTGACCTCCCCGCACACCAAGTGACAAATCCGCTCCCATACCCTGACCGCCGTTTCGTCGACTCCGGTGTCAAGCTCAGCCTTGAGACACATGCCGCCAAGTTCGTTCATATAACCTCAATACGCATGGCCGAACCGTCAATAACACTGGGTATGGCTTCGTTTCCATCACTCTATCTCGCGCATGCTAATGACCCTACTCGCATCAAATTCGTCAAAGCAGCTCGCGCTCCACTCATGACACAGCGCCCCCCCCCCAATATCCTCTCTCATGAGCATATACGCACTCACCATGGCATCAACTTCACATGCCCCGCCATTTGCTCCTTTGCAGGGGCGGACAGCCACATGGACCAAATCTTTGGCATGCCCAACGGCCTCCCTCGCCTTCAAACCCGGCATGGTACGCCATTCCCCTCCATGTCGCAAAGTTGGATTATAAAGATGTTGGGCCAACATCCACTGACGTCACCATGTGGCAACAACACCTCGGTTACCACGGGAGAGACATCATGACTAGCCTAGTCGCCGACATGTCTATCACTGGAGCATCCAGACACGGTCATATCAAGTTCCTCGAGTGCCAACCTTGCCAAACCTACAAACCTAGGCATGCACCTATCAACCAGCAGCGTGGGGCATTTGCTAACTGATAATGACTCATTTCAAGTGTTTAGCTTAGACATCTTTGGGTCGCTCAGTCAGCAAGGCCCGGTTGGTGTCAAGGATCTCTTAGGTGTAATTGACAATTTCTTTTACTACTAATGGGTCCTCGCCCTTCCCAACAAGAAGTGCAACAATGACACCGTGCCTTATGTTCTCACAGACATACGCAACCTCCACGCACAGCTTCGTGGTGGCGCACCATTCTCAACCACAATCAAAATCAACTGTGACCCCGCCAACTACCTCGACGTTAAGTGCATGTCCATGATCAAATCGCTAGGCTACCTTAGTTGACCGTTTCAATACCCCGTACGCTCATCACGAGCTGGCCAAAATGGCAAGTCTATGGGCAACACTTGCGGACTAAGTTGCTGCCATGATGCGACACAACCATGCCCCTTCTTCTCACTTGGGCCTTGCTATGTGCACTGGTGTTAACCTTCACAGCATGTTGCCTACCCATGCAGCTGTGGCGGACACCGGTGGTGCCCCATTCCACATCTTCCATGGTCAAACAGTCTACCTCAGTCATGCCAAGGTAGGTATTCGGTTGCACAATCCATCTTCGCATTGAAGACGACCGCCGAAACATGCTCTCACCCAATGCGGATAAACGCATGTTCGTTGGCTACTGCGAAGACGGCCCTAGCTAATGGTGGGTTCAAAACCTTACAATTTGCCGCTTGGTCTGTTCAATCCTTTGCGGAATCCAAACCTGCTCATGTCCCTACCCCTTCCCTCAGTTCCTTCCCCTCACCCTCTCTCCACGCCCACCCATTCCATGATGCCCCACCCAAATCATCTCCGTTCAAGGTCCCTACGTTGAACCCCTTCTCAGCTCTTGCTGCACAGGACGTTGACGCCGCCGACGATATCGCCAACGATACCCCTCCAATCACCGCCCATGAGCTACCACCCCACGTTCCGGGTTGCGGCCACAGCGCCTGCCGGCCTACAACGACACCTCTGACCTTGCCGCTTTCTATACCTTCACATAATAAACCACAATCCCCAAGTCAAACCCCACAATCTTCAAAACTCTTTTATCCACCTGCTCCTCACTTCATTGCCCATGTCGATATCAAACACGCCCTTTCCAATCCTTATTGTCTATTTGTGCAAGGGGTCACATGTGACCTCTTACATATGTAACATGTCACATGTGACCCCTTATATATGTAACATGTCACTTGTGACCCCTTACAAAAAACTACTTTTCATATGGATCTTTAGACATGATGCGGTGCCCCACTTTAAATAGTTAATCTACAAGGCCATCTCGGTTCAGTGCCAAATATCTTATTGAAATATGTGCTCGTGTAGCGAAGTAGTGCGGATCGAAAATTGCTGTGTTGATCGGGGGTTTCAGTTACTTCGATCGCGGCGCACAGTCGTTTTTCAGCTACTCACCATGCAATTTGAACTCTACCCGTTCTGCGTTCCGGCGCGGAAGTTCTGGCCTTGGCCACCCTATTCGACGATGGTGATGCCCATGGATGGTATAGGGCCACATATGGTGAGCATTGGTCCACTGCTACACTCACGCGGGACGTTGACACGGTAACAGACACCGCGGCACTAGTGCGATGGACGGAGGATGGTGGTGAGGTACATGTTCTACTCGAAGGCATATAACTTAACGGCGAGACCCTCCGAAAAGCCCAATCCGCCTTGGTTGGGCAGTCTGAGCCCCAAACAAGAGGCGGGACCGATGAAAGGTCAGTGGACGGTGCCGGGAGCGGCGGTGTTGAGGTAGAGCCGGAGTCGGAGGTGGAGCCGCTTTTAACGTACGCGCGAAGAAATACCGGGGCACTCAGCACCGACTCGCCACTCGACCAGCATTCCGGCGTCGCGTCGCCACAAGTCCCCATCGACGACTCACTCGACAACAATGCTTATCCTGACAGCGGCAACAACCACGAGTCCGAGTCGAAGGAGCGACTTCGGGGTCGTGGGAGCGGTGGCGGCCGAGGCCGTCGTGGCAGCGGCGTACCATAGCGCGCCCACGCTTCCGCTCGGGGGAGAGGCCGAGGGCGTGGCCGTGGTCGTGGACGTGCAACCGAATCCCTGCCCGTCCAAGGCGATATCATACTCGGAGACAATGACTAAGGTGAGGAGGAGCCGGAGCCGGAGGCCGAATCCGAGCCCGAGGAAGAGCCCGACCCGGGGATCCTAATCGTAGGAAGCGAAGTATGGAAAAAGCGGCAGGGCCGCAACATCACCCCGTTCCTCCGCAACGATCACCAACGCCAAGCTACCTTCAAGCTCCACAACTACATGGAGAAAACTTGCCTTCTGCGGAAGAGGCGGCGATCGCAGCTCGCCGAACCAAGTTGTCGCTCGTGAGTGACGTGAGGCGGGGGCCCAAAAGTTGCTGAACCGTGCAAACACGTTCAATATGGAAGGTAACTAACGCATACGTAGTTACAGTCACAATCACGCAAATAGGACAGTATGAGAGACAACCAGCCCGAGGCGTGGTGTCGGGACAACAGAAGTGAGAGAGCTGTAGTCTAGCGACAGCTTTGTACCGAATCAAACTGGTTATCATCGGTATGTCCGATATATACATGTACTAATAATATCTAGAATAGCTTACAGTACCTATTTGCAACTAATAATTAGAAGGTATTACTTACAAAAGTTCCATGTGCACTGCGACGTAGTTTTCCGCGTCGCGGTCTGTCGTATCTTCGGCTTACCGTCATTCCGCATCCTCTCTACTCTACGCTCCCCCACTGCTTGTGCTTCCTGCCATCTCTATGTTCAAGCTATGTGGGATGCGTTACCGCCGGGGGGTGTTGACATGTCGGATGATGCGTGGGCCACTGCCTTTACTGACCATGTGGCTCGATGCGGCGGAGATGCTTCGGTCCACACCGCTCACTCTTGGTTAGTGACGGCCCTTAAGGAAATCATCACCGAGGTTCGTGGCGCACTCGGGGTAGGCGTCGAGATTCACACAGATCCCACGATGTTAGTTCAACCCCCAACGGCAACGACGGCCTCCCCGCGGATGTGGGTGTCTTGCGCTATCACGGTATCCGAGGCTCAAAACTTGCTCTTGATGCCGCGGTTTCCGGTTTGTTCGGCGTTTCTAGCCCCCCATCACCTGAAGCCGCTCTACGCCGTGCTGAGAAGACCAAGTCCGAGAAGTACTCGGAGGGGGTGAGAAGTCGCCCCGACATCCGGTTCATTCCCTTTGCGGTCACGGAATTTGGTACTCTCGGCGGCCACGCCACGACTTTCTTGACGGAGCTGGCCTAGCAGACAGCCGCCTCTACATGGATGCATGTGGGCAAGTTGTTGGCCTCTTGGCGCCGAAAGGTCTCTCTCGCCGTCCATGTTGCTCACGCGGATAACGTCTTGCGCGGTTTGTCCGTACCGCAAACGGGCGCCCGCCGGCGGCGCAGCGGCGGCGGCCCCGGAGGGGGGTGCGCTCGCAGGCCCGTCGGCATCCCCTCACCTCCCCGTGGTGGGCGGTGGAAACCCCGTAGCCGTGCCAGGCCTGGCACGGTAGGGGGCTAAGAGGGCCGACAGCTCGATCCGCGGGATCAGCAGCTGTCGGGAAAGCCCTGTACATAGGGCTTTTGAAAAAAATAATTTCTGTGCAATACCGGCACCGAGATCTCCCGCTCGGCCCGTCCGATATGTTTTTCGCGTACAGATACTACTAAGAACAGTCCTACTTCGAGGGGGTGGGACCTGTACTTCAAGAGCGTCTGGTTGCGAGGAGGGTACGGCCGGATCTGCGGTGGCGGGTGGGTGTTGGAGCTGGTGGTGGCCATCCGGGAAGCAGCGCCAGGAAAGGGCGCTCGCTAGCCGCCGACCAGCCCTGTGCCGGTCGACACTTCTCAGGGGGGGAGGCAAGACATGGCATAGGCCGGTGGCAAGTCGCAGGCGGAGGAGCGGCTATGTGAGGCGGCGGCGATCCTCAGGATCAGCCGCCGCCGGAAAGCCCTGTACGGAGGGCTTTTTTGGATAATTAGACTAATGTCCGTACCCGGCGTCGAGCTAGTTGGGGAGCAGCACCAGGGTAGGGCGCTCACTAGCGAGCCGCCACGCCGACGAGATGCATCTCCCGAGGGGGGGGGGTAGGCTTGGGCGGCAAGGAGGCCTGTCGCGACGGAAGGAGCGACAAGATCTGGCGACGACGACCCTCCGGGTCGGCGCCGCCGGAAAACCCCGTACGGAGGGTTTCGACTAAATTCCGTGCACCCGCGGCCCGACGGAACCGACTAAGGCGACCTGACCCCCCCCCCTCCTCGATACCCACTACCGGATAGACGAGACCCTTGCGGGGGGGCCCGGGTAAGCGCGGAGGCCCCAACCTCAACAAAGTATACTAGGTGGACGCGCGATCAGAGGGGGGGTGTACGGACGCAAGCCGGACTACCTGACATGTACCCGGGTACGAGACAGAGAAAAAACCGGGGAAATGAGCGGGGAAAATTCAGGTGTGGAGGCTGGAGCGCCAATTTTTTCTATGTCTATGTGTCTCGGTCCCCCCCACCAACCCTCGAGGTGACGGGGGACCTCGACAAGGAGGACCGTCGCGTCGGCGGATGCGGCGGCGACCTTGGCGGGGCTTACGGGATGGGGCGGCGGGATCGACGAGCGACCACGCGAGGAGGGGTTTTTTGCCAGCCTTTCCCCTCCGTTCTTCGGCAAGACCGAAGTCACGCGGGAGCTAGATTAGGCTGGCCCGTCGTCCCTCCCGAACGCCGACCGGCCTCGGCCGGTCGGCACCCCGGTTCGGTGGGAGCGGGCCGAGCATCGTGAAGGTCGAGCAGCAGTTTAGTTTTGCATTTCTCAACAAGTGGATTTATCTTTAGATCTGTTTTTCTTGATTATAAAATTATTACGTTGTTACTGCTTATTAGGCGGGGGGACTGTGGCAATTACTGCGGTTGCTTACAGTTTTTTAACTCCCGAGGAACGTCGACATACATTGCAGATAGGTGTGTCGATAGGTGTACCTGGTCGAAGAGACCCGGGCCCAGCTTGCTAATAAGTCATGTATGGCGAAGTAGAGTGGCCCGAGAGACAACAGTCGGTCCAGTTTGCCGGGACATGTTGTAAACAATTTCCAATTTCCAATTACCGCAAACGGTGTGGAGGCCGCTTCTTCCTCAGCTAGGATGCCTTCTCCTGCCACGGCGCTCTTCACCCGCGCCATGGGCCGCAAGCGTTCCCGTGCTTCCTCGAGCGGTGCGTGAGGCGCCGCTTGTCGCCTCCACGTATTGCATTCTCGGCGTTGCCTAGGAGTTTCCTTAGTTTAGTCTGCTAGGTTTGTGCACAATGTACCGTTTCCTTATGCCGTGCTTTGGATTCCGCGATCCTCTTGTCACTCTTGACATATTTACGCCGGGCTAGCAACCCCTTCGACGGGTGTTACTCGAGCAAGTGCTTCACCAACACGCTCAACAATAAGCTCTCCGGGTGTCTTGTATTCATGGTGCGTGGTTGCCTACTTAATTCCCCATGTTCGCCTCGTGCCTTGCCATTTGCCGTGTGCCAAACTACAACCCACGTAAGCCTCCGCATCACCCAAAACAAGTAAAGATCAAGCATCAACTGCAATGCATAAAAAAATGATGCATCAAAATTTTAATTCAAATGCTAATTCACGGACGCATTGATTATATAGGGCACTAATTCATTGACGCATTGATAAATTGGGCACTAATTCATGGACGCATTGATTAAATGGGGCACTAATTCATGGATGCATTGATTAAATAGGGTACTAATTCATGGACGCATTGATTAAATTGGGCAGTAATTCATGGACGCATTGATGCATGTGATGAGAGGCGAATGCATTGATGCATCTTGCGCATCGGTATGTTGGCAAAATTTTAATTCTGGGTGGACTTTTTAAATTATATGAGTTTGTCTAGAAAATCTAAGTGAGTCGGATATTATATGGGACGTCCCATACAACTTTGTCAAAGTTTTGACAATATTTTTGTTCCCTCCCCCTCTTGACAACGGCCGCCTAGACTGGCCCGCCCACGAGTATAACCCTCTCCAAGTTGCGAATTTAATCCTCTCCAAGCTATCTTGGCTGCCACGGAGTGTACGTGCAACAAAGATAGAGGTGTGGACAATTATAGGATGCATGTGTATATTCAGAAATGCATGTACATGTTCTGAAATGTAATCTGAAATTGTGCAGATTGTGCGCCCCGAATATTGCAGTGCGGCAAACCACGACACATTCGCTTACAACCTCTATTAGTAGCTCCTATAGGCTAATACCCCTCTTATGGTAAATTCTAGAACACCATGAGACGCCTCTTGAGAACCCTTTGTAGACACTTGAGCCTCGTCCTCTGCGTTGCAATCACAATTCAAAATTAGTGCGGTGTTAGTAATTGAAATTGAAATTGTTTACAACATGTACCGTATGCGCCGGTTTACAAGAAATACCGTATGCGCCGGTTGCTGTCTCTGGGCCCTCCCAACAATGCCATACAGGAAACTTACAAGTGCGGTGTTAGTAATTCACACCTGTTGGTTAAGCGTAATTGATGTATTGGATGGTCAAGGGGTGGTGAGGAGGTGGCTGTCATGGTTAGTTGTAATGTGATGTACTTCGAACACATACAATCAGAATTGAATGTGTGTGTGTGTGTGTGTGTGTGTATGTGTGTGTGTGTGTGTGTGTGTGTGTGTGTGTGTGTGTGTGTGTGTGTGTGTGTGTGTGTGTGTGTGTGTGTCTGTGTCTGTGAGCATGTTGCAAAATCGACGTCACACAAAATGCAATGTCGACGTCACACAAAATGCATACCAAAGCTGCACATAAATGTCCTTTCGATATGTCTATCAATAAGAGCGAGTGCATGATTATCAGCTATTTGTATTATCAGCATGTACATAATTTAATTCCGCACTAAATTGAAAGAATCGATTTCTGTGCGGCCTTACCTCGTTGAAAGCTCATCAACAGTTATTCATGTAGCACAAAACAATTATCAACCCAATAGCCCATGACGCCTAGCAGTGGGCCGGTTTCTCCCCAAATATCGGCTGCTAGGCAGGGCCCGACACAAAATTCCTTCTGATTGAAGGCAATTGAGTCCTGCAAAGGGTGAAAAATGGTTTAAAAGACAAGAAGTTCCGGAAACAGATTCATGGCGGGGCTAAACAAGTCGCCATAATAAGAGTCGGTGATTCGATGGCCAACGCATGCATATCCCTTATATCATGGCACCCCATGAGTAACGGCCTCCGCTAACGGTACGTGCAGCGACATAGGACATATGAGGTGTGTCCATTTCGGGTAGAGAAAGCGTCCTATTCGCCTTCGCTAACCACTTTGTACACATATGGTTAAGTTGGTTGCGGGCGCCCGCCGGTGGCGCAGCGGCGGCGGCCCCGGAGAGTGGTGCGCTCGCAGGCCCGTCGGCACCTACCTCTACCTCCACGCGGTGGGCGCCGGTATCCATGTAGCCGTGCCATGCTTGGCACGGTAGAGGGCTAAACGAGGTACCGGCAGCTGCGATCCGCGGGATCAACAGTTGTCGGGAAGCCATGTACGGAGGGTTTTGGAAAAACATAGTATCCGTACACATGCACATGGATTTCCCGCTCGGCCAGTCCGACATGTCTTTTCCGCGACTAAATACTCTCCCGACGAAGGGGCGGGGGCGGCGTTTGCGAAATGTTTTTTGGCGAAGAAGGGTACGGACGGATCGGCGGAGGGACGAGGGTGTTGGAGCTAGCGGCGGACAGCTGGGAAGCAACGCTGGGGCATGGCGCTCGCTAGCAGTCGCCAGCCCTGCGAGAGTTTTAAGTCTCCCCTGGGGGCGAGGCCTGATGCTACGCAGGACGGAGGTGGGTCGCAGCCGGAGGAGCGGCACGGTCTGGCGGCGGCGGTCCTTAGGATCATCCGCCGCCGGAAAAACCCGGTACGGGGGGTTTTTGGGAAAATATTCCCGTACCCACTATCTTTTGAGGACCGGCGACTCGATCCATGTGTTCTACCAACCCCTCCCCTAGTGGGTACCCGGTTATCGACGGGCTGCCTAAGGCAGTGTGCCTAGGGTTATCGTAACGGCTCACTGCTTATAATGGCGCTCCCTAACAACGTAAACCACCGGGGGAGGGTAAGGACGGCCACAACGCGATCATATAGGTGTTGGAAACAAACGGAACAAGGACATGGGAAAGGATAATATATGGTACGAGGGCATGAGAGCTAGCCGGACACCGTCTGCATCCTAGGTGGCGAGCTGCGTCGGGAGGAGCAACAAAATCCTCTGGTGGGGATGAGCACGGATCGAGACGGGACCGACGACGACATGAGCAAGGGGGTTGTTCACTTGCCTTCCCTTCCTAGCTCCGGCACGACCGGAGTCGCACATGAGCCGAGGTCATGCAAGTCCGTCTCGACCACATCGAGGTGACAAGCCTTGCCAATCAGCGACACGCAGCGGCTGGAGCAGGCCGCGTATCGTGGAGAATAGCGACATTTTATATTTCATACTTGTATGCAGACAGTACTTGGTTACGTGTGTATTTTAGACGGTATCGCTACTGCCATTGGAGAGGTTGGGATAAGTGGTTCACAGTCTAGCCCAAGCGTATGAGTCCTAATTTGGCAAAGCACGGGGGGCCCAAAGACAGCAGCCGGTTAATTCTGGTATTGTTGTAAATAATTTCATTTCATTTCATTTCACAAGTTGGTTGCGATGTTCAGCGAGCTATGGCTTAATACGAGGTGTCGACCTTAGTTAAATGCTTGACGCTTGTTAGATTTCCCTCCTATGTAACCAAATACATAAAAGCAGCACGCAAACATTGTCGACGGGCGCACACGACGCGACAAGACGTATACGGGGACGAGGGTGTAATATCAAACGACACGGAACGTCGGATAGACGGCGAATACATACAAAAAGACGATGGAAAGGATTGGCAAAACGCGGAAAGGAACACATAACGTGGCCGCCCACCGCGATTTTTAAGCGTCGTGAGCTAAGTCGTCAAAGACGACGGTACATTAGGTTGGTGGTGTTGCAGGCCAAAAAGTTATGGTGGCAGTACTATCACTATGCGACCCTTGCTCCTTTATCCGTTTAATAATCATTATATCCTAAATGGGATAAAGCATGTGGAATACGGGCTAGCTTCACCAGTTTTATCTCGCCCGCGCATGCGTTGCCGATGATGGGAGCGCCGGATAGCGACCCGCGTTCGCCGACTTGAGCGCTGGACTTCGGAAGGGTAGTCAACGGCTGCGGAGCAGCATTGGTAACTTGATCGCCCGCTGCATCTCGAAATCTTCCATATTTCCGTGCTCGTCAGCATAGGAGTATTAATTATGCTGGGCTTGTATGGCGGCTTGGCTCGCCGCATCTTGCAGGTGGGGAGCATCCTCGAGTGTACCGCTCCCGGGCGGTAGACCTTCCCTTCTTATCTCGTAATGCGGGCCTCCCAAACGGAAAAACTTAGACAACATAATTTGAACTACGTAGGAGGACTTAGCAGCGTGAGCATCGAAGCGGCCGATAATCGGGGTGCGCACCATGTCTTCGGGTCCGGCTTGGAGTTTCACTGACCGACGTGAAGGCAATTCATGTCGGTGGCGGCAATGCCAAAGCACCGTCGCAGCTTTTTTTTTTCCAAACCGCGGTACGACCGGTAGGGACTTTTGGCGGGGGGGGGGGTGCGGGGTGATAATGGTTTGCACGGATGGTTGTTCATTTGCTTTTATTATGGTAAAAGTCGGCGGTGCTAGCACATATTGTGGACGAACTTTGGGAGTCGGGGATGACACGCAAACAATCTTAAATCAAATATCATTCAATATCGACCGTCAATCTGAAATCGGCTCACATCGCACGGCGCAAGCATCAATGTGCAAGACATTTCAGAGTCCACGTTCTGTGATGGATAGGGCGGACGTTACGGCAACGCTTATCGACCACAGATCACGTTTGTCGGGGTAGCTCCCATTCCTTATCGTCGATTTTGGCGGTAAACTCGTGTCATAGATGTCGCTATGTGCGTGACAGCTACCCGTAAGGTTCAATATTCGAAAAGTGTTGTCGTCAATGTCATTTCCTCATAGCCGTCTCCGTACTACGTACATGTACACGGTCGTATTGGAAACAAATGTAACGTGGCGATACCAGAAAAAAAACAAAATACAAGATGCATCGATGCGGCCGATATGTTCCGTAAATATACAGGTAATTCGTTGTGCATTGATTATATGTGGCACTAATTCATGGACGCATTGATTATATAGGGCACTAATTCATGGACGCATTGATTAAATGGGGCACTAATTCATGGACGCATTGATTAAATTGGGCAGTAATTCATGGACGCACTGATTAAATGGGACACTAGTTCACGGATGCATTGATAAAACGGGGCACTAATTCATGGACGCATTGATTAAATGGGGCACTTATTCGTGGATGCATTGATTTAATGGGGCACTAATTCGTGGACGCATTGATTAAATTGGGCACTTATAATTCGTGGATGCATTGATTCAATGGGGCACTAATTCATGGACGCATTGATCATATAGGGCACTAACTCACGGATGCATAGACAAAATGGGGCACTAATTTATAGACGCCTTGATAAAATGGGGCACTAGTTCACGGATGCATTGATTGAACGGGGCACTAATTCATGGACGCAATAACTAATTGGGGCACTAATTCGTGGATGCATTGATTCAATGTGGCACTAATTCGTGGACGTATTGATTAAATGGGGCACTAGTTCATGGACACATTGATGCGGATGATGCGGCAGTCGCATCATGATCCCATGAATACATCGATGTTTGGTGTTGAGGCTTAAATCCGCGGTTTGGGATTGAGAAACTCCCACGAGGTACGTATTTCATGACCGTCGTCATGCAAACTTCGGTGGCCAAGCAATGGCCCGCGCGTGTCAAATATATAATAATAGTTTAGCGCGATATCGATGACTCGAATAAAAAGGGGCCACTAATGTTTTTTTACTCAACAGAACATTGAGTAAATCATCCGTGGCTTATTTTGCTCTCATTTATTTTTGCACGCCACATAATCTTTCATATTTGTGCTCGATGTTCCCCTAAATGTTTGTATAAGGCCGGTTCTTAGGTGAACTTGGCCACCATCAGCGAAAATTGAGATCAATATTAATTAAAAAAAACGACGACTAAGGATTACCTGGTACCTACCCCGCGCAGTATTTGAAATTAATACCGATTCCATTTACTACTAACTAATTATATTATGCAAATACGTGTATGCCTTCACACTGATTTACAAAAAATTCTTACAAGAAAAAGCAGTGGAGGCCTTCACACTGATTTTAACCGATCATTACGATTCGAATTAAAATATACATGGTACGTGAGCACCATGTTGGGTAATAAAGTACGATACATATATATTTTCTGCCGCGTCGATTTAGCATCAGTACCTGTACTGGTAAAATTAACAGTAAACAAGACCCCTTCAATAAACAGCAGAACGGATCTCCCCGAAGCGTCACGCCCATCTTGCAAGGAGCACGACGTCTCGCGGTGCAGCGGGCTGTCGTCACAGCTCAAGTTGGGCATAGGAGTCGAACAATCTGGATAGACTGGCAGCGATCATTTCCTCTGCTTAACGTATGGGTCATCACCAAAGATAGGACTTTTGCGGAGTTTGACAGCTTCTTATTATATTACCACTGTCTCGTCGCGTGGTAAAAACCTCCGAATAACGCGCAACGCCGACTCACCGTTATAGTCCGTATCGTCCGCCCTCGCTACATCACCGACAAAAACCGCATGGCGGGCTGACTCTTGTCCGGAGGTGAAGATACAGCTGTAGCGAGATTGACTACCGGCAGTTTGCGGAGGATCGCAGAAGCAAGTGAGCAAAGCCTCGGGTACACGATTGCAGGATAAAGGATATATGACCGTTGAGATTTATAAAGTAGACGACAGCAGCTAAACATCTCATCTTTCGCGGATGGTGGCTAAGTTCATCTAAGAACCGGCCTTAAACTGTGTACAGGTAAGAGACAGGCAGGGAGGGAAACCCTGACCCTAAGACGACAGCAGCTATGGTTGGCACTTTTCTTAAATATATCGTTCTCTTATTAGCAGCGCAATACTCGCAAAAACGTGAAATGTGGAGTATGGCTTAAACAGCTGCAAGGTCCGTGTCCAGGCTGGAATCGAATCTAGCAGCAGTGCCGCGACGCCTCAACTCACTGCTCTGCCGGGAATAATAATAAGCCAAGAGCTGATGTATGTAGCGTATAAATAACGTAGTTCAATAGTTGTAGTGTTGGTGCGCCAACCTCGACGACATTGTTACTGTCGGGCTTGCTTTGCTCCGCCGATAGGTGCCATAATATTTATTCACGGAGGTGCTCGTAACAATGCGGATCAAGGAAGAGTCGTCGGCCCGACGCGGCGGTAGCGGCAGGGGCGGCGTCGCTACGACGACGGCGGATCGGCCGTCGCGGGCCTCGGTGATGTCGCAAACAAAGGCTCTGCTGTGGAAGAATGCGACCGAGCAGCGGCGTAACTGGGGCGCACATCTGCTTCTACTGCTCAGCCCGCTCCTCTTTTGCGGCCTTATGACGGGCTTTCAACACCTCGTCAACCACGCCATCGTATCGTCGGGGATGTTCGAGGTAGCGATGATAAGCTTGCAGTTCAAGTGTTTTTAAGCAGTACATTTTATATTCGTAACATAGTTAATAAATAACGGGCCATCTCCCTCGTCGTCTTTCAAAGCACGAGATGCACAGGCACGATAAGTTTCAGAATCTCGTCCACCCTTTCAAACAAAATGGGCGTGTCACGACGAATATATAGTGACGCCGCTAAATTAATAGCGTTTCGTGGTTCGAGCGACTGCTGGGTCGATTGGACTCAATGCATCCTACAGGATATTTATAGACGAGCATATATTTGTAGCGTCAGAGCGGCTGTGCCCAGTTGCTTCCTTTCTAGCTTTGCGGGCTTACTCTAGTTTCCGCACTTTCAGTTTGTTGTGGTGGCTTTTTGTCGCCGAATTTATATTTCCATGTGAATGACTATTTATCGATTTTCCTTTCCCCATTTCTTTTTGATTGGCTTCTCGACGCTTTTCTATTCAGCAGTCGAATTACCATTTACGGAGCTCTTGCCTATTGTCCTGACAGCCGTGAATTATTCGAAGTAAAAGGCCTTGAGCACCGACGAGTATAAACTGACGGTGGGCTTTTATCTTCGTCGCAGTGCGGGTGCGAATGCTTAGAGTGCTGCTACTACCTGCCGGGCGACGACCGCTCCAAGGACCCGCCCTGCCGTAGCGTCGACGACAACACCAACCACAACATGACCAACAGCGGAGGAGGAGGAAGAGGAGGGCGAGGAGGTGCCCATGTCGGATCCCGCGCGGCTGGTCGGCGGCGGTGTCGAGTGAGCGACAAGTGCGTCCGATACAACGTCGACAACTGCGGCGTGCAATACTCCTCGGTGCACAAGGCCTTCTACTGTGCCATACCTCACCCAACCGTCTGGCCGCCTCTCATCCAGGTCAGCTGCCACCGCCCACCGCCACCGCCCACCACCACGGCTATCACTCAGCTACTCAGTTAACTCCTCTATATTTTCAAAAAAATTACCCGAAATAGTTGCGCTGCGTTCGTAGCTGAAGTGATACTTATGACGAGTCGCTCGTATTAGCTTTATCAGTTAAATCGATAGTGGCTCATAGACATACCTTCACACGACTGCGGACAACTTTAGGCTAATTCACACCGTCTGCCCCTTTCCTCAGTTGCCAGACGGTTTCACAATGAATCAGCTGCGACTACGACAACAGCAACAGCAGCAAACACCATCGACCTCCAACTCGCGCAGCGGTGGCGACGAAAACAGCTTCACCTCTGCCGCCACCACCACCACGTCTCGCTCTGACGCATCCACCACCGACGGAGCGTTCAACGATAATGCTGCTGCTGATGATGAGAAGGAGGGGGGAGTGATGAACGGTGGTGGTGGTGGTGGTGACACGACATCCCTGGCGGTTGTGTATTGGGGCGCAGAGCAGGAGGAAGCGGACGCCATCGCATCCAACATGTTCTCGCAACCCGCCATCGCCTCCATGCTGCCCGGTCTCCTCCGTCCATTCATCGCGCCACCGCAACACGCCGCCGCTGACGATCCCGGCTACGACGACGCCAGCGGTGGCGCAGCCGTCGACAAGAGTAACAGCGATGAAGCTGCTGCTGCTGTCGACTTGAACTCGTCGAGTCATCGCCAGTCACCGATTCACCATCGCCGCCGCGCTCTGCGTCAGGTACGACAGTCGAGTCGCCACCCATATAGTCCCTCGTAGGTGGTGGGCGCCCATTTCACATATTCCACCAATGAAGCAACACCTCATTTCGGTTGGTGGTTTGCACTCTGCACTCCCCCTAACAATTTCCTCTGAGAATATCAAAGGTGAGACAGCGTTAGTTACACTCTTAAGGTCAGTGTTAGAGTAATATAGTAGTATGGCTGACAAAATAGAGGATGGGTCGTCGATATTCGCTGACAATCCGTCACATCGTGGTTAGCCTTTCCCGCATCAGACGGCTGACTGTTTTTATTGGTTGTCATGCAGAGCCGTAACCGTGGTGGAGCGGTGCGGTCATCTGTGTCCGAGGAAGCTGAGCTCGACGGAGGGCGAGACTGGGGTTTAGATGAGAGGCACGATGGCGGCGATGGTGGAGGCGACGATGGAGTTGCACTTCCGAGGCAGGAGCTGCTTGGGATGGTGAGCGAGGAGCCGATGGCGCTGGTGAGGGCGGTGCGGGGGGCGGGCGCGGGGGGGAGCTTCGCGCTGGGGACGGACGCCATGGCGCTGCTCACCTACTACGCGGAGCCCACCTTCCTGTCTGGACTGGCAGCGGTGAGCACTACTGCAGCGAGCAGCACACCAACTCTTCTTACCGCCGTTAGTCAGTAGCTTGGGATATACACTGCATATGAATGATGATAAGGAAGGACAGTATGATCAATACTATGCATACATACCTCTGATCGCTGCAAACATTAGCAAGAAGCACAACAACTCGTATTCCCTTCTGTCAATAGTACAAGGTATATGAAGCGTTGCAATAATTGCTCTGTATCACAGGGTAGACAACGTAGACACACAAATTAAGTTCAAAGGCAAACCAAGACATGCTACTACCTGGCCACGGAAAAAGATTGTTGAAATTATCACACGTTTTTTATTTACTCAAATCTGTACCTTTCATAAATAGTCGTTGCGAATATTATCATGTTTGTGCCGTCGTCGCAGGCAGGAGTGATGGGTCGACAGCAGTCGATGGGTGGCGTCGAGGGCGGACGGAGTAACTCGTCATCGTCGTCCTTCGCCGCCCCACCCTCTCAGCTCCACATCATTTCGCCCTCGATTTGCCCCGTCGTCACCTCCGATGCTGTCGCCGCCCTCAGACAATGGCAGTCCCTCCCCGCCCGCGCGCCAGACACGACCGCACTCGTCGCCGACGTCAACGCCGCACTCGCCGACTTTCTACAAGCATCCCCGTCGACGATGCTGACCGCACCGCGACACTCCCGCGACTCGTCGGCCCCCGACGACGATGATGAGAACACCACACCCCCGCTACCGCCCATAAACAGACAGCAACTCTTGGCGCGCTTCGACGGCCTCTGCCTTCCTACCGCTCTCGACCCGGCGACGTCGCATTCCGACCTCCTGAACCGTCTGTCGAGGCAATCCAACGAAAGTGGATCGTTAACGACATCAACGTCGTCGTCGACAGTAGTAACCGATAATTCGTCTCGGCGGTCGTCGAGTGACGTGAAAGAGACCGGTGTAGCGACTACAGAGGCGCCCGTCGTGTTGCTGGGCTACGACTTCACGGGCTCGTCCGTTATTGAGGGCGACGACGGCGACGACCCGCGACCGTCCCTTCACGCCGCGATTTGGCACAACTTTTCGAATTTTGGGTCGCAGGCGGCGGGTGCGGAGCTGCGTAGGGTGGCGGGCCCGCTGGGCGCCGACGGCGTCACCTCCCTCTCCTCCGCGGTTGTCAACCAGCGACTGGCGGGCGCGATGAGCCTCGCGACCAACGGCTTCGTCAAGGCCGCGCTCGGCGAGGGCTACGGCGGCGTGTCGCTGCTCGGAACGCGCGAGATGCCCAAGCGAGAGACGGCGGGGATACAGCTCGACTTCAACCTGCTCACCGGGCCGCTGTTCTTCACGTGGGCGCTGCAGCTGGTGGTGCCGGGGATGCTTCAGCAGCTGGTGGCGGAGCGCGAGTCTCGCATCCGCACGATGATGCAGATGCACGGCCTGCCGGTCGCCACCTACCTCGCCGTCCACTTCCTCTGGGAGTACCTCTCCTTCTGCCGCTACCTCCTCGTCTTCACCCTCGCGGGCCACGCCGCGGGGCTAACCATCTTCACGCACAACTCCATCCCACTGCAGGCGCTGTTTTACCTCCTCTTTGGGGCTGCGCAGGTGGCGTGGACCATCATGGTGCGAACGCCCCCTCCCGCCCCAGCCCCTTCCCTGCGTCAGTGGAAGTGTGTCAGTATGAACAAAAAAGTGACTAGCAAGCAAAAACAAGTCGAGCGCACAAGAAAAGCATACGAAAACAAGACCAAATAGACAAAGACAAATAAACGAATAGGGATAAAAAGCCCTTATGAAGTTAATAAAACGGATGCGTGTCGTTGGTCGGACTATACAAACTCATACGACGAATGGGAATCTAAACACGACCTTGGTTTAATCATTAGTGATCGATTCATTTGATTGGTCGAGGAAATGGACAGCTTCGCTTATCATCGCTGCTTGCTCTGTTGCAGGTGAGTCACTTGTACGGGTGCAGCCGGACGGCGGTGGCGGCAGGCAACCTCTGGGTCGTCCTCTCCGGCGCCTTCGCCGGCCTCCTGATGCCCTACATCCTCAGCGCGCAGTCGAGCAGCGCACGCGCTGTTGCGAGCCTCCTCAACCTCCTCCCTCCCTTCGGCCTCTACTCCGGCCTCTTCGACCTCTCGCAGTACAGCTTCGTCGCCGCCTACACCGACACCGATGGCCTCACCTTCGCCGACCTTGGCTCCCGGCGCGAGGGCGGCAGCAGCATCCTCCGCCCCGTTCTCGTCGGTTTCGCGGTCGAGGTACCATTTTTTCTCGGAATCGCCTATTTTCTCGGCACAGACGGAATATCCGCGATGCGACAGCGGCTCGCCGCGCGTCGACACCGCCACGACACTGTTCCAGAGATGTCGAGTAACGGGGCAGAGGACGTGGTCGCGGAGGAGGGCAAAGCCAAGGCGTTCTTCGAGGGCCGCGCGCCGCGCTGCGACGCATACGGCGTAGTACTTTATCGCCTACGAAAAGTCTACGGCGGCTCCGTCCTCGGCGCGCCCCCCACCGTCGCCTGCGCCTCGCTGTCGCTCTGTCTCCCGCACAGCGAGTGTTTCGGACTGCTTGGGCCCAACGGAGCGGGCAAGACGACCGCGATCCACGCGATGGTCGGCCTCGCGCGCAAGTCGGCCGGCCGGGCCTCCGTCGCGGGGCTCGACGTGGACGGAGAGATGGCGGAGATACAGTCCGTGATTGGTGTCTGCCTGCAGCACGACTGCCTGTGGGACAGCCTCACAGGTGCGCCCCTCCCTTCATCATATACACCAACCTCGTGTCACTTCGCTAATAACTGGACTCGATTAACAAGTTCACCAATAAATTTCTTCATTCATTCCTCCATTAATCAATTTGTTAGTTCATTCATTTGTCATAAAACAGCGTCAAAGCACAAAAACAACCCAAACCAACTTACTCAATTCTCCTCACACACACACACACACACACACACACACACACACACACACACACACACGCACACACACGCACACACACACACACACACACACACGCACACACACACACACACACACACACAGAGAAAGAGAGAAAGAGATGAGGAGGAAGAAAAAAAAGCAATGAGAGATGATGTTTATGATTTGTGATGAATTAGGGCCCATAACAAACCTTTAAAATCCTAAATGGGAACATCGCTCATTGACTCACAAAAATAATTTCAGTGTCGCGAAAATTTGCAGTGCACAATTAAGACAACTTTCCATCGTGAAAATGAAATCAATCAAACCAAAATCACAATCACAACGAGGCAGCAAATTCACCCACATTGACAAAAACGTACCTAAACTTGAGGATGGGCCCGTTGCTTGGCTGCCCTCGCCGCGCCACAGCCCAGGAACACCTTCAGTTCTACTGCTCGCGGCGGAGGCGCAAGACGGGGGAGGAGGTGGTGGACGCGATCGCGCACGCGCTGAAGGCGGTCGATCTGTCGGAGCACCGCCACCGCCGCGTGGGACACTTTTCGGGCGGAATGAAGCGCCGCCTGTCGCTCGCCATCGCACTGGTGGAGAGCCCCAGAGTGGTCTACCTCGACGAGCCCACCACCGGCATCGACCCCGCCTCGCGCATGATTGTGTGGAAGGCCATCCGCGAGGTGCGCTGCCAACCGTCCCGTACAAGAATGGAACATAAATCCGCAGACCGCCCGTCTCATCATGTGCAGCAACTTTAGACTCGGCGAACATTTAGCATCGGCCACGCAGCCTTACCACACACACACACGCTCACATACTCACAAACACAGTCACACACACACACACACACACACACACACACACACACACACACACACACACACAGAAACACACAAACATACGCGCTCATGCACATACACACATATCCATCTAACCCGATGCACGCATGAATGAAACCATATTGACAAATTATAATCAACAACACCCGTATACATCCACACACGCGGAAAGATATAGGACGTGTTGCGCGCGGATAGAAGCACTTCACACGCACCCAATATGAACCCCAAAAATACGAGTACAACAGAATTGCATAAATAGACATGCCATGTTACACTTCCCATTCCACGCATAGGCACAACCACACACGCACACACACACGCACACACACACACACACACACACACACACACACACACACACACACACACACACATTCACATACATGCATATACGCGCGCACGCACTTCACACGTACTCAAATACGCATTTCGAAGACAAGTGCACCCAAGAATTTTATAATTTGACATGCCACGTCACTCTCTCCCCCAAAAACACACTTTTCGGCTGACAACTGCACCTGTGGCGCTTTATTGCAATTAAGGCGAAGACGCACTGCACGATGATCCTCACCACACACAGCATGGACGAGGCCCAGGCACTGTGCGACCGCCTCGGCATCTTTGTGGACGGGCAGCTCAGATGTGTGGGGAGCAGCAGCAGGCTGCGCAGCCGCTTTGGTAACCACATGGTGAGCCCCGCCTTCTCTACTTGATGCATGCCTACACACCTTGCACATCGACATCACAAATTTTCACACATTCACGATATGCCAAAGCTATATCCGTGTGTATACGTACGCGCGCGCGCGCGCGTGTGTGTGTGTGTGTGTGTGTGTGTGTGTGTGTGTGTGTGTTTGTGTATGTGAATTTACGTGTGTGTCTGTTTATAAGTCTTTATGTGTGTGTGTGTGTGTGTGTGTGTGTTCTTATACATTTGTTGTATGTGACTATGGCTGAGTGTGCGTGTGTGTTTACATGAGAAGGTTTTGACGCTGGTGGTGGAGGAGGCGGGGCAGAACGGGGCAGCGTCTCGGCAGGCGTGTGAGGCGTTGGTGCAGGGGCGGCTGGAGGGGGCGCGCCTGCTGTTTGCGCTGAGCAACACCCTAAAGTTCCAGCTGCCCTGCGGCAAGGTCGCCATCAGTGAGGTGTTCAAGGCGGTGCTGGAGCTCAACACCCAAGTCAAGGTGGGCACGCCCCTGCGCAACCCCTGGGCATCTCCCAAAAATAACTAGTAAATGAAGGAGTATAATTAGGGACAATAATGAAATGGACAAAAAGAATTAGCAGACAAAGGTAAACAAAAAATAATAAACAGGCCGAGCGAAACGGAATGATGATAGTTCAGAACAGAATGAACCCATGGAAAGGAAGGAATTAACTGAAATGGAACAAATGAAATAAACCAATAACGGAACAAACTACGAATGGTGCAGTCCAATGTTGTTGAATCTGCACAAGTGAGGAATGCGATGAAATGTGATAAATTTAAAACAAAAATGCAAAAAAATGACCAAAACAAAAAATGATGCAATGTGATTACGCAATACACAAAATGTACAATTAAACTCAGTTGAGCGAAAGCAAGCCAAACAGTTTCCCAAATACACGAATTAAACAAGTAATGAGGTCCAACGACCGAAATCCTTTTAAACTCGTCAAACCCTAAACCTAACAAACTGGTCGGGGATACCGGCTGCTCTCTCGCGTCGCTCTGTCGGTGGGTGTGTCGTGAGCGAGATGAGGATGGGCGTCCACGTGGTCGCAGGTGCTGGACTGGGGGATCAGCATGGCGACGCTTGAGGAGGTGTTTGTGAGCGTCGCGTCGCGGGCGGCGGAGGAAGGGGAGGTGGGCAGTATTGGCAGCCCGCTGCCCGTCAGCTCCGGCAGCCCGGACGTCTGTGTCGAGTAAAGGAGAGGGGGGAGGGGGGGGGGGGGGGGGGGGGGTAAGGGGCAGTGACAGTGACGATAGTAATGACATACATTGAGGGGGATATTATGTACGCGTTGTGTGAGATGTTGGCAAGCATAAGCAAAGGGAGAGAAGGGGGGGGGCGTGCACCTTGGTGGCCCTCCAGCAGAGATGGAGTTGATGAGAAGAAGCTAAGAAAAGGCGATAAGTGCTTGGATGGGGCGAAAAGGGGGGGGGGGGGGGAAGTATGGGTGACGCAGCGGTGGCGATGGGGTAATGTAAGGGGGATGGGGAGGGGTGTTGTGGGGGAGGGCTTTGTTGCGTTGTGTCGGGTAACCGCCTGCGACGGTTTGTGGATGTAACAAGGCGTCTTTCGTCCTTAATATCTGGGAAAGTGGATGGCCCACCGAACAACATGCGTGGCTTCCCTCCGCCACAATAGCAGTTTGTGTGATGAAGAGAGTTTAGGGTCGTCGAGCTTGTGTGTTTGGGAGGGGAGCGAAAGGACCGCCACGGCGAAAGAGGAGACAGTGACAAAAGAGATAAACTGTGGAAATGGGGGAAGCGAGGGGGAGGAGAGTGGAAGGGGGTGGTGGGGGAGAGGGTGTGGCGGAATAGGCGCGACTTCACGGAAAACAGAAAATAGAGGGAGCGTATTTTAAAGTAATTGAGAAATGTTGTTTTGCATATCGAGGCCATCGCTCTTACGAAGTGCATAAAAAGAAGGGCAACCATACATATTGTGATCATAGGCTGCAGCGATGGTTGGTGTCCACCTCGACTGTAATAGAAAGCCAACGGATGGAAAAGGGAGAGTCGTCGAAGAGCAGTCAAGACGGCCCTCGGTACATGCTGTAAATCATTTTCATTTTCATGCCTCGAAACGGGAAAAAGGGAGAGAGTCCCACTGACAGGTTGGGACAGCGGCCCTTCGTGGGCGTAACGACGCGTCCATCACTGTCTTTCCTACCGCGCATGGTGATCAAGTCGCTAAGCAAGTGGGGGCATAGGGTAGACGGGGAGAGGCATGGGCGTC